>OX402539.1:9390462-9757574 GCA_948098885.1 Drepanosiphum platanoidis
TTAGTTTTCACCAATGGATTCGCCAAGTCTCGGGGAAGGTTTTGAGCTATAGTACGTCTCGAAAATCCAACCCTAAGTGGGTTAAAAATGGAAAAATGTAAATCGTCGCGAAAAAAACCACGTCACCTCCTGAACTCCTGGTACCAAATTTTCGATTTTTCGATTTTTTTCCGTTTTGCAGTCAAAATAATAGTAATAATAAATAATAGTAATAAAAAAGCCCTTTTTTTCCGTTTGTGAGCGGATAACTCGATAAGTACTCGGTGGATTTAAGTTTAGTTTTCACCAATGGATTCGCCAAGTCTCGGGGAAGGTTTTGAGCTATAGTACGTCTCGAAAATCCAACCCTAAGTGGGTTAAAAATGGAAAAATGTAAATCGTCGCGAAAAAAACCACGTCACCTCCTGAACTCCTGGTACCAAATTTTCGATTTTTCGATTTTTTTCCGTTTTGCAGTCAAAATAATAGTAATAATAAATAATAGTAATAAAAAAGCCCTTTTTTTCCGTTTGTGAGCGGATAACTCGATAAGTACTCGGTGGATTTAAGTTTAGTTTTCACCAATGGATTCGCCAAGTCTCGGGGAAGGTTTTGAGCTATAGTACGTCTCGAAAATCCAACCCTAAGTGGGTTAAAAATGGAAAAATGTAAATCGTCGCGAAAAAAACCACGTCACCTCCTGAACTCCTGGTACCAAATTTTCGATTTTTCGATTTTTTTCCGTTTTGCAGTCAAAATAATAGTAATAATAAATAATAGTAATAAAAAAGCCCTTTTTTTCCGTTTGTGAGCGGATAACTCGATAAGTACTCGGTGGATTTAAGTTTAGTTTTCACCAATGGATTCGCCAAGTCTCGGGGAAGGTTTTGAGCTATAGTACGTCTCGAAAATCCAACCCTAAGTGGGTTAAAAATGGAAAAATGTAAATCGTCGCGAAAAAAACCACGTCACCTCCTGAACTCCTGGTACCAAATTTTCGATTTTTCGATTTTTTTCCGTTTTGCAGTCAAAATAATAGTAATAATAAATAATAGTAATAAAAAAGCCCTTTTTTTCCGTTTGTGAGCGGATAACTCGATAAGTACTCGGTGGATTTAAGTTTAGTTTTCACCAATGGATTCGCCAAGTCTCGGGGAAGGTTTTGAGCTATAGTACGTCTCGAAAATCCAACCCTAAGTGGGTTAAAAATGGAAAAATGTAAATCGTCGCGAAAAAAACCACGTCACCTCCTGAACTCCTGGTACCAAATTTTCGATTTTTCGATTTTTTTCCGTTTTGCAGTCAAAATAATAGTAATAATAAATAATAGTAATAAAAAAGCCCTTTTTTTCCGTTTGTGAGCGGATAACTCGATAAGTACTCGGTGGATTTAAGTTTAGTTTTCACCAATGGATTCGCCAAGTCTCGGGGAAGGTTTTGAGCTATAGTACGTCTCGAAAATCCAACCCTAAGTGGGTTAAAAATGGAAAAATGTAAATCGTCGCGAAAAAAACCACGTCACCTCCTGAACTCCTGGTACCAAATTTTCGATTTTTCGATTTTTTTCCGTTTTGCAGTCAAAATAATAGTAATAATAAATAATAGTAATAAAAAAGCCCTTTTTTTCCGTTTGTGAGCGGATAACTCGATAAGTACTCGGTGGATTTAAGTTTAGTTTTCACCAATGGATTCGCCAAGTCTCGGGGAAGGTTTTGAGCTATAGTACGTCTCGAAAATCCAACCCTAAGTGGGTTAAAAATGGAAAAATGTAAATCGTCGCGAAAAAAACCACGTCACCTCCTGAACTCCTGGTACCAAATTTTCGATTTTTCGATTTTTTTCCGTTTTGCAGTCAAAATAATAGTAATAATAAATAATAGTAATAAAAAAGCCCTTTTTTTCCGTTTGTGAGCGGATAACTCGATAAGTACTCGGTGGATTTAAGTTTAGTTTTCACCAATGGATTCGCCAAGTCTCGGGGAAGGTTTTGAGCTATAGTACGTCTCGAAAATCCAACCCTAAGTGGGTTAAAAATGGAAAAATGTAAATCGTCGCGAAAAAAACCACGTCACCTCCTGAACTCCTGGTACCAAATTTTCGATTTTTCGATTTTTTTCCGTTTTGCAGTCAAAATAATAGTAATAATAAATAATAGTAATAAAAAAGCCCTTTTTTTCCGTTTGTGAGCGGATAACTCGATAAGTACTCGGTGGATTTAAGTTTAGTTTTCACCAATGGATTCGCCAAGTCTCGGGGAAGGTTTTGAGCTATAGTACGTCTCGAAAATCCAACCCTAAGTGGGTTAAAAATGGAAAAATGTAAATCGTCGCGAAAAAAACCACGTCACCTCCTGAACTCCTGGTACCAAATTTTCGATTTTTCGATTTTTTTCCGTTTTGCAGTCAAAATAATAGTAATAATAAATAATAGTAATAAAAAAGCCCTTTTTTTCCGTTTGTGAGCGGATAACTCGATAAGTACTCGGTGGATTTAAGTTTAGTTTTCACCAATGGATTCGCCAAGTCTCGGGGAAGGTTTTGAGCTATAGTACGTCTCGAAAATCCAACCCTAAGTGGGTTAAAAATGGAAAAATGTAAATCGTCGCGAAAAAAACCACGTCACCTCCTGAACTCCTGGTACCAAATTTTCGATTTTTCGATTTTTTTCCGTTTTGCAGTCAAAATAATAGTAATAATAAATAATAGTAATAAAAAAGCCCTTTTTTTCCGTTTGTGAGCGGATAACTCGATAAGTACTCGGTGGATTTAAGTTTAGTTTTCACCAATGGATTCGCCAAGTCTCGGGGAAGGTTTTGAGCTATAGTACGTCTCGAAAATCCAACCCTAAGTGGGTTGAAAAAGGATAAACTTGGAAAAAAGTTGGTCAAAGAAAAATCGGCGCGTGACACGAATAATGCAGCAGGACATCTGTCACTCACAAAACTTATGCGCAGTACAGTGGAAAGTGTCAATTGGACGACCACTTATGAATTCCCGGTCAGGTTAGGTACCAAAATATAAAAATTCGGGGGTTTTCACTAAATTCTGACGAATCAGTCGGTGAAAAATCGTCCACCGGTGTCAGGAGTTTTGGATAGGCAACCTAACTAACATAATCAGACACCGCGAAAAAACGACAACACCTCCTGAACTCCTGGTACCAAATTCTCGATTTTTCGACTATTTTCCCCGTTTTACAGTCAAAATAATAGTAATAATAAATAATAGTAATAATAAAGCCTTTTTTTTTTTCCATTTTTACCATTTTTAACCCACCTAGGGTTGGATTTTGGAGACGCACTATAGCTCAAAACCTTCCCCGAGACTTGGCCAATCCATTGGTGAAAACATAACTTAAATCCACCCAGTACTTATCGAGATATGCGCTCACAAACAGAAAAAAAGGGCTTTATTATTACTATTACTTATTATTACTATTTTTTTGACTGTAAAACGGGGAAAACAGTCGAAAAATCGAGAATTTGGTACCAGGAGTTCAGGAGGTGACGTGGTTTTTTTCGCGACGATTCCTCCGCTCAAGTGCTGCCATCTAGCGGCAACCAATATTTATTATTACTCTCAATTACTCTGCAAAAACGACGCTACACCTTCTGAATTCCTGGTACGAAATCGCGATTTTTCGACCATATTTCCCCGTTTTGCATTCAAAATAATAGTAATAATAAGTAATAGTAATAATAAATAATAGAAATAATACAAAAAAAAAATCTGCGCGTGGGACCAAAACGTCAACAGGACATCTATCACTCAAAAAACTTATGCGCAGTACAGTGGAAAGTGACATTTAGACGATAACTAAGGAATTCCCAGTACCAAAATATGAAAATTCGGGGGTTTTTAGACATTTTCCGACGAATCAGTCGGTGAAAAATCGTCCACCGGTGTCAGGAGTTTTGGATAGGCAACCTAACTAACATAATCAGACACCGCGAAAAAACGACAACACCTCCTGAACTCCTGGTACCAAATTCTTGATTTTTCGACTATTTTCCCCGTTTTACTGTCAAAATAATAGTAATAATAAATAATAGTAATAATAAAGCCTTTTTTTTCCATTTTTACCATTTTTAACCCACTTAGGGTTGGATTTTCGAGACGTACTGTAGCTCAAAACCTTCCCCGAGACTTAGCGAATCCTTTGGTGAAAACTAATCTTAAATCCACCGAGTACTTATCGAGATATGCGCTCACAAACAGGAAAAAAGGGCTGTATTATTACTATTATTTATTATTACTATTACTTATTATTACTATTATTTTGACTGTAAAACGGGGAAAATAGTCGAAAAATCGAGAATTTGGTACCAGGAGTTCAGGAGGCGACGTGGTTTTTTTCGCGACGATTCCGCCGCTCAAGTGCTGCTATCTAGCGGCAACCAATATTTATTATTACTCTCAATTACTCGGCAAAAACGACAACACCTCCTGAACTCCTGGTACAAAATCGCGATTTTTCGACACTTTTTCCACGTTTTATAGTCAAAATAATAGTAATAATAAGTAATAGTAATAATAAATAATAGTAATAATAAAGCCCTTTTTTTCTGTTTGTGAGCGCATATCTCGATAAGTACTCGGTGGATTTAAGTTATGTTTTCACCAATGGATTCGCTATGTCTCTGGGAAGGTTTTGAGCTATAGTACGTCTCGAAAATCCAACCCCTAAGAAGTTTTAAAAGGGTAAAACTGGAAAAAATTTCCTTCGAGTATAAAATTTGGTCAATAGTTTTTTTTTTCGTATAGTAGAGACCCCTGAGGAAGGGATTTTCCGAAATTCAACCCCAAAGAGGGTTGAAAAGGGAGAAAAAAATTGTCATCATATTAATTGTAATTGTTAGTAATTTATTCAATATCAAAAGTTATAACAGTTATTATAATAAGAGTTACAAATATTTAAATAGTTTTAATAATAATAGTAATACAAGTGACAATAGTAGTTATAACAATAACAATTATAATAGTTATTTAAATAATTGTAATAATGTTTGTTTTATTCGTCGAAAAAGAAATGTAATGCTTTTCAATGGCCACCGATGAGGCACAGATTAAAAAACATTAAACGCTGCCGACTTAATCCTATGTTTTTCCCATGGTACGTGGCTCTGTCGCGTGTCACGTGCAACCGAAATCTGTTTGTGCCCCGGGTCCAGGAGGCGAGACACTTGACGCGGTGTGCGTGTGAATCCAGTGATATTGAACGCAAACTGAAATAATAAAAAAGTAAAAATGTATACGTTAAAGTTTAAAATCGAGCAAAATTTCAAAGACAATTTTCATTAGATTTTCAAACGGAAAATGGAAAAAAAATTAAACAACATAGATCAACAAATCACTATGAAATCCAAAATAAATAAATTAAAATATGTAAATAACTGCATAGATCACAATAATAAAACCGATAAATTCCACGTTTCGCATTAAATCTTGGAAATATTTCAGTCGCATCGATATTAAAACGTATTTTTATACACGGAAGAGGAGAGTTATTATATTTCAGTTGGTTTTTTTTTGTAAACCGAAACAAACATATTTACATCGTCCTTTGTCTTGTCGTGATTTGTCCTCGATTTCAGACGATAGACAACGTGTTTTATCGAACAGAACCAATCACACAATCGATATCGTCTTTCTCACGCCTCAGTTTGAATAAACGTTGCGCGAATAATATACGTTGTTTTTTTTTAGTCGACTCTAGTACGTATATTTTGACGAGGATAAATCACCTAATCGAGAAATAAAAATAATAATTATATAACATAACGGTTTGATATTATTAAAACAATAGGAGATTTATTACAGAGTATAGTATAAACGAGCGTGTATAGTAGATTTACAAAAACACAAAAACACGTTATTAATCGTATCGAAGAGTCGTGATACGTCACGAACGCGTCAAAAACGCGAAACTTTTTTAAAAACGGAATTTTTCGAATTTTCGAGGAATCGAAAAATCCTGGCCTCGGATTGACTTTCCCGCGAGCTCGCACGCGGAAATTCCGTCGCGCGCGAGCGCGTGTGCGTTTACGCGATCAATACACAATAATATAAATCGCGTAATCCGCGTTCGAACAACGCCGCCGCCGCGCCGGTTGGAAATTAGTTTCGGAAATTACTGGCAAACGTGTATTTTGCGTATTTATAATAAATATAATATACGAATACATATTATGCGCGCGCGCGGTTATTTATCGCCGGACACATTGTCGTGCGATTGTGTCTCGGTTTTAACGTGTAAATATCGCCATAATACGCGCACGTCTTTACAAAACGATAACAATATAATATTTATAATAATAGTGCGCGATTTATCGTTCGGGTCCGCGATACGGTCTCGCCCGAAAGCGAACAAGCTATATATTTATTTATTTGTTCGTTTTTTTTTCCCGTCCATCCGAATACGAACGCCATGTGTTCGGTGAAAAACGTTTATTCGTCGTCGTGATTTTCGACGTGAAACGCGCGCAAGGTCTAACGATAATGTTACGCGCGATAAATCGCGCACGTCTCTCGGACATGAACACCGTCGTGTGCGTTATACGTATAACAAAGGATTTATTGACAAAACGAAAAGTGTCGCGAACACGTCGCGGAATCTCTGTATAAAAACCATGTCGGCCAATCAGGCAGAATTAATATCGCGTAACGGCCGGAAAAAAAAAAAAAGGACGAGGAAAAAATATATCGAAGAACGAGCTTTAGCTCGATTATAGTTTTGCGCGCGGAACAACGTTTTCGGCGATAATATATTCGACTAGTCCGCGGACGCTCTCTCCTCGGACTCGCGGAGAAAACCGGCGCTGCGGGGCACGGATTTATAATGAAAAACAGTAAGAGACACTTTGTTATAATATCGATTTCTCTGAGCGTGTACGCGAGAAATGACTCGATCGCGACAACAACAACATGACGACGACGTATAGTTTATATTATCGTACGAATGCGCGCGCGCGATGTAAAACCGAAAGTTTTCGAAATTATTCCTCGCGAAAACGGTCGGGAAAATCGGTAAAAACCGAAAATGTTTTACTTTCTACGCGTCCTTTTCTCCTCGTACGGCAATTTCACACACGCGCCGCCGCCGCGCCGCGGTCGTCGCAAACGCCATTTCGACGTCGGATTTTCGACGATAACAACGAATATTATTAGTAGGTATTACTTTACAGCCGGCCGGGCGGTAATCCTATTCCTATTCTGTAAAAAAAAAAAGAAAGATAAAACGATTTTTTTTTTATTTCGGTTTAAAGTTACCCAGGAGAACTGCTGCAGACGACACTCGTCGATAACAATAATAACGTACGTATATTACTCATATTATCCTGCAAACCTGATTTTTTTCCCTTCTTTTCTACGTCAGAACTATAATAACATTCTAAACTGTGAATAAACAAACTGCGATTTTTTTGGAAACCGATCGTGTGTGACACGCGCGCCGGACAAAAAATCAAAAACCGTGTACACCATCGACGGGGTGAATATCGTTTTTTTTTTTTTCAAACCCAAACACATTCGTGATGAAAAAAAAAAAAAAACGTTACACAAAAAGCTAATCGAACGTTTAATTACGTATCATTATTTTACGTCGACGGGATGGGTAAAAACGAAGCAAACGACCGGGGGGGGGGGGGGGAAACGGAGACTTTTTATTGTTATGAAATTGATTTTAACGTCGTTCGGCCGATGATAGGATGGGGGGGGGGAGGGGAGAACGTTTAGAAATACTTTCTTCTTTTTTTTTAGCCTTTCGAAAACGAGCTCTCGCGGGCGAAAAGAAACGACGGCGGCGGCTTTTTCGTTTCGGAAACACTCGCGGCGCGCGCGGTCGAAAAAGGACCGTCTGATTTCCCGAGGGCTATTACCGCGTAAGTTTTCGCGTCACGTTTCCTCGCGTCCTGCGACGGACGTAGTAGGCCCGGGACCTGCGCCTTTTTGGAATAAATTTGAATTTTCACACGACTGTTTTAAAACGCGCGGTTTTAAGTTTGAAATTAAATAAACCCGATAAATTTTAATCACAAATTCAAAATGTGGTCTCTTATCCGATTACAATATTGAAAATATCGAAAATACTCTTTTTATTAAAATATCTGGCCTACGCGGAAAAAGAGAAATAAACGTCTAGCCTACGCTGCCGTATCGAACCGGCGGAAACCGGGCTCGAGAAAATTTCATAAAGCCGAAACGTCGTCGACGGAGAAGGCCGCAGGATACAGGACTGTCCGAGGAAAGCTACAATATTATGAGCCGCTCCGGTTTGTTAGTATTGAAATACGGTAGAAAAACGTTTCTCGAAGGGCCGAATAACGTAATAAACGCGCTAAACGTGGGGAAACCGACTCGGCCCGCGGGGGACGTTTGAAATCCGAATTCGCCACGCGTTTACGGTTAGATTTCAAATAATCGATATGGTAATATTATTATAGTCAGTTAAATAATTTTATACTCACGAGTGGCGCGTGCGAAATCGCATATGTTTATGTCACGTGTTTGTCGTCGAGCGAATCGATTTTCATCAAACTGGATCATCGACTGGAGTGTTTCCGCCGTAAGTTGCAGGATTCTAGAAAAGAACGACGTATTAATTAAAAATAATAATTCTATAAAATCGACGAAACGAACGCCGCCGACGGAATACGACAATGGAAAACGACCATTTATTATTATCGAATAAATATATTATAATAATCGTCTGGTTTATCCGACGACGATACGAATCTCGCGTCCGACACAAATCGTCCGCGGGGCAATCCGAGTCGTTTCGTCCGCACGAAATCCGAAGAGAGTCGTATTATTGTCGCGGCGAATAACGGTTTTTTTTTTTTTTTATATAAAACACAAACCCCGTTCTGCCTATAATCGGTTCTTTTAATTGAATAATAAATCACACAATCGAATTAATCGATTTCGTAATCGCGGTGAATATTTCTCCTCCTCCGGCGGAGTGGCAAAACCCGTCGGCAATAATGTCGTGCGATTATAATATAATAATATTATCCTCGAGCGCTTTTACGTATTTCCAGAGAGAGAGCGTGTAAGGAGAGACCGTATGCGCCACGACGGCGGCGTTTTATATTTTTACGCGTAAATATGATTAAAAATATCCGCGAACACGGCGGCCATATTGTGTTCGATTAATAATAAAATAGTTCTTAATTAAAAATAAAAAATAATAATAACGTGCACCGCGCCTTGATGGGATTTTAATGCCGTGCATTTGCGCGCGAGGACGCGGCGTTTTTTGTTTCGCTGAAATATTATAATTAATTTTATTATTATTATGATAATAAATGCAAAGAGTCAAACGGAACTCGGCGTGCGAGGGGATTATTGTTTTCAGAACAAAGCGGCCGGTCGTTTTCGATGACGTTTCTTGAAAATAAAAAGCGAAATCTCAGGTTTCGTCGAGACACGGGCGAGTGTGTTTGGTCCGTAACGGCCGTTTCCTCGCCGGCGAGGACGAAGGAAACCGCCTCGAAAATCGACTCCGCGGGCAACCGATCTGGCCTTAAAATTCGGACACGACGACGACGACGCGTGTCGTACGCGGGCCCCGCTCAGGTACGATTTATTACGCCGCCCCCGATGATTAAACCGTGTCGACGCCGGAATTCCATTAGCGATTGTTTCGGCGACAACATTAATATTGTTCCGGTCCCGCGAGTCCGATTAGTCCGCACACGAGTCGAGTATCGCACACTAATTATTATTCGACGCGATAATATTTCCACACGTTTGACCGCATGACTTTCGGCTCGAAGTGTCTAAAAACTACGTATAGTAGCGATTAGTCTTGATTTTAAAAGGTTCGTTAGTGTTATTACCGCGCAGTTCAAATATAATATTATGTTATACGATTTTTTAACGAAATAAAATTATTCTATTCTAAAAATATAAATTAAATATCATTATTTGCAATATCTCCCAGCGGCGTCGTCGGACACACGAGCTTCTGTCGTCTCTGTTATGAAAAGAATTTCGTTTCGTCGGCGCGCGGCGTGAGCGGAGAAAACGAAGCGATGAAAACCGTGCGCGATACGGTTTCAAACGATTTTCGACCTCTACGAACTGAACAAATTTTACGCGGCGACGACGTCGAAACGATTCTCGAAACTCCTCGCGGCGGGCGACGCGCCATTTTAACCCTTTCGGTCAATATTATCATAACGTTATTATCGGTAAATATGCCGCGCGCGTAACCAAAACCGTTTGGGTAGATAATCGTTTCGCCGCGCCGCTTCGAACGATTTACGATTTCGTGGCGAATCGAAGGGAGAAACGACGGTGTAAAAAAACCGTGAATAAACTCCTAAAAAAAAAAAAAAAAACCGTACGCGCGTTGTGTAAATATTTTGCGCGAGATTTTTGTTTTCCGTTGTTCGCTCGACTCCGTTAGATCTGCGGAACAGAGACCGAAACACGTTAATGAATAATAATGGGACGCGGAATTAAATAAAAAAAAAAAAAAAAAAAAACGACTAAGAAAACAAAACGAAACGATTCGACGCGAGACGACCCCGCGAGCGAGCAGAAAAACGTCTGAAAAGCAAACGTGTGTCCGTTGTTTGTTAAAGAGTTTTTTTTGTCTTCGCTCAAACGGCGGCGGCGGTAATATATTTAAATTTTCTGCTCTAAAGCAAACCGACTGAGCACAACGCGTTATTATTATTGTTTTTTAACTCGTCTCTCGACTCGACCTCGAACACGGTAAGAGTAGAAAAAAACGGATTTAAAAACGCTCGCCCCGAACGCGGTTCGTTTCATTTGATATTTATTATACTCAAGTCTCATCTCAATAGAAATAATAAAGCCGCGGCGTGAAAACGGCGTTCTAATCGGCAGGTAACTCGATAAATCCTACTCGTCGCGTTAACGTTTTGACGACTAATTATTGGTGTGTTTGTTTCCGTCGACGTCATTTTTTACACGATAAAGCACACGCGTTTCTCCGATTGTTATTATTTTTCCGCGCGCATAAAATAATATTTTATAAACTACACACACACACAGAGTGTCGACCTTTAGCCAAAACACTCGGATTCGGATACGATAGTTTGGCGTAAACATCGAATACAACGTTTCGCGAGAAAAGACCAATTCCGGACGCCCTTTTTCGCCAAAACCGAACGTGGACGAAAAAAAAATCCGAGCTTTTACCGAACTACGCGTCGCGATCAAAACGTATATCTCTACGTTGCTTCTTTTTCTTTTTTCTACATCAAACACGTCGTCGTCGTCGTTTTTATTTACTCGAACGAAAAATAATTATTTTACGATTTCGGCGGCATCAATGTCGTATGTATAAACATAAGAGTTTTTCGCGAGACGAGACATGTTGTCGAATACAATAAAATCAAACGAAAAACAAATATTAATAAAGAAAAAAAACAAATAAAACATCAGGTAAGTATACGCTTAGGGTTGTACAACGGTATTGTGATTAACTCGTATTTGCGTCGAGACTTCAAACACAGACGGTCGTGTGTATTCGGTTTTTTATATTATTTGTCGACGACCGTGCGCGTTAAAAAAAATAAAAACGCTATTTCAATGAACTCGCGATCGACGTGAAAACCGCCGCGGCGTACTACGACGACGACGAGACGCGGGAGAAAAGTATATTTATTTTTTTTATTAATTGGCGCGCGGCTCGCGTACGGCAAAACAAAAGGATTTATTTGAAAAATAAGACATTCGCCCCCGGGACGCGATCGAAATCGTTTCGAACGGAAAGCGAGAAAATATAAACGAGTTTGGCGCGTTTTTATAATATTTCCGATCATAACACTCTCATCCCGTATGTATTTCGACTGTACAGCTGAAAATGGAAAATCATTTGAATATACTTATCGAACACGCTCGAGTGGTTTTTAGTGCTTTTTTTGCCGAAAATAATAATAAGGATTAACGTCTGGAAAGCGCGGTTCGGTTTCGGCGGTCGGGAGGAAAAAATACGCAGTATTTCAAAATCCGAGTACTTTTAATAACAATAACCTTTTAGTTATTAAAACCCGTCCGGGATTTCACAGTAAAATATTATAATATTATTTATTCGCCGAATGGAAATCAGAAAAAAAAAAAAGAAAAACAATCATTAGTTTATTTCTCCGAAAGACGGCGCGCACACACCTTTATTATATTTTTTTATTAAATCCCAAAAGTGGCTATACTTATTATTATTGCGAAAAGAAAACCGTTTTTTTTTTTTTACGTTTAAGAAATACGCTCGGAATCGTTTTTCCAACGGCCGGTGGTACGTTGATTTCAAATTCGCCGACATCAATCACACGCAGCCTGGTCCGCGTGTTTGTTTTTAGCGTCGTCGTTCGCGACTCTGCCGAAAACGGTCAATATTATTTCGCCGGAAACGAGTGTCGACAGAGCTCTATATAATATATTGAAATCGTGAAACTCCGCGACGCGAAATCGTATTGTTATTGTGATGCGACGCGGGAGGAATCGATCATTTCGATTGTCGTCGTCGTCCTCTCGGACCGAACGCGCGGTAATAAGAGGACGCCGCCCGTTCGTCCTCATAACAACGTAATTAATATCGTCCTTTGGAGACGACGACGTCGCTCTCGTTTCGGTTCGGACGCGTAAAAAACTAAAAGGACGAGACGATACGCGATCGGGTATACACGGGAAACGACGACGTAATAATCTGGTCGACGACGATAAAATATGTCGCGCGTATACGTCACGATAAAATGTATATAATATTTATGTACGGTTTTATCGTTATTATAATTATTATTAAAACGACTCTATTTATACAATAGCGATGCGTGCGAGGGAAATATAAAGTCAAACAACGCGCAAAAAAGCATTTAAGTGAAAATGATATAAAAATAATAATGTGAAACTCGACGGCGCGGCGGCCAATACAATAAATATATAGTGTACTAACCTTTGCGAGTGGAGAAATCGCTTTCGACGAATTGTTTTATCGTTTGGATTCTGAGCATAACGTATTGATTTTACCGCGTGTTTTTTAACGATAATATTATATATTTTGTCGTCGCGTTTGGAAGCAAATGTAATCTCGTCGATTTTGGAATTTCCCCCGCAGATTTTCCAACGATCTAGAATAAAAACCGACGAAAAATTACAAAACGGCAGAGCTTACGCGAACTTTTTTTTTACTTTGTCGTAATAACAGCAATAGACTTGTCGAAACTTCCGGCGGTTATTACATACGTCTTGTACGCTATAGTTTTTCTATTGACAATCGAACCGATCGCTGAACCCTCTTTCGGAACCTATTTTTGTTGAAACAAAGTTTTTACAATTTTAGGTAGTTTTAAAATTACAAACACTGTATATTATAGAACGACTACTATATTATACTGACCGCGTCGGTCTTTCGATTGGATCGGTTTCGTCTTTCTTTTCTCCTCCTCGACGACGGGCCGCTAGGATTCTCGTCTAGAACAAAGTGAAATAAATAAATACACATGAAAACGAATAGAGTAAAAATCGAGTAAAAATGTCGGTCGATCTCTCCAAAAGTCGTTGCAGCGTCGAGGCGCGACCGTCGTCGGTGGTCTGGGTTTATGATATCTTTGACAAACCGCGGAGAGAAGCCCGTCGTTCGACCTGTACTCATTCGTGAAAACTAAACTCGCGCGCGGGTCGCACTTATCGGCGCGCATCGACTAATTATTTCGTCTCTCGGCGTGTTTACTGATAAATTACACGTTTTCCCGTCGAAATTATCGAAATTAACTTACACGGTCCGAGCGAGATCGCGTAATCTCGGCAAATCTGCCGGCCGTCGTCGTCGTCGTCGCGTGATTTAATCACGAGCGAGCGGCGCGGCGTCCGCCGAACCGAATGAAAAGTCGCTTTTCCTCGCGACGTTAAAACGCTAATTAATTAATTAATTAATATCATCGAACGTCTCGCCGATAATAATATTATTAAAATATAGCGTTTGAAATTTTTCAAAACTTCGAGACGAAATCGATTATCATATTTTTGAAGGACACGCGAAATAACACGTAGTATCAAGACGTAAAAATATACGAGACGAATGAATAATTATAATCGATATGGCTGAAATGGGTTTTTACTTTATACTATGCTTTATATCGACGAAAGAAACGCAATAATCTAATATATATCGTCGAGGGACGAAAATATCTAATATTCGATTCGGACGAGTGTTTTTTTTTTCTCGTCGTCGTCGTTTCGTTTACCGCGCGCGAGGAGCGTCCGTGTCCGATCTCGAAATTCGCCGCACGAAACGCGCGCCGCGCTCGAGCTCGGGAATCGGGTTAGTACCACTCTTGAAAAAAGGTTTACGGAATCTAAAATTCAAATACGCGCGAGCACACGACGTACGCGCACAATATTATAATATATACGCTGCTGCTGCTCTCGCGGACATGTATTGTTTTCCGGAGAGCGTAGAAGAAAAAAGAAAACGACAACGGTAAACAACTAGCGGTTTTTTACGCGTTGTATGAAAAACTATCGTAGTATTCGTCGGATTTCCGCGCGGAGCGAAACCGAGTGGAAGAAAATCACAAAACAAACGAAACCGACGACGAAAACCCGCGTCTTTTTTTTTTATCTCGTCCACCGTGCCCCGAGGGCGCACTCGAGTGTGCCGTGCAATATCGTTATATTAATTACGAGGGTCGGTCGATATCGTCGCTAATTGTATTTATAAAATATAAAACGCGACGTTTTATGGATAATAATTTGATTTGTTTGCCAAAAAAAAAAACGTAATATAGTGATATACGTATATCAGAACGACATAACTATTAATTCGATTTAATTCGATTTAATTAAATGCGACAATAATAATTTATTTTTATTTCTCTATGTTTCGATTATATTCTTTAATAACTAATAATACTCTATACAGTACATCATTCTTTTTTTGAATAATATACTGTAACCACTCTTTAGCTCTAACTCGAGCTCTGCTCGAAAAAAGAGTTAGCTGATAATCATAGTAGTGTAATTTATGATGATTTAAATGATGATAAAAATAAATTAATAAACAAATAGTTTGACGCGCGTTTAAACACGCGCTGTCGATTGAAAAAGCACGAGGGCCCACGTCGAGCTTTTCAGTAAAATTCACGCGCGCGCGTGAAAAACGATTTCAAACTGGAATTCTAAACGAATGATGACAACGCGGATTTCGAAACGGAGAAGCGAGCCTATATTATATATAATCGACGTGAAAAAAACTATTATTTCACGCGGAGAAAAAGACAAAATCACGCTCATCCGGGGGGGATCGTTTCGATGGCGACCGCGACGGACTCGTCACAAACAGTCCGAGCGATATTCTGTACAATATTCTCTTTACTCTTCGAGAAAAACGGCAAACCGATTTCAACTACACGACGAAAAGCACAATACTGTCCCGAAAATGTACTATCTCAAACACGTGTTCGCGATCCTAACGCTTCAGACCGGAACGGTCGCGTTCAGCTGGTTTTTCTGCGTGAGTATTATTATGTTATTAAAATAACGCGATCGTCGAAAACGAAACGTAAAGCGAAAACTATTAATGATCTAACGGCGATTGAAATTTTCGACTTTTCCAGATGTTGGCGCACTGCATTTTCATCGCCAACGTGTTGTCGCTAAACCCGGAAGCGCCGCGTACGAAACACGTTTTGTATTTTTTTATTTTTTATTTTTTTTTTTTATTATTCACCGCGATCACGTAAATATGAGATTATATAATATTATTCTATGACAGCGTCGTCGTCGGCGGACTAGTTCGGACTAGTAGCAAACGTGAAAATAATACGAAAAACAAAAGAGACAATATAGGAGACGTTTTGTTGATCCCCCGCGAACCGTCGAAAACTTTGACCCGAAGCGTTTTTCGTGTCTTTATCGTTCTTTTATCTACGTGTCGGGGGGGGGGGGGGTCCTGTACTCGGATTAGGTAATATTTTTGGAAATTTTTTCGTGAATTTAAGGGCAACGTTTGTGCAATATTTTCCCGAGTGCTTATTATTACTATTATTGTGCAAATAATTCTCGTTGTAGTAAAAATTAAATTAAATCACGTTTGAATTAAAAATCCGAAATAATAGGAATAATAAAACCCCGATGGTTTTGGAAAAATTTCAAACGCCATCCGAAAAAAAAAAAAAAACGTACGAGTACTACAAATTTATTATTCCACGGTTTGTTGAGAATCATGCGTGACGGGTGTACTTTTGTTTCGCCGTCAAAATCGCGTTCGAATCGAATTTCATAAATTCAAAACACATTTACGACAAACGCGAAAATTCAAAAACGTTAGATTACCGTTTATATGGCGGATCCGCGAAAACGACCTATTTCTGTAGTTTTCAAAACGACGCCAAAGTATACGTTTGAACGGTTATTAAAACGAATTTAAAAATATTTAGAAATACTACTTTATACGCGTCAAAAATAATAATTTCTCTCTCTCTCTATCTGCATAATTCAGTAGTACGCGACTACTCGGGAATTTTTCTTTATTTTCAAGTGCAAAACGGTTCGGTAAAATGAAAAAAAAACACGTAATATCATTTCGAGTCTGAAACTATCAGATGCCTTTTACAGAGTCGAATCCACTCCGGGTCATTAACGTCGAGTAGTAAAGATGTCGCTTTTAATTGAAAGGAAAGAAGAAAAGAAAAAAACGACGTCCGACGACGAATTCGTATTTACATTTCGTCCGTAAATGCGAACCCGAATAATTTCGAGAAATAATAATAAAGAATCTGTTAAAATCGAATGAAAACCGCTACCGTATTATAACAAAAATACATCGAATAAAATTCTTAAAAAACTATATTAGGTACTCACAGTCTATTCGGAGAACGTTTAGAAGTTACTTTTTCGAATTCTTTTCCAAAGTGTAAGCGAAATATGGTTTTTATCGCGTTGACACGACGACGACGACGAAAATCTTTTTTTCATTTTCCTATTTAAATCCTTCTTATTTCCACTTTCTCTTTTTTTCGTACGTTTCGGCGACCGATTCACTTGACAAAATAAAGACGCGTCGGAATAAATAACTTATAAAAATAAGTGACAACCGCGCGCGTTTCAGTACGGTTTTACATAATCGGAATTCGGTTCTTATTACGTCACTAATTACGTTTCGCGCGACAGAGACCGAATAAAATTAGTTTAAATTACATTTCGGCAAACACCTTTCCGATCGATTAACAGTGTCGTCGCATTAGTTTTTTTTTATTATTCTACGCGCGGCGAAATATCCAAAACACGAGTATCCAAATCTCGAAGGACAGACGACGTTTTGGGTTTTTTGATTTCGGATTAATATTTCGTTTGAATTTGATTTTTTTTTTAAAAGAACCGGAACATTCGAAAAATTTAAAAAAACATCAGTTTTAACGCCGCGAGAATCGTTGAAAATTCTAATTTACGTATATCTCTCACACACTCGTCGACAATACGACACGTTAATTGTTTATTTAAATATTATTTTGACGATTTGTATTGTAAACGATCCGAGTATAACTTATTGTTTTTAATGTATTCGGTCGAATCGAAAGTTACGTTACAAGTTGACGTCTGTCGATCGGTCGGAAAAGACGATTTAGTGTCGAAAAAAAACTTTTATAGTGGCATCATACGATTTATAATAATTTTATCCTTACAACTCGCATATATTTCACGTCGAAAGCAGCGCGTGTGGGGGTGCAATGACATCGCGATATTTACGTTAAATGTTTAAAATTAAGTGTAGGAAACCCGAGTCGAATTTTTTAAACGCTGTCAAAGGCCGCCCGACGAATCGATAACGTTTTCGTTTGTTTTGTTTTGCATTGCAGTTGCCTGGATCATCGTCGTCATGTTCGTGTACGTCATGATCGTGAACTGGATCGTGGCGTTCATAGGCGCGATCCGAGTAAACGTTTGAACGCGCGTGTATATTATTATTATTTTTTTTCCGCGCCGCAAAGCAGCGATCCCCGTCGGGGCGCGTTCGAATTGTGTGCGAAAAAAAACTTCGACCGACATTTTTCAGCGCGATTACACAACAATACGATATTTTCTATTTTTTATTCGCTCGATTCAGTCGAAGAAAGAGGCCTCTCATAAAATCATTATCGTCTTAAAAGCTTTTGAAAAATGAAATTTAACAAAGACAAAAATCTAATATTCATTTTAACGGCTGAAAAAAACAGGCTAAACGTCGTCTCTGCTCTACGATTTAAGTTTATAACGATTACACACTACTCGAACCGCGGTTGTCGATCGAGATTTTTTTCCGCACGCAATTCTATACGAGTACACCACCCGTATTTCATTTCATAGAGTAGAACGCGATTGCGAACGGTCGTCTTATCGACAACGCCTCGATAATCAGAAACGCGCGCAATTTTTTTTTCATGTTACCTGTCGCAACGTTGCCGCTGGTGTATCGATTATTCGTTTTGCTGCTGTCCGGTGATAAACTTGAAAATTTTCGGCATTTGCAACGGGCCCACCTCTCGTCCAGGTAGATAATATATCGAGAAGATCTGAGGGGGTACAGACGTTTAATAAAAAAGCACAGTCGGATAAAATATAAACAGTCCGAGGACTACTCACCGCAGACAGTTCTCGCGTCCAAAGAATCGGCGGAAACGACGATCGCCGTTCGGTAAATTCAAGATCCTTTTCCTGGTCGAAAAGTTTTCCGCTCCCGTATCGTGGGCGACGCCGCGCCGACTAAATGCGACAAAAACGACAACATATTATTACCGTCGCCCGATAATCCGGTTTTAAAAACAAAATCGTCTCTCACCGATCGTTCGCAATCGCGCGCGAGACACCACGACAAATTTATAATAATATTTATACGTACAGGAAAGCCAGAGGCTGATTTCCGCGGCCGTCGTCGGCTGGGCGATCCAATCGGCGGTCTGGGCGATTTTGGTCCTCTGGTCGTTGGTCCAGGTGGCGGCTAACAAGTAACCACCAACACGTTCTCCTGTTAAAATTAACACGCGTTACTCGTTATCGTTTACTCTTACACGTCCCGTTCGGCGACCCGCAGGAACACGTGCCTCGAGACCAGGTGTCCGGAAGTGTTGTGGTTGTTCAACAACCCGTGGCGCGTGTCCGCCGAATACGGGAGCGCGGAAGCCGGGGCGACGAGAAATAATTCGAAATTTTACGGGCGGCCCGTGTACGAGCCGAAAAACAATCGCGTCGTACTTCGGGCGGACGGCGCGGACGCGGCGGCGACGACGACGACGTCCACGGAAAAAGTCGTCGAAACGACCACCGCCGCCACCGCGGCGAACGTGACCAGAGAGACCGGTGAGAGGACGAGCGGCGACGACGACGGAATGTCCTTGTCTTACCGTCTGGGGGGCCTGGCCGTGTCGTCGATCGTTTCGATCATGCACGCGGGTGAGTGGTCGCGTTTTATCTGTCCGTCGGCTTTCCGAAATCAATAGAAATAAACTCTCGAGACCCAACGTAAATCGTATCGTTAGAAAAATAGAAGGACTTTAAATTAAAATTATTGAATTTCTAAAAGGTTCCGACGAGGGAGTCGGACCGGACCGGACGTCCTTTAAGTTAAAAGTCTTAAAAATAATCGTTACGATATAATAAAATAATGTAATAATAGTACTCGATCGGTCGGAGCACGCCGTGGTGTAACAAGTCCGTTTTTCTTTTTCAGTGACGTTCGCGTTTTCCTGGATGGTCCTGATCGGTTACCGAAAAGAACTCGAACTCGGCGCGAACGTTGACGTTCCGACGAGCGGCTAGTATAGTGACGCGCGCGCGCGCGGAGATTTGTTTTGTTTTTCCCCTTTCTTTTCCCCGCGCGTCGTCGTGTTCCCCCACGCGTGGTGTTCATAAAAAATAAATAACGTTATGTTTAAATGATAATTATTGTAACAATAATAATAATAATAATAAAAAAAAAAACCGTCGTCGTGTTTTTTTTACTCACCGTCGTCGGCGCGGCGTGCGTATGCGATTGATTTTTTTTCTTTTTATACCTCGAAAAGAGGTATATTTATACCTCTTTTATACCTCGTTTCTCCGTAACTCGAGGGTTGTGCAGCAAACATCCGGCCCCGGTGCTTTGAACGCGTCGCCGAGAGAGTTTCTAAAATCAGAAATCGAATACAGCGTGAGAGAAAATATTTACATCAACAGTCAAATAATAAATCTAAGCGAATGCGTTACAACGAAAACGTAACCGAGAACACGACTGTTCTATTTTTTTCGTATGAATTATAAAATATACTAGAATAGTCTCCGAGGCTAATAATAATTATTATTACAGTAAGTCGTTCTCTCGAAACAAAGAGGGGTCGGTCCGACGGGGCTTGGTTCAACGTCTCGAGGCGATTTAGTTTTTATTTTTCGTCAACTATTTCGAAGCGAAATAAATACTTTGTAAATATTCACATACGTTTTCGCCGAGACAACGCTGCAGCTCGCCGAACACATAATAATACGTTCCGAGAACGTCGTCGTCGGAAACAACGTTCCGGCGCACAATAAAGGTGGTAAACTTTTCACGCCGGAAACGACCGGGCGCCGACGATAACACAGACAAGTTGTCGCGCGAGATTATTAATTTAGTATGGTCTCGAAAATATAACACGCGGAAAAACGAATCGTAATATGTATTTGGATAACTTGACGAGAAATTCTCAATCGTTAAACTTTTATTTGACGTTTTTTCGCGAAATTTAGCTTATTTTTTTAGTTTATTTTACAGATTTTTTTTTTTTTTTTTATCGTTTTCCGTCGATTAACAACTTTGCACCCTCTTTTATTTTACACGGACCGTATTACGTGATAAAACATATAGCCAACGCGTAAACATAAAATTATATTTTATAAACGATATACCCGTTTTTTTTTTTGTTTTTTTTTCAGTAAATCGAATAAATTTTACCCGCCGCGCGAGATCGTTAAGACGCGAATTTTGCCGTGCCATTGGAAGTTTTTTGAATTTTTAACGTTTAAGCGCGTTTAAAAACAATTTACGAGTGCGTTTTATGTAACGTCGGCGGGGCCGGTTTCAAATTATATGATCTAGAAAGTCTGCAAACTCGTACGAGGCGTATATTTTAAAAAAGGATATTTCACAGCGATCGCGATATCCGACGAAAAAAAACCCCCGTACAAACACGCGTCGAATTTATATATATTTATTTTTCCGCGGTAGTCTGTCGGAAGATTTATGCGATGTACTCGTATATGTAAATAAACGGATTTTTTTTACCAAAGTATGCGCGCGGCGAGCCGCAGTGCGGATTTTCGTCTATCTATAACGCGTATAGAATATGATACGTTTTTGGTTTTGATTTATTTGCAAATCGTGTTCGAACGACGACGGCGAAAAGCAAACCGGAGTCGTCGCGAGATTTCGCAAGCGATACGCACCGCAAAAATATTCCCAACGCGGCTCGATGATTACAACAATATTATTACGATCGATTTGGATTATTATAAGAGCTAAAAACACGAATATAATTTTCACGTAAACCAGCTCGCGTTCTCTAAAAACTTGTAAAAATAAAAAGGTAATACAGAGTAGTCACTCGATAATTCGAAATTCAGGGGACCGAGTGTTCGAATAATCGAGGGAAAAAACATTAATTCGTCAGTAAAAGTACCAGTAGCAGTTGCGACATTATCGTCAAAGTGAACGAATTCGTCAAATGATACAGGAATAACTTCTAGTCTGTTCCATGTGCTTTCAACCTCCTCACATTGAACAGGAATGCCTTCACCAATAATTGTCTGTCCGTCCTTAATAAAACCACGAGTTCTGAAGCAATTCCCGATGGTTTGTGCGCTAACATTTTCCCATGCTTTGTGTACCATTTCCATAGCAGTGAGTATAGAAATTTCGTGATTCGTGTTTAAAGAAATTCGAATTATAGAGTGTGCCTAACCGACAGACATTTCGAATTATCGAGGGGACCGGAATACATGTATTTTTTTTTCTAATTATAGAGGTTTTCTCAGGGGACTTGGCGTTTAGTTCGATTTATGGAGTTTTTCGAATTATCGAGTGACTACTGTAATATATAATTCTCGAAGAAGAGAGAGAAACAACGGGTTTCTCAGTTAGATTTTCGAAAAATATCGTTTTAGGAGAGCGTGGGTGTTTATTTAAACCGAAATATCTTTCGAGAGTTAAAAAACAAAAGTAAACGTTGTCTCGTAATGTGTAATTATTCGACAAAGGTACTCACTCGCTGCCGCTCAGTCGTCGTCGGTTGTCCAAAAACGAAAACACTCCGTCGTCGTCCGCGGCGAAAACACACCTAAACAAAAACGAACCGGCGGTCACTCGAGTGTTGCGAGAAAAGTCGCGAGTACGATTACATAAATTCGTTAACGCGCGCGATATTACGTACGTATACGCTCACGACCGTTCGTCGTAATTGGGCGTGTTGATTTAATACGAATAATATTGTTATTGCGCTTGTCGATTACTATTATTCCCGACACCGCGCCGACATAAATATTTACATCCTCGTCCGATGTTTGCGTAGGCGCGGCGTGTAATAACCCTCACGCGTCGCCGCCGAATCGAATTAAATCGTACCGAAACGAGCGCCTAACTCTGAGCGAAATATACACAAACGATAATCGCGAACAACTCGCTGTTCGTCGAAGGTATAATGAAATTGATGAAATTATCACTTTTTTTTTTTTAAATTAAATTATACAAACTTTTTGATATCGCGTATTATCCCGCTCGGGTTTGCGCGCAAACTTTTGTCCTTTCGACTCGCGCCGCTACCTTTTTCGATCGCCGTAATGAAAAACAATCATATCGTTCAATTTCGTTCGTGTTCCGTTGTTTCCCCATTCGCATACGTTTTTCTCAAACTATATAAAACATTATTTCTTTTTCAGAAAAGAAAGACGGGGGAAAAAAAAAAACAATATACTCGTGTACATACTTTTTATTAATTCCGACGACGTGAAATTAAAATTTAACGACTATACTTCTTTGTTGTCGACATCGTTTTTCCGGAACGCTCGCGTTTCCGCGTAATTTTTTCGTACTGAAACAGAAAAAAAAATAAACGTTCATCGATTTTAGTGTTTTTTTTTTTTTTTTTTTTTAAACAAACGAAATAGATCGAATAGAGATGAAAAACAAATTAACAAAATACTTCGGACGACGACGACGATATAGAACGTGGACTAGAGAAAGTGGCGTATTCACGAGGGGGGCCGAGGGGTTCCCCCCGTCATTTGTCACGATTTTCATGGTTTTCACGTCGCCAACGTGATTATTATTAATTTTTAAAACGAAAAACTATTCGGTCGATTTTTATCACAGATTAATTACAACGTGTAATTATTATTGTACTATTTAATATCATGTAAATTTTTCGTTCGTACTGCGCAGATATTCCGGCAAGCGATCGGTGTAAGTATCGGTGAGCGCGAAATCAAAGTAGTTCTCGCGAGTCCTACGATATTTTAACATTAATATAGTTGTCGTATAAAAAAGGACATCGGTAATCCGCCGCATTTTCTCAGATTCGTCCACAATTTCTTTTTCTAAAAACCGAGTCGTCATAATAACATACGAGCGTGTGTGTGTGTGTGTGGGAAGGGAGTATAACGTCAGTTTTTTTTTATTCATTTTCTTAATACGGCGAATGGTTCCCCCGCCCTACCCCGGCGCCACAAAGGTCGCGTCGCGTTTTCTTTTTCTTCGGCTCGTACCATACTTGCACGCTTATAATATCGCGAAAATTACATTTTTCCCATACGAGCATGTGTACGTATAAAATAATCGAATGAAAACGAGGAGGAAAAATAAAATCGTACGGTTCCGAAGCGAATAATGAATTCCGCTCGAATACGTCGTCGCGCGGTTGTATATTATTATCAATATTACGTCGTTCGGGGGGGACGGTCGCAGCTGCCGTTTTCGCCGATATCAAACGAGTCGCGAAGAGTAAAATATGGGAGATCTGCAGAAGGAAACCGAACGCAAAACGGCCCGCAAGGACGACGGCGGACGGACAGAATCTCCGAGGACAGAGAGAAATGGAGCGAGGTCGACGATGGACCTTAATCGTTTCTAAAAACGCCTTAAAAATACGTTTATATAAAAATAATCTCACCTCGATCATCAGTTCCCTCGTCGCGCGACAACGACGGCGGCGAGTCTTTTCGCCAATTCACGTGCCGGCTCGTCGCCGTTGTGCGTTGTTTCTTCTCACCCTGTCGTGGGATAACACGTTATTATTAATTTCCAGTACAACAATGTTATTTAAAGTATTACGTGGGCGCAGCAAAGATTTCGAATCTAAACAAAATTCAAACGTATTCAAACTCCACGACAACTCACAAACGCTCCGCCGCCATACGTATCGAATAAAACTCTCCACAACGACCTACATAGTATCAAATCGATCGAAGAAGAATCTGTAATATTTTACAAACGATTCTTCTCACGTCTGGCAAACCACAATAATCCTCTAATCAGCAATCTAAATAATTTAACACTTCCTGCAGATAATCCTCTTTCAATTCCTATCTTCCTAATTCTCCTTTCACGCTAAGAGTCACTAGTGGGTGACTTCTGAATCACGCTTATCGTGTTTTTTATGTCTCTTCGCTCTTATACCTATTACGCTACGAAGTATAGATTGTATAAAAATTTTATAAAGTGAAAAAATAGTAAAGTATATAATATTTATGGCGACTAAAAACACGTGTTTATTATAATATATTGATTGGTTTTATATATTTTAATAGCGACGACACATCTGTGTCCGAAAACAGATATATTATTACGCGATTTCGGAATGGTATATTTAATCCCCGAGCCGCCGCCCGAGCCTTTTGCGACCGAACGCGCGACGAAACGATCGACGACCCGGTCGTCGGATGATCGAGTGCGACCTCGGCATCAAAGTCGCGCAGATCAATCTCACTCGAACCTATATATTATTATTATTATTGCCCGCTGCAGATTGTTTATTTGAAAAAAGGCGCCGAGTGGCTCGTTTCATACGATTTCGTCGAGGAAGTAACGAATTTGAGGAAGTAAGGACGAATCGAGGAGCCGAGTTTGAGCGAGGAGGCGGCATCGATTTTCCCGACGACGCGCGACGCGTCGTAGGTACCGCAGCGACAACAAATAATCGGTCGAATTGAATTAAATTAATAATCTCACAAATTGTTTTTTCTTTATTCAATAAACGTATCCGTTTCGAGATTATACGCGCGCGTGTGTGTGTGTACTCATCGCGCGTCGTATCGTTAACGAACCAATTACTAAAGTTCTACTCGGGTGAAAACGACGACGACGTTCAAATCGTACGAGAGGAGGGAAAATCCTGAGCCGACAAGGGAATATATATTGATCCGACGAGTCACTCTCTATCGGGTCGACTGGCGGACGCGCGTAGAAAAACGGAGAAAGGGGGACTGCCTATAGAGATTTAAGCGAGCAACGGCGATTGTTTTTTTTTTTGTAAATTTAGAGACAAATTGTTATATACGGACGAAAATTATTCATGTTTCGTCGGAGTCGTACGTTAAGACACAATATTATATTTACCAGACATAATAGAGAGACTGCAGTGTTTTCGTCGCGGGTTCGTTTCGTTTGTCTGTTTGAACACGGCCGCGTCCATTTCGTATAGAAAACGAACAGAGTTTTCGCGATAAACCTATAAAATATATACAATCGAATTAAAAACAAAATATATTAACACGAACGGGGCAGAAAACGGCGGGGAAATGGTGTTTTTTCCACGTCATAGACGCGCGCGTACCTCGACACAACAGTAGAGGAAAATCATCGTTTCGATTAACAAATTGTGTTTCAGATGTGGCGATGACCGTCCGCTGCGGTTGACGGAGGAGAGCCCCGCCGCAGGAGAGCCGCGACGAAATGGACGACTACTACAACGCGTCCGGCAACGAGACGGCGGCGGCCGCGGACGATTACGATTACTCGGAACGGCCCGAGACGTACATCGTGCCCGTTCTGTTCGCGTTCATATTCTTCGTGGGCACCGTGGGCAACGGGTCGCTGGTGATGATATTCTTCCGGCACAAGCACATGATCAACGTGCCCAACATCTACATACTCAGCCTGGCGCTGGGCGATCTGCTGGTGCTGTTGAGCTGCATACCGTTCACGTCCACCGTCTACACGGTAATCGAACGATATCGCTCAGAGAACAAAAGAAATAAACGAAACGTATAAACAACGTCCGTTATACGATAAAATTAAAAAAAAAAAACGCTCGATAAAAGGCCAAGAAGCGAATCGCGACCGACGCGCGACGACGGTTTGAAAACCGCAAACTCCCCCCCCCCGGTGGCTAAGGCTACACCTACATTGGATCCGTATTTCTCCCGATCCGATCCGATCCGACGTCGTGCGAGAATCGGTATCCGACGACGTCAGACGTGAGTGCCTACAATGGTCCCGACTCCCGACGTGATCCGTAATCCGATTCTTATCTAATCTGATCGTTCTACGGCAGTCTGCTGTAGAACCGATTGCAGCAAACACGCGAAACGAGTGATTCGGAAGACAATTTTTTGTGCTGGTTTTTACTGGAGACGTAAAACTAAAAAATGGGTCGACGAATTTGATTTAGATAGGTCTACTGGATGATTTTTCACTACTTGTTTACCCTTGTTCCTCCGGCCAGGCGAATTTTTCTAGTTTCACCCTTTTTACCCGTTTTAACACCTTTAGGGGTGGAATTTCGGAAAATCCTTTCTCCGGGAGTTTCCGTTATATAAAACGAAACCGCCGGCCGAGTTTCATAGTTTCATATGATAAAATTGCACGAGCACAACTACTCGTCGGATTGGAAAATCGGAATGGAAACAAACATGATTGGTCGGCCGTCGAATCGGATAGTGTCGGGAGTCGTCGGGAATCGAGAAATCGGGAGCTCCGTTTCCAATGTAGGCACTAACATTAAGATAAGGATGTTTGTTTTTCTTCCGACGTCGTCCGGCCAAGGCGGTCGGTCAAACGAATGTTTCATAAACCGTTATTGTCGAAACGACAATATTTATTTACTTTTAGAAGAAAAAAAAACAGTTTTCGCGCTTGATTTTCGGGGCGTTAAAAGGGGTTTCGTTTCGGTTTTATTCAAGAGCTACGCGCAACGAGATTGAAAATAAATCAACGCGTGTACAACAATCGCGATGAATAAACCGTGAACATGGTAAGCAAAACGATGAAAAGTGAAAACGGATCCCCATCGCTTTCGTCGACCCATCGAGTTTTTACAGTTTTTTTTCGACGCGGTTTTTGTAATTTTTACGAACAAATTTACCGAGTACAATTTAGGGTGGTCCTTATTACTTATAGGAGGTTACGCAGGACCCTCCCATTTTTTTAATTGTTATGAGAAAATAAATTGTGGTGAATTTGGTTACGATGACTTATCTCCTTCCCGTGCCGCAAGAGGAATGAAAAATGATGGTTTTGTAGGGTTTTCCGATTTAACTCAAAAAATATTGACCCTTTTGTAAAAATGTATAGAATATTTATTGTAGCATTAATTACTGTCTATAAAAAAGTAAATTATAAAACTTCTTGTAAATCTATTATTTTCGCTGTACTCGGTACATACGAGACATACGTGTATATATAAATAGATATAAAACGATTTGGTTTCTGCGCGACGACAATAACGCGTTCTGTCCGAGACAGAGCCTTTGTAAACGGGTCTCTTCTACGACTTTTCGATTTGGGGCAACCCCTCCGACGGCGGCGGTTCGTTATAATATATTCATAAGACGAACGGGAAATTATCGACGCAAATCTACCCCCCCGACTCTCGCGTCGCGAGTAGACATTTCGCGGAAAAACATCGATCTAAATATTTTATTCGCCGCGCATACCGAGAAAAAAATAAATATTAGTCGGATCAGTCAGATTCAGCAGCGCCTGCCAGCAGAGTACACACGTACAAATACAGAGAGAGTAGTAGTAGTATAGTAGACTCCGGACGACAACGTACGGTAAATAAGTAATTAAACTTTCTTCTCGTCGTCGCGCGTCGGGAGGAAAAAAAAACGCGTTTACATTAAACGCCCGTGTCGTAGACGTCATGTAAATGCAAAAAGAATCGCGTTTTTTTTTTTTCAATTTAAAAACGAAAAAAACGTCCACGTTTAATAAATTATAAATAACGGTTTCTTAGGAATTTCAACCGAAAAAAACAACGTTTTCGCCGACGACGACGACGTCGCGAGTTTAGGCTATACGTAATAACGTTCTTTTCCGACGAAGCGTCGGGTAAAAAAATCAAACTCCACTAAATAGGATTGAAAATCACTAGAAACAGACCTCTCTCAAAAGGCATCAGGTTTCCCCCCCCCCCCCCCCGACGATTACGCGTAAATAATATCAAATATTATCAAATACGGTAAAACCTCTCTATATAACGGACACTCACGGAATCGCGACGTAAAACTCTTTAAAACGGACCATTCCGTTATAGCACTGGTTCCCAAACTGGGGGGGGCGCGCCCCCCTTGGGAGGCGCGTACACATTGCTGGGGAGGCGCAAGCAGTTATTACGAAATACAATTTTTATTGATTAAATTTTTTTTTATTTTAAAATGTAGGGAAAATATGAAAAATTATAATTATTATCGTCAATTAAATTGAATTCATCCCGGATATTTTATAATTTCTTCGTAAAGTACACAAAAAAGTGATATATTTTTCACGTTTTAGAAGGTGGGGGGGGGGGCGCGAGAGTTTCGAAAATATACAAAGGGGGGGGGCGTAGAATAAAAAAGGTTGGGAACCACTGCGTTATAGAGAGGTTTTACTGTCTATAGGTTAAGGCGACGACGGGTCGGCGGTAAGTTGTACTTACGTTCGGTGAACGCGACGGCTCTCAAACTTTTTCGACGAGATTATAAAGAAACAAATAATTGATATCGAAACACACACGTTGGTCGATAAGATCTGTTCTTCTGTTGTGCCCGAAGTGAACTGGAAAAAAAAAAGAAGATCTCATTAAACAAAAAAATGTGCATTCGTGTACGAATCGAATTTCGCCGCAGGGGAAAAGGGGCGGGGGGCATCGCTTAAAATGTACTTTTAGAGAGCTCTGTCCGTCGCCGACGAAACCGTTTTTTTCCGGGGCCGCCGCGCCGTCTGGGTACGAGTTTTTAGACAAACACGCGGCCGAAGAAAATATCTAAAAACCGAGCACGTCCGCCCCGGATAAATCACCACCCCCGGCGAGCGAAATCAAAATGCAAAAGAGTACATAATATCAGGTATTATACGCGCGCGGCGGCGTCTCTACTATATTATAGTATATCATAGAGACTTAGCGTGTCTACCGCGCGAGGGAGGGGGTTGAATAAATAAGATTATCCGCGCGTCATGTAGAGATTTTACGACGACGATCAGTCGTTGTTGCGACACGACAACAAAACGTGGAAAAACTACGCCATTATATTATTATTTCTACCGCGAGAGCGTTTTATAGTCGGGGACACAAGTATGGGAGGTTAATCTCGGCGGCGCGGCACGTTTTTTAAGGGCCGGTGATTTTTTCACGATTACTTTTACGCGACGGTTATTAATTATTTGTATATACTATTGGAGTCAGTGGTGGCTCGTGTGTAGGGGCGACGGGGCGGTCGCCCCCCTGCTAAAATTGTACCAAGTTACTTTTTTAGATATTGAATATTGATTCAAATATTAAAATGATCTCGTATAATATTATAATATTAATGAAAGTAAAACACAATTTTATTTTTCTATATAGTATTAATTTTGGTTCGATAATCTTTTAAATTTATATATATATACATTTGTACTCTATTAATTTTCAAAAAATAAAAAAATTAATCGCCCTCCCACTTTCAAAGCCCACGAGCCGCCACTGCTTGGAGTATAGTAGCAGCAAGTCTAGGGGAAGACTAGTCGAGGACGAAAACGTTTGGAAAAAAAAAAACTAAACTCGTACGCGCGTCGTCATATCCTCGCGGATTTCTCGTATAAACCAGACGAAAATCTAAAAAAAAAAACTCGTTTTCGTCTACGAGTTTGGTTATTGATCGGGAAACGAGAGTGTTGCGATTGAAAAACCTACGTTTCACAGCTCTCGCGGAGAAAAATTAAATTCGAATTCAAATCCACTCGGGCAATCGGAAATCGACTGCGCGCGCGTTTTATATTATTATTTGTAGAGAAAAAGAAAAAAAACAAATTCATTCCGCTATATACGAGAGTATATTATATAATAGAATAAAATAAATTATTCGGCGACGCGGAGTTGTAGTTTTATTTATTTATTTTTAGTGAGACGACAGATATATTTCAATAAAAAATTGCTCGACGAAATGACGGGAAAAAAAAATAAATAATCAAATGTCTCGTCGTCGACGCGAGAACACGATCGACTTCTGCAATTTATTTATTGGACTGAAATAATTGCGTTTTTTTTTTTTTTTTTACGTGATAATAAAACGACGAAATAGACGAAATATATACACCGGATTTTGTAGTATTAAAAATAATTAACTAATTTTGTAAGTATACGAAAAGTATAAAATATGAAACACGCGTATATATTTTTTAATCGCTGAAAAATTGAAGTACTTAATCGTGAAAAACAGGATACCGATAATATTCTTTTATAAAAAAAGTATAAAATTATTAAACAAAGTAATATTATTAAATTAATTTTCAATGGTTAATATTCTCATAAATAATAACAAAATATTATTAAATTATTTTGAATACAAACTATTAAATATATTTAAACGATAATAAAATAAAATTGTATTGAAATAATTTAATATATTTAATAATATTCTTTTATCACCAGGGTTTGGATTTTATAGCACCAAAAATCCTAAAATATTCCATAAAAACATCGACGAAAAAAAAAAACAAATAACTAAAAATCAAAATTACAGTCGACGGTGTGTATTATTATAGAATCTACGATCGAATGGAACAATAACAGATAAGAAGGTATAAATGAATATTATATATTATTTATCGATTTTCAATATGAAACGAAAAAGTGGGAATTTTTCTCATGGATTCGCGTAAATGAATACAATTTGTCGTTCAATGTAAACGAGATTTATGAAAGACACAAAATAAAAACGTTGGATTACGAATAATGGCGAAAAATAGCACAGAAACTTCGAAAATGGCACAAAAAATCTAAAACTCTACGTTGATGCATAAAACAAAAAACGTCCACTCTGCTATTATTTTTATCTCTAATAAGTAGCAAATGCTATAAAATCCGAACGAAATAATGATTTTGTAATCGCGAGAGACTCCTACTACTACTACTACTAGGTACTACGAAAGAGAATAAGTCGTTTTTGTTTTCGCGCAGGTGCCGTCGTGGCCGTTCGGGCTGACCATCTGCAAGGTGGCAGAGACGACCAAGGACGTGTCGACCGGCGTGACGGTGTTCACGTTGACCGCGCTCAGCGCCGACCGCTTTTTCGCCATCGTCGACCCGATGCGAAAGCTGCACGCGTCCGTCGGCGGTCGCCGCGCCACAAAGTTCACCGTCACCGTGGCCGTCGTGATCTGGTGCCTGGCCGTGGCGTGCGCCATGCCCGCGGCCACCTACTCGTACATCAGGCCGTTCGGCGAGAACAACGTCACGCTCTTCGAGGCGTGCTACCCGTACCCCGAGGAGCTGGGGCCCGCGTACCCGCGCATCGTCGTCCTCGTCCGGTTCCTGGTCTACTACGCGGTGCCGCTGTCGGCCATCGCGTGCTTCTACGTCATGATGGCCAGGCACCTCATCATCAGCACCAGAAACATGCCCGGCGAGGTCCAGGTGAGACACGACGACGTGCCGATATACGGGGAGGGGAAATTTATTTCAAAGGTCCTTTTAACGGGCGGTACTCTTTTCGCCCAAAAACGACCTTCCTCTTTTCGCCCACGTCCTCTTTTCGCCCAAGTATGATAAAATAGTTTCCTCTTTTCGCCTACGAATAATTGCATTCTTTTCGCCCACGGTTTCTCGTTTTACATTTTGGAAAGCACTGTCTCAAGATGATTTATGTTTGATATAATATCGATACTAATTGGTATGGGTTGTGAGGTTGTGACAATCTCGTATGTGTATATCTGATATCAGAATTTTTATCTACAAACGGACGTAATAAAAGTGCTATCGATATAATATAACAAATAATATATGAGGCGGTTGTCGGTATTGCGGTGTAATTATATATTAATTTTAGTATGTCGTTCACTTTCCTACGTGCACGTTCACTATCCTTGCGCTTGTGTTTTTCCTTGCGTTTTTCGAGTGATGGAAGTTTTAAAATTTTTAGAAAGTAAAAGGGGTGGACGCATGGTTATTTATAAGCATTTTAAGTTCAATTTTGGATCAACTAATAAAAAAGATGGCTCTACCCGTTGGAGATGTGTAACAAGAACGTGTGATGCAAAATTATATACGGATAAAAATGATGCATTTTCTTCAGCCGTCGGAGAACATTATACATAATAAATATGATGAATCGAATATTAATCGTCAAATAGTCAACACGGCATGCAAACGAAAAGCAATAGAAGATCTCAATACAAGAAAAGAATGCAATTATTTTTAGGCGAAAAGAGGAAACTATTTTATCATACTTGGGCGAAAAGAGGACGTGGGCGAAAAGAGGAAGGTCATTTTTGGGCGAAAGGAGTTACGCCCCTTTTAACTACGGGGGGTGGGGTGGTGGTCCTTACCGGCGGCTCGACTTTAAAATTTTGGGCTCGGGAGCGGAAATTTTCAACGCGTCTAACGAGTATAATAATAATAATAATAAACCTTACCCCGTTGCCGTTGCCCCTATACTGATCCTGTGTTGCCGTTTTTCGTTGCGCGCAGGGACAGCTGCGCCAGGTGCGCGCCCGCAAAAAGGTGGCCAAAACGGTGCTGGCGTTCGTGCTCGTGTTCGCCGTGTGCTTCCTGCCCAACCACGTGTTCATGCTGTGGTTCTACAACAACCCGCGGTCCCAGGAGGAGTACAACACGTTCTGGCACGTGCTGCGCATCGTCGGCTTCTGCCTGTGCTACAGCAACTCGTGCATCAACCCGATCGCGCTGTACCTGGTCAGCGGCACGTTCCGCAAGCACTTCGACCGGCAGCTGTTCTGGTGGTTCGTCAAGCCGCAGGGCGCGGCGGCCGAGTCGAAGAACGGCTGCATGCGCCGCCGGAACGGCACGCGCGAAAAGGACCGCGTCACCATCAACGAGTCCACCACCGTGGCCAACGTGCAGATGAGCACCTTCACCAGGCGCACCGCCGACACGGGCAACTGTTGCACCACCGCCACCACGGTGCTGGCGTGCGGAGGCAGCTCGGGGCCGCGCGGCGACGCAAACTCCGTCGTCTAACGCGAACGAGTGAGTATGTACATTATACGCTCTGTAAATTTGTGTTAAAGAGAATAAATTTAAAAAATAGAAAATAAATAAAAACAAAGTAATTATATTAATGGTTAATACTCATAAATAATAACAACATATTATTAAGTATATATGAAATTATTTTAATACAAACAATTATAAATATAATATTTAACCAATAATAAAATAAAATTAAGGTCTTGCCTCGAGTATTATAATTATTAAAAGCGCAACATTAAAAATTTGTAAATGAAATTGAAAATGAATTTTTTTTTTTCACACAGAGAGACGAAATATTTAGTAAAAGAGATTGAATTTAGATATAATTACTCGTATATAGAATTATTGCTCTTTGGATTTTTACAATTATTTAAGTAGTATCGATATAAGAGTATTGAAATATAATATTATTATTCAATAACCGGTCGTGACTTTTTTCCACTCTTATACTTTATAATACTCTAACCTTTATTCTATTTTATTATCGTTTGAAATATATTTTTAATAGTTTGTATTTAAAATAATTTTATACATTTAATAATATTTCGTTATTATTTATGAGCATAAACCATTAAATATTTAATATAACTATTTTGTCTGTTTATTTTTATGTAAAATAAATACGTTTAAAGGTATAAACTCATATGATAATAACAAAATATTATTAAATTCTCCGATAGTGAAAAAACAAAATAATTTCGATATATATATATTTGAATCTACAAACACGCGTTGTTTTTTTATCATCGCGCATTTACTTGAAATATTGTATTTTTTTTTTATACGAATTATAGCTATCGCAGGGATTGCCGGTCTTTTTTTTACTTAACGAACGTCGAACGTGTCATATATTAATGCAAAATATTAATTTTTTTTTTCGTCTTTCTCAGATAAATATTTCGTCGCCGCCGCTAAACAGTGCCTCTTTAAAACGTGCGCGAAAACTTTATAATAACCGCGCAGTTTAATAACGGCTGGGTCGAAACATAATATTTGATAACATATTCGGCGCGGCAAAACTTTTCCGTCGGAAATAATGACACTACACGCGCGTTTCCGGTGGCGGACGACCGAGACGACAAAAGAGAGCCCCCCGGGGGACGACGACGACGACGACGACGTAGTTAAGAGGCGCCTCCTCCTCGTTTAACTTTTTCGGCCAAGAAAATTCGTCTTTTGCCGTGATCGCAATATCGTTTTATCTCGCGGCACGCGTCACTCTCGTTCTCTGCACACGCGAGTAGACGAACCGTAAAATGTATACATTTTTAATCTCGCGTTATTATACGATGGGGAGCGCGACGATAATACGAGTCGAGTAAAAATTCAAGATTATTATAATATCGGAGGTGGCAAATTATGAATAATTAACATTATATTCGATATCGTAAGAAAGAAATTATAGTAATTTTATTTTTAAGGTTAGTTTAAGTACACCACAAGTTTAATTTGAATATGTTACTATTTATAACTATTGTTTTAAATGTACTGATTTAATTAACGAACAAAAAAAAACACATTTACTTTGGTAATTATTAATTTGACTATTATAAAAAAATAATATATATGTAATTAAAAAAATATTAAAATGTTTCGCGAGCCACGGATTTGCCATCCCCGGGGTACACATGTCATAATATACGCGTATTATTATACTACTCGTATAGCACAATCACGTCGAGCGGACGTTTTTTTCTATTATGAAAATACGTTTATATAGTTTTTATCGAATAATAAAAGACGGAAAAGAGAAACGTTCAAACAAATAAAAACGCAAATACACATAATATATAGTGTAACGTTTGCGACGCGAGGTCGACTGACGGGTACATTATTTCGCGACGGTTAAATCAAACATAGAGAGAAATTATATGCGAAAGGATCTTCCCAGACGGGCTAAACCCTACGTTGACGATAAACTCGCGTAAAAAGAACGAGCGGGATTCGTGTAATCAACCTTGTATCGAAAACACGGTTTTGAAAGGACGAAAATCACCGGGGGTATATTTTATTGACTTGTCGTCGTCGGCGCGTACTACACTAAAGCACGACCCGACGAGATTATAAAAACGTACGAAAATCGTCTAGAAAAGAGTAGCGGACGGAGGAATAATATAATATCACGACCTCGTAAAGAAACGTTTTATAGCCACCGCACGTGCTGTATGCGACGAATGACGCGCCGTTTTTTGTCGATTATTTTTACCGAGGCCTCTTAAAACAACACCTACGTATATCCTGCCCGGCCTTATGTGAGTGAGTGCGACGAAACGCGCGCCCGTGTGGCGTCGTAATCGAGGACCCGGCGGCGGCGCCACGTAAATTCAAACCGCCGTGAACGCAAACAATAAACTACCGTCATATAATAATAATTAGGGCTGGGATTTTAATGCCCTAAAAAACTTCAAAAAATGCCCTTAAAAATATGCAAAAATGACTAAAAAAACTCAAAAAATGCACTAAAAAACTTCAAAAAATGCAAAAATGACTAAAAAAACTAAAAAACGACGAAACACAACGAATGCTATCGAGACTACGACGACGGACGTACTAATTGGTTACTAATTCAGTAATAGTTATCTAAGCCTAGCTATGATAAAATTGTTATCGACGATAACTTGTACCTATGTATGTATGTATGGTGTAATAAAAATAATAATTTATAATAGGTATAATATAACGGTGATAATTTTCGGGGAAAAGCCTAGCTACGATGAAATATATGAATATATGATACTATATATAATTTATTATTCGTACCGTCAGCAGTTTGCCGAAAATTTCTTGTGCATCGCAACAATTTTCGTTCATTTTATGAAGAAATTGTGAAAAATGCTCTAAAAACTAAGAAAATGCACTAAAAACGTCAAAAAATGTCCTAAAAATGCATTTATGTTTAATTTTGTCAAAAAATGCAAAATAAATAATACTTTAAAATAATCAGTATCACCCAAAACACATTTTATACTTACGGATCAACGTTTGAAAACATCAGAAAAAAAGATGCCTTTGCATCAAAATCCCAGCCCTAATAATAATACACACAAACCGCGGCGCGATTAATCGTTTATCCGAAATCGTTAATCGGTACGCCAAATGGTACAGAGATAAAATAATTCCACGGAGGACGCGGCGAGGGTTTGACGAACGGCCGCGAATAACAACAGATTGTGTATTTAAAGTAAAAGTCGTACAGAGGAATAATTATTATAGAAGCGTCCGACCGCCGCCGCCGCCGCGATAGTCACTTTGTTTTCACACGATATACTAATATTTTATATCGCATTGCTATTATATTTGATTATTTTACACGGAAATGTGAGTATGAAAAATAAAAATCTCACTGGAAAAAATTGTGAAATTTGTAAATTAATGCCGATTTCTGGGGGCCCGCAGTTTATTGTAGTTGATTTTTCGACTCGGACTAGATAATAATAATAATTTTATCATATTAAACCGACTATACAGCGTGAGCATTAACTATTAGATTATATTTTATTTATAAAGAAAAAAAAAATAATTGAATAATATTGGAAAATTACATGAAAAATATAATTGAACAAAAATAAAACACAAAAATTAACCACGCATTTGTGCGGGCCGTAATAAAACATTGCTCTGCGGCTTATAGATTATTCGACCGTCCGGAAAAAGTATAAAAAATAAACTACGATAATATTGTTTCGGGGAAAAAAAAACACCTCCGGAAATAAATGAATCGTTTTCAATCGAATAATAGATGGACGTGGCTATTTTAAAACACGACTTTTACGATTCGACACTCGCGGACGTGCACCTCCGAGAGAGAGAGAAGCGGTCATCGGGAATCGGAATCGACCAGGAAGACCAACAGATCAGAAAAAGAAAGACGACCAAAAGGAAAACGTAACCGGACGCAGAAAAGCAACACTATCGAACAATGCCTTCGATCGGCGAATATACCACATCGTCAGAGCGGGCCAACTCCGTCGGCTCGGCCAGTGTGGGGGATGGTGGCGGGGCCAGTCCACGGCGTCCGATTGGACGCTTTAAAGTGCAATACTGCTGCTGCCGAGTGTCGACGCCTCGATCATAACGGTAATTCCCCGGTCCCGTTAATCCGGCGGCGGCGGCGTATGATGCATGAACAAGTTTAAAAAAAATTAATAAAATCAATAGGTATTTTCGATTCGAGCGATATTTTTGGAGAAAAAAATACCGGCTCGACAGAGACGAATTATTACGACGAAAAAAAAAAATTGTTATATTTATCCTTTATAATAAAGTAAGTGCTAATAACCGTTTGAATTTTACAAAAGTTTGCGGAGATTATTTTTTTTTACGGTGCGGCGGCGGGGCAAAAATACGATTTTACTACCTCGTGCCATCGTCCCACTAATACTACCTAACCTATATCTTATAATAAATAAATATTATCTACTCACGGCCTCTGTCGGTGTGTGTATAGCTGTGTGCTGTCGAGGTCGTCCGGTGTTGGGCTCGCGAAATACGAGTCGTACGTAACCAGTACGAAAAGTGGCGATTTGAAAATTTCCCGTTCGTCTCGGACGCGACGCGAACCGACTGTTGTGGAGAAAAATAAAACGTTAATAAAAGACACGGAGCAGAAATATCCGGCGCGGCGGTCGACACTATACTGATCGGACGATCGCGGAGCGCGCGTGGGCGGGCCAGCTGTATTTCTCGAACGCGCGCAGCACGGCTGTGATTGGTCGGGGGGGCGTGCGCTTTCGTTGGCCGTGTCGCGCCCACGCAATATTGGGCCGACTCGTTCACGCACACACACACACACATAATTACGTTACATAATTATATTACACGATTATAATACGTCATAATTACGTTATATAATTATAATACGTCATAATTACGTTACATAATTCTAATACGTCATAAATATTACATAATTCCAATACGTCATAAATCTATCTATTATTATTAAAAAAGAACAGGCCTTTTTTACGTTCCCGTTTTGTGACGACGCTATTTAACTTTTTTCCAATTTTTTTTCACACAGTCGTTCCAAATACCTTTCCGAGTGTCGTCGCGTCGCCCGATTTTCCGAAATTCCACTCCTAAGGGGGTAAAAAGGGGTAAAACGGGTAAAAATGAAAAAAAATCGCCTGGCCGGAACCGCCGAAGCTATATAAGTATGAAATTTGGACGGTAGTTTTGTTTCGCGGTATAAACACCCGCCGAGAAAGGATTTTTCAAAATTCCACCCCTAAGGGGGGTGAAAGGGGTAAAAATGAAAAAAATAAAAAGTTTCACGCGGGCGAAAAGCCGGGTTATTCAGCTATAGTAATGATATACGTACATAATATTGTATATTACCGGTTTCGATAACGAATAATAATAATAATCAAAAACAAACGGAAACCGAATATAATAGAAATAAGTGTGCGATTGATATAATATTATTGTAGGAGGATTTGCGATCGTTATTCAGAATAAAAGATCGGCGCCTCGCGTCGCCCGATTTTCCGAAATTCCACCCCTAAGGGGTGGTTAAAAGGGTGAAAATGAAAAAAAATCGCCTAGCCGGAACCGCCGAAGCTATGAGTATGAAATTTGGACGGTAGTTTTGTTTCGCGGTATAAACACCTATTGAGAAAGGATTTTTCAAAATTCCACCCCTAAGGGGGGTAAAAGGGGTAAAAATGAAAAAAATAAAAAGTTTCACGCGGGCGAAAAGCCGGGTTATTCAGCTATAGTAATGATATACGTACATAATATATTGCCTTTGGTTTCGATAACGAATAATAATGATTATCAAAAACAAACGGAAACCGAATATATATAATAGAAATAATAAGTGTGCGATCGATATAATATTATTGTAGGAGGATTTGCGATCGTTATTCAGAATAAAAGATCGGCGATTCGTACCATCGACTCTCGTTTCAAAAGCCTACTGCCCTGCGCGTGTAATATATAACATTACGGCGTGTTGTTCGGATGATTACCGGGGACGGTCGTGATGATAATGCACCGCGGAAAAAAAAAAAAAACCTCTCACTCGAGTTATATAACTATAAGCCAAAACTACAGCTATATACCGTGCGATTGTACAACACAAATGGGAGGAAATAAAAAATACACCGGATCCCCGACGTGGTGGGGGGGGGGAAGGAAAAAGGAAAAGGGGTCGTACTTTTTTTCTCTCTCTCTTCTCTCGGAAAATATCGCGTGAAAACGCGCGCGTCGCGTTCGTACATATTTATATTTATCGACAAAGGACGCGCGTAATAATGGAAATCGATCCGTTTAAAACAACCCTTGTGTGCCGACAAAGTCGATTCGCGTCGATTAAATTTAAATATAATATTATACTTGTTCGTCGTTACTATATTATATTTTGATTGGATTTTCGCAAGAGAAGAATTGGAAACCGAACGACTTGCGGTGACGAAACGGGTGTGGGTTTTGGTTATTGATATAATTATTTTCGTCTTATGTTCCGGAACCGAGTATTAACCGCGAGACCATCGTAATATACAGTAGAGTCTCGCTAATCCGGACACATTATACATATAACATACATTTATATAAAAATTATTTCTATCAATGCCGATTGTACAGCATAATTGTAGGTACATATATATGTGTACCTCTACGAAATATATTCGGGAAGTACCCTATGATTAAGATTTGTGTTTTTTTATGAAAAATATTTATTAGTAAGTTGAAAAAAAAAAACGCCATTAAGTTTAATCCGGATAGAGTCCGGTCCCATCTAGTCCCCGGATTAGCGAGACTCTACTACTGTATTTATATATTAAAATAACCGTTTTCAGGCACTCGAAAAAAAGGCGAAAGGAACGGTCGCCGCGAGTCTCGTCTACAGAACGTCACAACCGGTCGAAAAAAGCGCGTGTATTCGTTATATCGAATATATTTTGGTGCGAAAGAAAGAAAGAAACGAATCTCTCGGCCGCGACGATTGAAAACCGCCACCGAAGAGCTCGATTTCGACAAACGGGCACGACGCGCACGTCACCGATTTCAAATCGAAAACGACTTTTTTCCTTTCGTACCAAACGCGCGCGTCGCACGTCTATATACATTTTATGTTATTATACGAGCGATTTTAATATATATTATTGTAATATTATCGTGTGAAACGTTGTGAAATAATCGCGGAAACTACGCGATCGTAAAGTCGTGTTTAAACTTTCGCGGAGAATCGCGAAAATGTAAAATATATATTTTTACTTTTTTTCCATTACTTTTATCGTGTATTGTGTTTTTATTATTATATAATTATACTTGTAAATCAAACGCTAATATGTGTGAATCGAACGTGTATCGAATCGATAAACCGTCTATTTTACATTCTCATTACAATATATTATTATATTATCGTTTATTATCGTCATTATAACTTATAAATAATAATATTATTATATTCGGGCATTTCCTCGCGGTGTCAAAACATCATACGCGTAGACCGGTGATTCCCGAGCTTTTTTCTTTTTTTTTTTAACTCTACGCCCCTTTTAGATCTCTCAAAAATCTCACCCCGAATTTACAATTTTCAAAAAAATTATATAGTTTCATAATCGGCCGATTGATTAAAAACAATACCGTTTGTTTAACGATATCGTCGTAGTGTGGTGTTTTTTTTACAATATTATTTTCGACTGTAAATTTTATCGCAACAAGTTATAATGAACTAAAGCCAAAGTAGAATCGCCCCCCCCCCCTCAAAACTGAAAAAGCCCCCGAGGGGAATCACTGGTATAGACGATTATTATTATCATTATATACACGAGATAACCGATACCATAATAATAATAATAATAATAATAGTTTGTAATTAAGATTTATGTAACATGTGTTTTTTTTTCTGTAAAGAAATCCTAATTATTACCCTCGTCGTTTTGAAAACCAGTCGTAATATTCGTTTGTTTACCAATATATCTACTTTGATATCTGCCGCGCGACTATAATATAACTAAATATCGAAAAACATAATATAAATGTAAAAAATAAATAAATACCCTGTGATATCATGACGATAATTATTATTATTATAATATTTACGTAATCGTTCGCCTCCTTTGCCCCCCGTCCGGTCTGCCGCCTCTACCTGACCTTTGATGGCGGCGCACTCGCCCCCCGTCCAGTCCTTGGACGAATTTCCTCGCGCGATGTATTAATATTGTTGTTTTTTCAACTCGGTCGTCGTTCGGTTTCGTATTTATACGTGGTTTTAAATTTATAACGGTAATAATTAAAATAAACGATTGATAATAATAATAATAATATAGAGGTTTGAATGTTATTATATTATTTGCGCCCCGATGTTTTCACACAAGTATATTATGTATTCTAATTTTTGATATTTCGCGTTGGTGTTTATATTATTATAACGTTTCGAATAAAATTAATTTTTATTTATCAAAAAGGTTATATTTATTTATTCCTTTCCTTTCCTTTCTGCCCGGAGCTTATAGCGAGGAATCCTAGCAAAGCGTATTTATTTACGTAAACCGAATCTCGACGAGTAAACGAACGGCTCCGAAAACAGCCTGCCCCGAGGGGCAGGCTCGTCGGAGTGAAAAAACGGCCATCGACGCGCGGAGAGCCGATGATTATTCGTGCGCACCGTTTGACGCGTCGTTACCGCCGAATTATTGTTGTTTTCGATGCGTTTTCTCTCTTTGACGGACTAGAAGAAGAGCGGATAAAATTCCGCTTCGACGGCGGCGGCGGCGGCGGGGCTGCTTATTGTTGTTGCGAGCACGTCGTTACCGCCGCCGTCAATAAAAACAATCGGAAACAATAATAGGATAGCACACTTCATCGAGCGCCGAATTAAACAACGCTCGTCGTCCCGTCCCCGTAAATGCGATTCGCCATAGAATCCATCGGCGAGGTAAGTCGGTATAGTATAAATACGTAATAATAATATTATTCCGTCCGCCCGAGTATGATTCGACACAATCGGGCGAGAAAGCGTCCCGCCGAAATCTGACAAACGTCACGCGTACGCGTATTGTTCTGTTCGATATAATAATATACTCCGAGGGGTTTTCGTTTTTATTTTCTTAAACTTAAAATTGAAAAATTTCAAACTTTTCCCCGAGTTTTCACAAACTCCAAAACGCGGCGGTTGTTTTTGTTTTCTTTTTTGATACCGAACAACGTACGCGAAAATATAAGTGTCGTAGAAACGTTTATTCACATTTTAACGATGTAAATATTATATTGGCCAACGTTTTTCTAAAAGCAGTTATTGCGTTTACGTAAGTATTTTTTGTAAAAAGAAATTAGAATAAAATCGTACGTTTTCGATTTCGAGTTTCCTATGGTCCAATTATATTTTATTTAAAATTAACTTTGGTATAGCACTAGCTATAGAACTGTAACGATTATTATTTAAAAAAAAAAAACCAACTGAAAACGTGTAGGATTTAAAGTAATTGCGTCGTTTGTCACGTATCGGCGGTGCGCGTAATTATATCATGCACGTTTCATAATTGGACAAATCGAATATTCGGTTTACAACACCGTCGATAATAATAATTGAATATTATGTAAAACGATAAACCCAACGAGTACCACCATATAGTAGAGGTGAACTTACCAGCGGATAATGGCCGGAACCATAATCGAACGATCGTTTCGACGCATTTATGACATTCTCGCGAGACGAAGCAAATTCTTTCTTGGCGAAAACTCGAACTCTGGAATCGTTTATCGAGTCGTGCGCCCGGCCTTTGAGGGACTAAATACGTTCGACATGAAATCACAATATCACATTAATTCAGTTGCGAAATACACGTCGTCGTCGCGATAATTATTATCAATACCTACGCACATTTCTCGTCAAATAGTCCGCGTGACGACGGAGCAGGCAACAACGCCAAATCGCGTAGTACAATACTGATTCCGGCTGGTACTGCGCGATCTGTAAACAAAAATCAAAACGGTTAGCGAAACAAATTTATTTCACCGTAGCAATAACCTTGCACGGCCCACCTCGCTGGGTGCCTAGTGGGTTAGGCCAGGAGTGGGTTAAAGTCATATAAACCTCAATTAGAGAAACGAAAAAACTGTTTATTAAAAACTCGAAAATAAATTTCCCGATGAAATTATTATCACCCGGAGGGTCAAATCGAGCATTTGTTATAGACATCAGGATCATATGACTTACACCACTCTAGCTATGGCTCCAACTCATCGGTTTCCGCGAAAGTACACGTTTTATTCGAAAAACGCGTATAATTATTTCATTCGCGTGGAATTTGTATTCAGTGCCGCTCTCGCCGGAATCGATATTAGTCAAACTATGAAAAATGGTCGCGCGCTCGTATATAATATATACTACGCCGTACATAACAGTATATACGTATATATATATACGCGTTTTTATATACGAATTTCACAATGGCGTTTTCACATTCCGGGCATATCGCCGTCGTCGCGTAAGTCTAATATCGAACGTCGTCGTCGTATTATTATTAGGTAGAATAAACGTACGCCGCGGCAACCTCTTACGTATTAATATCGTGTATTTTTACCCGCGCGCGTCTCGACTATGTGAACCGGGGGACGGATTTGAAGAAAAAAATTACCTTTTCCTCTACTCGTATAAGATTAAACTCGCGCCCAACTCGATTAGCAATAATTGCTTTTCCTCTCGTTATTGTTTCTTCTATACGCGCGCCACTATTTTTAATCGAACGTTATACGATAACTCTAATAATATTATTAGTACGATGACGTACGACAGTCGGTCACATCAAACGCACGATTTCTCCCGTTTATCGACTTTTGAATTTCTCGTTTCTACGCTTGCTCTCTGTATCAATATATATATTATATACGTCGGCTATCCTAAAGATTCGGTTTCGAACCGGATGGAATTTGTCGACGTTTCAAAACACAGGCCACCTAGGCCAGAGATGGCGAACCTATGACACGCGCACACTATTTTAGTGACACACTCGACTGTGTAAAAAGTTTGTCATCAAAAACCACCCTGGTCGTAGGACGTAGACTAAAATATATTGAGATTACAAAAATGAAATATTAAGTTTATGGTATTATACCTAAACGCATCGAATCGAATATTTACACTGCTCAATATAATATTCGACTTGTGTTTTTATCATTCAAACCATAGATGTAGGAATTTTTAAGTTTAAAGAAGGGTTATCAAACTAGTTGACACGCGAGGAAAACAAAATCCAACAGACATTTTTATTCGACACGCTGGTACAAAAAGGTTCGCCGTCCCTGACCTAGGCCGTAGCTTATTATACCTCGGCTAAGCCGACGATTTATCGCGATAACCAATGGCGGTGGTGAATTTATCGCCATCGGAAAGTTATCTAATTTACATACTGTAATTCGTTACAACGGCCGAAACGTAATACTATCGGATAACAGTATATCATACAGTCGACTGCGATTAAACCGTGCGGAAACTAATTTTTCAAGAAATATTTAATCAATCAAAACTAATTGGAAACAACAAACACGATAACGATTCGACGAGCTCTATACGTACACATATTACATACCGTGTCGGCTTTGTAGATTTTATTCGTAAATCATTATTATACAGTTTTCTGTGACTTTGACGTAAATTTGTAGAAAGCCCAGGTGGAAAGTCTTATCGAGTACACACTACTATGACCGTATAGATCAGTCATGCCCAACCCGCGGCCCGCGGGCCACATGTGGCCCGCCAAGGTATTCCATGTGGCCCGTTACAAATTGTTAAAATAAAACAAAATATTCCAAAAAAAGTAAAATTATTACAAAATACGATTAAAAAATACAATAATAAAAATAAAAATAAAAAGTATATAAAAATGTTTTTAATGTGAAATTTGAACTTGTGTTTCTTTGACTAATAATGAAAAATCTGGTTGGAATTTAGTTGTTCCAATCCTCAAAATTGAATGAAGGTGTTCATCCGTAAGTCGCGATCTATGAACTGATTTTGTTTGTTTCATCCGTGAAAATATTTGTTCACATATATACGTCGAACCAAATACAGTTGCCATTTTCATCATAATGTCTCTCAAAGCAGGGAAATCTTCGTGTGAAAGCGTTGAATAAAATTTTAAAATATCATTTTTTTTCATTGTTTGAAATTCATCATAATAAAATGAATTTGTTTTTAACTCGATAAGTTCAAGTTGAAAAGAAGTATCGACATCAATTTCATCAATATTGAATGGATTTTCAAATAAACGCAACGATTTTTCGTGTAATTTAACATCTGAAAATCGAGATGAAATATCGGTTTGCAATTTGTTTAACATACATACAAATCGATTTGTTGAACATAATGATTTTGTGTTATTCTTAAATATTTGGCAGTTCTCAAAATGACTGAAATCACTGCGCTCAATTTGATTAATAAATAATTTTAATTTTGCATCAAATGCTTTAATAGAATTATACATGTCAAATATGAATTTTCCAGGTCCTTGTAATTTAAGATTTAAAATATTTAAATGTGTTGTTACGTCTGTAAGAAAAGCTAAATCCCACAACCAATTATCATCTTTAAGTTCTAAAATTTGTTTTCCCTTGTCGATCATGAACATTTCAATTTCTTTTCGTAGATCAAAAAATCGTTTCAAAACCTTTCCTCTGCTTAGCCATCGAACGTGATTATGATACACCACGTCATTGTACTCAGCTTCTATTTCGAGAAGAAAACTTTGAAACTGTCTATGAGTAAGGCCATGAGACCTAATAAAATTAACCGCTTTTGTTACAACAGACATAACATGTTCGAGACCTATAACTTTTCCACAGAGAGCCTGCTGATGAATAATACAGTGAATATTAATAGGAGGTTCAATATTTTTCAATTTTAAAAGTTTATTTACTCTACCAACAAAACCAATATTCTCTCCTCTCATATTTGGAGCGCCATCTGTTGTTATGCAACTTAGATTTTTCCAATCAAGCTTAAGATCTTGAAGACAAAGATCTACTTTTTCAAATATATCAGCCCCTGTTGTTCGATTATGCATACTTTTTAAAGAAGCCAACTCCTCTGTTATATTAAAATTAATATCAATGCCACGAATAATTATTAGCAGCTGGGCAGTATCGGTGATATCGGTACTCTCATCCAGTGCTAGCGAAAAATATTTGAAATCTCGTGCTTTGTTCTGTAGCTGTGTAAGTATGTTATTCCCTATATTTTCAACACGTCTGGTAATTGTGTTTCGTGATAAACTTATTTCCTTAAAAAGTTCTAATTTTTCAGGAATTATTTCTTCAACCACAGTTAAAATACATTTTTTTATAAAATCTCCCTCACTTAGAGGTTTAGTTTCACTAGCTATCAAATTCGCTACTTTATAGCTCGCTTGTACAACATTTGTTTTAGTTGAATTTTGTTTTTTAAATAAATTTGAAACATTTTGGGTGTGGATATTTTTTTTGAATGCTTCTAACTTAGTAACACGTAATTCTCCTAATTAAATAATATTACACGACATTAAGTTTTTGTACCTATAACTTAATTATAATGAAAATAATAGCTTACCTTTTAAATTGCCGAATTTTGCTTCATGTTTTGTTTCATAATGTCGTTTGATATTAAATTCTTTAAAAACTGAAACCGTTTCACGACACACAAGGCAAACAGCTTTTCTATTAATTTCAATGAAAAAGTAACTTATTGACCATTTTTCGTTAAAAATTCGGTAATCATCATTGTATTTGCGCTTTTTTCTGTCGGACATTTTAAAATAGAAATTTTATGATTTAAAATCGATATCACCCGTGCACTATAAAGAGCGTACTGATCAAGTTAATGCGTACCTACAACGTGTACCTCAATTTGTAATCTGTGCTATAGTCAATAAAAAAGATAAGATATCCATATTATATTGCAACCTACGATGTGTAACTAAATTATATTAAGATTGAGAATATGAGTACTTTTATATTTGGTGGCCCGCTCGATTACAAATGTTTACCAAAGTGGCCCGCCGAGGAAAAAAGGTTGGGCATCACTGGTATAGATAATAGCTATCGTTTTAGACTTGAACATACGCGCCGGGGGGCAACAGTTGCGGCGCGCGACCGATAAACGTTTTCACCGCGACCCGGATAATAACAATTCCATGTAATTATAAACCGTATTTCGACGTAGAGGCCCAGGATCGTGTTTCGAATCCGAAACGAACGGTTCGCCGATGATACACGAGTAGGTACATAATCAGTCCCCCGTAATTTTTAATTGCTCTGAATTGAACTGAATCGTGCGCGCGTTAAAATGTATATTCGCGTAATCCTGGGATTTCGTTCGATAGTATATATTGATACATCGAAAATCGTATAATCTAGAATAGATTTTTTACCGCGCGAGTATTTCGAAAAACGAGTGTTTCGACGAGCGGATAGAAATTAAACTGTTGAGAAAGAAAGAAAAAAAAACGTCAGTTACGAGCAGCGCAGTACGAGTAATAAGACGTCGAGTCGAAGAAACATCGAGCTGATCTCTAAAAAAGTGATGAAACTAACGCGTCGAGTAGTCGAAGAGTCAAAGCCAAGCCGACTGAAACTTATTCACTCGTTTCAATGCCTTGCGTTGAAAATTAATACGATTAAACCGACGACGGACGGGATTAATCAAAAATGCTACTGGAAGATAAAATAAGGATTAACTACGGCGGGAGGATACGATTAAGACGTTTAAGTAGCGCCGCCGCGCCGCCCTCGTCTCGTCACAACGAAATGTCGTGTCGGTTTTATACACGGAATCCGAAATACCGATTTCTCGCGCGCTCGCTGAGAATAACGATGACCATCATCGTACGTCCTCCCCGGGGAAGTAGTTTCCGAAAGCAGTGCGTTTTCACGCGTTATTATATTGGAATTAAAGTGATAAATCGAAAGGGAGAGCCCCGAATTATAATCGCTGACGTATTGAAAAATCCTACGGAAAACGGAAACGCGGCGGCGGCGGCGGCCCACTGTTAAAAAAGCAATCGGTAGGCGCCATTTCTTTTTCTGTCGATAAAAAAAAAACCGTCGACTACCGTTCGTTTTTTTTTCCTCGCCGTATTATTAGCGTTCGAATTAATTATTACGCGCCGAAGAATAAAATTATTATATCGTAAAAAAAAAAAAACGAAAACGATATTCAATCGATTTTTTTATTACCTTTTTCCGCGCCGCCGAGCGGCCGTTGTCGTATTATAATACGCGAGCCTAATGGCGCGTTAAGAGCACCGCGCGAACGAAAATGTGAAAAGCGAAAAATTAGCGACTCTCTCTCTCTCTCTAGACCGACGGACGGTATAACGATAACGTATAATATAATAAACACCGATGTTTGTCTTGGGACGTTTATAATTCGGTTTGTCTCGCCCGCGTGAAAATATACGACATCGTCTGCCTGCCCGCCGTGTGACGACGACGACGACGACGACTGCTAACTTTATAATTGAAAAAATTAAACAAGTTGACAAATAATTTCAAAGCTTCCGCGACATTCAAAACATATCGCGAAAACTTTCGCCGTCGGCAAACAACTACGGTAAAGTTTTAACAAAATTTTTTTAATTTCAGTTTCGTCCGACGACGACGATATACGTATATACGTATATATAAATACTTTTTCAAGGATTTACTTTCTTTTCGGTAAAACTTCCTCGGCGATACACACTATATATATATATATATTATATAGAGCAGGTTAATTGTAAATCACTTACGTGTCGAATTTTGTCAAAATTAATTATCCGTCGGCACGACGACGACGCGGAGGACGTCCGCAAAACTATAACGATTATATTAGGCACACCGTGAGCACGCTAACCGGCCACTTCTGTGCAGAGTTATCGCGTGTGCCGGCCGATTTAGAAGTTCTAAATTCTTTCGATTCAAATAGGTACGACGAACAGCGCGCGGGTCTATTTTATCGGGACGTAATGAAATATTAAAAAAAAACCCCACCATCTCTTTCCGATGATATTATTTTTACGATCGAATCGATAATTCGTTAAAACGTAGACGTCGGCGGCTCCCACCAAACTGTGCTCCGCGGAGCCCTCGGGGTTCCGTTATGGTTTACCGAGGTTCGTAAGACGGACGACAAAAAAATTTTGATTCGCCGATATCGCGTACTGCGATGAGAAAATTCTATACGATTATCCGATTTTAGAATTTTAGACGATAGAGAAATATTTCTCGGCGGCTCCGCGCGAAAAACTTCTACTCGTAAAAAGGCTCAGAGGCCGAAAAAGTGTTTGGGAACCGCCGCTGGTACGTACAATAGCTCCTCTCGGAGTTCTCACGATTCACGGACGGCGAGACAAACGCGTACGAAATTAAAAATCGTTTTGTCGTCGCACGACGGCTGGGCGCCGAGAAACTACTGTAGGCACGCGCGATTACTTCCGTTTTGGGAGCTAAACTAGTACGTGTGTAACATGGCCGTAATAATATTATTATTTATAACCGAAACGACGATAATATTCTATTCGTATATTATCTCATAATAACGCAAATGTTAATATTGCCAAACAACTTTTCAAACTATATTACTGCGTATTAATTTCATCGCGCGCGCGCTCGTGTAAAGGCCGCCGCCGCCGCCCAAAACGCATGTTTTAACTTGCCGTCGAGAGAGTACACTTAAAATTAATAAAGTTTGTACGGACAAACATGTTTATAAAGCCGTGCGCACAGCATTAGGACCGCGTTGTGAACAATTACGAGTGATCTCGTCGGAAGATACACGCGGGGGGAGCCGTCGGCAGTGTTTTCTTTGGGTACACACACACACTGCATAGTAGTCGAACAACACGCGTTTCCGTACCCGACGACGACGACGGCCTTGTCGTTATCGCTTTGTGGCGCGCCACGACGGATTTACAAGTTTAAATCTAGTCGGGGGAAAAAAAACAACAACTAGGTTTTGACGTTTTTAACACGACATATAAACCAGCTATTTGTCACTCAGTCGGTTTAAAAGTACCGCAGATTATTTTCCACCGTCCGGACGATTTAATTTTGAATTAGAATTACTATTGAGAAATTTCAATTCTAGTTCGTTCCCAAAGCCACACAAAAATTATATTTTATAATTCTAGTTTTTCGAGACGAAGCGCAGAAAACGAGAAAAAATCAATCGAGCGTCGAGTTATCGAGCGATAAATTTGAGTTGAATTAAAGTTTATTCGTCAACTCGATTTCGTTCGATCTCGAATTCAATCGGTGCACAGAAGACGTAGTTTATTGTACAGTATTATATGTGTATAATATGTGAAAACTGACGATTTAATTTCAAAGAAAATTAGGTACGACTCGACGGAGTCGAAGACTAATGGAGTTAAAAATACCGGTTCACTCGCCCAACTTTGCCGATACACGTATTATTATTATATTATTACAACGACGACGGACGAAACGCGATCGAGAGGGGGGTAGGATAATAGGTATTGTAATACGTATTAGTGTGGTGAATTGAATGTTAATTATTGTTCGCTGTACTCTCGACGACTCCGACAGTTCGTAAGAACTCTCCTATAGGTAGGTATTAATGTGATTATTCGTTACGTTTGTGACAGTTGGAAATATTAATTTCAATAATTCCAATGTTAAAACCCGACCGACCGACTGCGCGTTTCAAAAGACACATAAATCTAATAATATAATAAATTAACCGTCGTCGTAGATATGCGTTTTTGCCCAACCCCCCCGCGTCACGATTGTTTTTACTTAAAAAATCCCGTTCGGTTAGGTAGAACGAATATACAGCGAGGCGACGTGGATATATAAATTATGATTTTATTTTTACTTCGATCGGGTTAGATTTATGTCTAGTTTTCTATGAATAACAAAAAAAAAAAACCAGACCAATTTTCGCGTTACTCTTTTAAACGTATTATGGTAATTTCGTCGTATCGATATTAAACGCGCGCAGCACTCCTCCTTGTATTGTTTCGAAAGAAAAAAAGAGTCGATCGAATGTGTAACGTATAAAGTTTGGAAACGCGTTTTGCACTACTTCGGACGAACTCGCAATTTATTATTGGAATCTCGTTGATTTTTCAGTATTCGTTTTCGATATTGCAGTTCGTTAAATATATATTTCAACGCACGAATGGAAGGGGTCAGGGTCGAGTCTCGATCGAGAATAAATTGACGAAATCGAAATTGAAAAGAAAAAAAAAAGAACAAAACGATTCTATTATTATTATTATTATTTCTATCCGGTTGAAAATAATGAATTCTTTCGCTGAAAATCGTTTTTCGAAATTCTGGAAATCCTTTTAACGTCAACGTTGAAGATGTCCTCGCGGTATAAGAGCGATTAAGTTCACAGGACGTTTTCGGGAAGCTTAAACGTGATTGGAAAAACAACATCGTGACGGATATTATGTTGCGGTTTTTGTTTTATTCATTTAATTGGCCGCACGATTACGCGCGCGCGTACGGATGTCGTTCGCGGTCGTCAGTTACACGATCCGACAAAGATGAAAAGTACAATTTTTTTCCGACGACTGATATTTTTCCGAAAAACAGAACGGAAATTACATCCGCGTGTACGCGCGTTAAATGCGGTTTGAGAGAATTTCTGGAAACTCTGAAAGTTACACTCGTGTTATTATCAGTCCGGTCACGTAGCGCATTATTAGTTGTTGTTTCATTGATAAATTGACAAACAAGGACAAATATAACGAAATAAAAAACTAATGTCATTAACCTAAAAGAATAGCGAAGAAAAAAACAAAAACTAAAAAATGCTTTTATATGACCTAAAAATGACATGAAAATTCTTCGAAATAATTAGAAAAGTTTTAATAGTTTATTATTGTCAACACTGCTTGTGTGTGTGTGTGTGTTCGTGCACGACGAATCGCTAGTGTTTACTAATGACAATATATAGTTCCGTTAACGATTAATTCATTGATATTTGTTCGCCCAATGTCAATCGAATTTTGTTTATTGCATTTATGCGGAACAATTTAAATATACAAAAGCCCTCCCCGCAACAGTTGAAATAAAATTAAAATTATGGGAAAATATCTTTGTAATGTAAAAATGTTTCTGAAAATGTACACTTGATATGAAAAACGTCTTTAAAGTATAAAAAAAATTGGATGAAACGATTTATCGAGTACGTTTAGCACTGGTACGAGATTAAGGATATAAAAGTTATCCTATCTCTGCGAATATATAACTTAAAAGTATACTCTTAACCGACTCGGACGAAGCGGATAATTTAAGAGTCGACGAATAACAAACGCGTACACTTCCGAAAGTGGTGGTCGTCTGTATCGACGAAATATTTAATATAAAATAGTCGTTATAGTCAATGTTAGGTCTAGATACTTAAAAATAACTCGCCAGAGTTCAATCGGTGAAATAAGGTCTATGAAATTCGTGGTATTATTTTCGAAGAAAAAAATACACATATCCGCTTGAGCAACAAAAAAAAAAACTAACGTTTTCGACGATAATCCTACGAGCTCTCATGATAAAACCTTTTTCGACGAAACGAAATAAAATACTTCTCACCCGTTCTCTTTTCGAAAACAATCGTGATTTTAATATATAATAGAAAAAAAAAAAAAAATGAAACGATTGTTTTCGATTAAAAAGCGACCCCGAGAGTTTCCGATAAATTACGCTAAACGGGATCGATTTAGAAACGCGCGCGCGAAAACTTTGAACGGATGGCGGACCCCGAATACAATCTACCAGAAATACGCAGTGATTATATATTATATTATTACTATTATTACGACCGCGCCAAAACACGAGATCTCCCCGACTGCGCGTAAGAGAACAACGGGGACGGTTTAATAAATAATAAAATTCACAAAACTTTAAACGCGCCGAGTCTGACACGACGACGGAATCGCGCGCGCCGCGGCGGCGGGGCCCTTTCACAATCGACTCGCCCCTTTTTGTTTTCTATTCCATCATCGTCGCAGCGTTAAAAAAAAGATTTTCAATCAAAACAACAATTTATACACAACTCTGACATCATCATGGTCGTCGTGTTACAGAGTCACGTCGAAAAGGTATGGAACGTTCACTTTTTTTTACATTTCCTGTTATGAAAACATTATTTTATAACTACGTATATTATCTGAACTATCATTTCTACGTATTATCACATCGGTAGCACGATCGGTAATATTTTTAATTAGTTAAGTGAACTAATTATGTTTAAAAATTGTCGAGTTTTCGAGTTTTAATCAAAAAAAAAAAAAAAAACACAAAATAAACGTCAACTTTAATTGGAAAAAATAATAGCCCGCCGAACGATACAAAGTTTTTTCAATAGTATTTTACAGTTAAATCGATCGACGGATAATGTAATATTTCAGTCGTTATCATTTAATTAAGAACGTCACCACGCGAATAGTTTATCTTTAGAATTGAGTAACTCGAATTCGTCTCCGGTTTTAACTACATTCAAAAAGTTTTCGCGAGGATTATTAATTTCTAATCGAAACGTCGTCGTTTCACAGAGATCCGACGAGTTAACACCGTCGCTTATAATTCGGTCCACTCTTTGTACGCATACGATACTACGTATTTAATATAATATCTTAAATCGTTCTATTGAATCTATTCAACACGAGAAGCTATTTCGTTTTTTTTTAGATAATTTTTTTTTAATATCAAAATGTCGACGTACCGAGGGATATATAAAACGGTTGTAGTGTGTACTGCTGCAATATTGTTTAATGTGGAAAATCGTTACTCTAAATAAGGTTTTTTCTGTCTTTAATTCGACCAACGGACGAGTGACGTGTGTGGTGCTCTCGTATCGCGATGACTGTGGCGCAGCAGAGCACGGTCGGGCGAAATGTTACTATCCATTAATCAACGTTGAAAAACGTAATTGAATGTTTCAACGATAATCTCTAGAGGTCGACTCTCGCGCCGTCCAAATATTAACAATTCTTTCGCGTTACGTTTCGGACGGCCGGCGAAACGCTTCCTCCAAAGGGAAGAGAAAAAATAAGACACGTTGAACCCGGCGGCGTACAGTGACGTTATTATTAGCGATATTATTAGTTTTTCGTGCTGACGAAACGGCGTTTTTGTCGAATCGTCGCGATAGTTAAACCGTTACAATAGAGAGAACGAAAAATATTTATGAAACGTGGGATTAAAAAATGTACACCGGTTCGGCACGACGACGCGCGGTGTGTTTTGGCGTCTGCGGTCTGTTAATGATTATTCGAAAATAACAATGGCGATTTACACGAGAGTGGCTACCTGTCTCTCGGGACGAATTAAAAAAAAGAGACAACAATCGAAGACGACTGTAGAACAGCCGGCTAGACGGGACGGGACGATTTGAATAGTAGCCGGAGTAGTTTCAAAAGAATCACCCGACTGTGAAAATTACCGACATTGTATATCGACGAAACAGTTCGTATTGTGTACGCGCCGTCGTCGTTTTATTATAAAATCGTAACGTAACAATCTCGATTGCCTATCATTTTTATTACATTGTTTTACACCTCGCAGACTAAATCCGGATTGTTTTATTGAAGTTTCGTCGCGAAACGTATTGAATTCTCACACAAAAAAAAAAAAAAACCGACTACGACGAAAAAACGAATCCGCTGGAAAACGAGTGGTTTTCGCCGAATCGCTTTTATTCTTTTTTTCGTAAGCGCTCATACACGCGCATACGGACGATAATACGTATTATATTTTACGAGTGACAATGCGATCGCGCGAAATACGACACGTCGCGTCGCGCCAGAAGTAGTGGAATTAGTACTCGGTCGGGCGACCGCGTCTGCCCCCGAAATCCCGGAAACGCGTCTCCTATTCGTCTTCCCCCGCCCGATCGTTAATTAAAAACGAAACGCTTTTTCCCTTAACCGTTGCGCACGTCGTCGTGTCAAAAAATCAAACCGATTCGCATGAAACGTATTTAGAAAAATAACGTAATATTATCGGCTTTTCGAAAAACTACAGGCTCGATAACTAATGAAAAATCCAACAACTCCGACAGTAATAATACGTCATATTGAAAAAGGTATTATAATAATACAATCGACGAGGAAAAAATATAATAATGACATAATATCCGCCGAAAATTGTTAATGTCGTTAATGTTGAAACGCGAGCGTTTTAATTATTGCGCGGTAGATTTAATAGGAAATTTGTTTGAAATGAAAAAAAATTACGGTTTGCACTCGATTTCGCGGTTTTATTAATTAAGAGTCACTCGGAGAATATTAACGGAACGTGACCGGTCTCGCGAGGGCGGTGTAATAGTCCCTAAAATGTAATATATAACCATCGATTACAACGGTTATGGTTACGGATACGTTTTAAATGAATTATACGAATTTCCTTATTTTTTTATTATCATCGCGTTACCACTTCAAAGTTGAGTTATTTTCACACTTATTTATACTATAATGAACGTTCGTCTATTCGTTGCAGCAATTAGCGAATGAAAACTACGTAATCGACTACGGTCGATCGATAATTTCCTTCGACATAATTATTAAAAGCACATAATATGATATTATCACTAACCTGGAAAACATAGATTTTCGGTACAAAGCGTCGTCGTCTTCCACGCCCGAACAACAAGTACGTCAACTGATAGGAGCACGATGGTTTTCTTGTAAACTTATCCTTCTCGTTTGAGACATACTTTCGGTATACTGAGATGGTTACGACCTTCCTGGCGATTCTTAGAACGTACTCGAAAGTTAGTTTGTGTTCCGACTTGTGGCGTCCTTAATATAATACACACTCACACATTATTAAACGCACATACTAAACGAGTAGGAGAATATATTTCTACCACTCGCATCAAAATAAAACAAGACAAATGAAATAATATACTAGTATAAGTAGTGAACGGATTTATATCACAAGTCGAACGAAATGCATTTTATATGATATTATTATAATGATTCTCCACGTCGGGCGCGATATGTATACATCGACGAATTAAGGATTATGGTAAGTTTCGATTTGTACACGGGGGGAACTCGTCCCGTCTACCGGCCGAGGGAAATAAACCGTTTGCGCGGGATCAATTACGTACTATGAGAATATATACCGCGCTGAGTATATAAAGATAATTTTCCAATAACTCCGCGGCGAGAGAGTCAAATAGCGACGACGACGGTGTTGGGACGCGCGGAGGAGATTCGTTCTACTACGGTCCTAAAATACGATTATATCAAAGACTTTCGGACCAGCAATACGAAAATAAATCCCCGATCGAAACACATAATCGTTTTCGAGAAAATATATTTACTTTAAATCGCGCGGAAATTCGCGCCGCGACGACGGCGTTTTCCGCGCGGTCGCGATCCCCGCCCGCCCCCGACCGATACGCGCTTCGGAAATAACATTTCAAACGAAAAACCGCAAACACAATGCAATCTAATATCACTGCCGCCGCCGTCGCCGCCGCATTGTTTCGCCGACGAATAAATCGTCGTTCGGATTAATCCGCGTAGGTTTATACGACACGGCGCCGCACATACCTACACGACGACGGCGAAGACATGGAAACCGCGAGCGTCGTCGTCGTCGTCGTCGCACTTTCACGGGTCGGTTTTCCGTTGCCCGTCACAAACTCTAGGTCACGGGCGAAAATCGCGCACAAATAGCGTCTCACGAAAATCCGGAAAACGTAACATGTTTTACTACGAAAGCCATAGCTAGTAATCTGTTTTTTTTTTTTTAATTAATATTAATGTACGATTAAAATTAGTCGTTAATTTTCTGCAATTTTTCCAGAAAGTCGGTAAAAATGTTCATTATTTTTTTTTTAACGTTATTATTATAGTTAATAGCCGTTGATTATGCAATCAACGTCATGTAAAACACTAACAACAATATTACGCCGGGACAACATTTCTGCGAATCGCATCGGAAAAAAAAAAAAAAATCACCGAACCGGCTATAATGCGATATATATATTTTACGCAGAAATTAATGTTCGCTGTCAAAACGACTCGGTCGATATTCGCGAGCCCCCCCCCCCCCCCAATCGGATAGCGATTTAAAGTTTATGTATTATTTATGTTTTATAAAAATTCGTTATTATCGACTTTCAAACTCCTAAATTCTAAACGCGCCGTCGAAACGTTTGAATAATTCACCGCGTCGATAAAATATTATAAAGTAATAAGTGTAGTATATTATTAAACTACGGCGATGGAAAATTACATTTCGTGTTACAAAACGAACCTGCGCGCGCGTTTCGCGGACATTTAACGCCGCCGCCGATCAACGATAAAACAAAAAACGAAAATTGAGAAATTTACAATACTCTCTGTTGGTCGAATCGATGTCTTATATTATTATGTAATTACACACAAAACGTCTTGAAAAGTTACAATTTCTTTTTAACTTTGACGGACGAGAATGTTTTACTCTACTACTTTATCACGATATATTTATTTCTCAGCGTTTTACGGGCTATTTTATTTGTTTATTTCGTATAAACGATATGGGTTTTTATTTCTAATATATTACAATATTAATATAATAATTATTAAATTATATAATGCGTGTTTGTTCTTTGGAGACTCGAATTGTTTGGCTAAATTGAAAACAAAGGTTAAAACAGCGGAGAAGGCGTGGTGAAACAAATAGCTATCCAACCACGCGTCATGTAATCCGTTAGACTTTCAAAAAAAAAAAAAAAAGACGGTGTAAAATATATTAATTTAATGTTATTGCGGTACGCAACGCGACTGTGTGTTTGTGCGACGAAAAAAACCTTTCCGAAAATGTGTGGAAAATGACGACAGAAAACATTGTCTACAGAGACCAGGACCAGTACACCGATATAATCGGACGGTCAAATCTTTTAATCGACCGGAGTTATATTGACATTGTTTCGCCGCGATTGCTAAAAAAAATAACTTTTAATCTAAAGTGTTTTATACGGCGCGCGTTTGACTCGAACTAACAAGAAAACGTACTTATATCTGCGTCGAGTAGATCGATATAACGCATAGTAAAACCATTCGTAACAGCGCAAAAAAAACTCACTATCGAGGAGTTTCTTTCGCCCGGCATTGTAAATAGTGTGAAGCGAAGTATAATTCTTCATTTTATTTTCTTCTAAAACTACAAGTACCGAATCAAACGAAATATTAACGACGAGGGAGAAAAAACTATATTATTGATTTAAAAGTCACCGGTGTAATAATAATAATATAATATAGCTTTCCGGTGTACTGTTCGATTTTCACACGCGCGTTCCATAATAAATTCGATCGCAAAAAGATTTGTGTGTCGAAAACTAAGTTCGCCGTATACTTTTACGATCGACATTTTATTCCCGACGGTAACCACCACTCTTCACGGCTCCCGCCGCCGCCGCCGCCGTCTGGACTCGCGAATAATAATAATAATAATTCGACGTTTTTTTTACCAATATCAATCCCCTTTTCTAACAATACAAACGACAACGGCGAAAGCATGGTACATTCGAGCCCATTCTCGAACAGAACTGTTCGACGTGTTCTTTGAATCGAATGAAAGAGTAACATGCAAGTTACATGGGTCACGTCGATTACGTCGAACGCGATTTCACGTGCATACGCGCGAGTTTTATTTTATTCGCCGAAACCAGCGGCAATTTGAATCGATTCGAAATATTATTGCGAACGGAAATAATAATAATACACGCAGCGCACGGTGTAAGAAATCGCGTATAAAATACGATCGAAATGTACGACGACGGCTGCAAAAAATCACTCTGTACCCGGGGGAGGAATGAAACGATACGTATTGCCGGCGCTAATAACCGGCTTAAACGACCGAATTTCCGCGGAGAAATACAGCGAAATACATAATATTTTCTTTTACGATAAATCAAATATAACGTCTGAGACGATATTTCTCTCGTCGCGCGAGTCGAAAAGTGTTCGGTTATATGCGGTCGCCGATCGTGCTCGACGGCTTTTCTCGGACATCGGGTGGTAAGCCGACGAGGAAAGCCGAGGACTTTTTTCGCCCGCGGACTCTCTAGTTTGTTATTCGAAAAACGATAACAAATACCTAACAAAACGTTTCCGAATAATTTTTATGATCGACCCGATGATAAAATATGCTGGAAGAGTGTTTTTCGATCGTGCGATAATTGTTCGTCGTTACTCGATAATATCGCATAATTTAATATAATATATTATTGCATTTAATTGCACACGACTCTATACGATTTGATTTTCTAATAACAATATGGTGGCTTAATGAAATCACCAACAGTGTTTATTTGGTTAGGCGATGGCGGCGCTAATGAAAACAATATGCTTCGTTTTCAAGAGGGAAAAAAACAATTCATGCGTTTTATGAGTCCCAGCTGATTATTGTTATTGTTACTACTGTTGTTTATTTATAACGTTTACAGACCGAACTCCATAAACACAAAAAGGTACGTGTACAATATGCTAATTTTACGCGAATCGTGCAATAATAATAACAATAATTTATAATCGTGAAAAATTACTAAAACGTTTCAGACATAATAATAGTTGCGCTGTGTTTTCACCCGAAAACGTTAAATTTAAGAAGGATCTGATAAAAAAAAATCAAAGATGTCTGATTATAATATTATAATTAATAACTGTTGTCTTGTCAGCATAAGACATTGACACACAATAAAAACTGGTTTAAATTTATTATTTTTGTTCGTTTAAATGTTGAACTAGGTATCACTGCTGTCGCCTAAAATAATCTACTTTTACGACTACGGTCCGAACAAAAGTAAATAGAAATATTGTTTTTCAAACGGTTATATCAAAACAAAATTAACAACCCGATGGCGTCCGACTAGTTTTGTACGTCAAAATCGAAATACTTTTCAAAACTCTTTAGAAAAAACTTATCAGACAACGATTATGATTTCCCATTTAAAACAACATGACCTATTAATATTAGTTTTTCTAATACGTATTTAACAAACGAATACATTTAGTTCTCCTCTTTTATTCACTTCCTAATGAATTTCGACGTTTTAAAAGCCAAAGGCTAAACAGCTTTTCGAATCGTTAGTCGTACGTTTTGCTCATATGTGCAATACATTTAAATTAATAAGTTTTGATTTTAAAAAAATGCTATCCAAACGAAAATATTAAAAGTTTAAAAACAAAAAACTATTTAATTAAATTTGAATTTTCAAACAAAACCGTAAACCGTCAAATTCCTATTGACCTAAAAACAAATCTAAATTTATTATAATAATAATAGTCGGTATAATTGCGGTTTCATTTATAAGTTTTCGTGTTTTAGTTTAAATAACAGCCAGAAATTAAATAAAGATTCCATCTTAATATCATCGTTTTACTACAATTATACATCGTAGGAATTCGCTGAATAAATTAAGCAACGTTTCAATTATCTAAATTATAAAAGTTTTCAATGTGAAAATTAAAACAATATTATTCGTTGATTTGTATAATGTTTGTCGAAATACTGTTTTTGAATAATAAAGGAACGAAAATCTTTATTCCGTTTTATAATTGTGTTTTAAAGAAGAACATCGAATGTCTTTGGTTTTATATATTATGTAGATTTATGTTGACAATATTTTGTCATAATTCACGATCTAAATAATCAAACGAAAAATATTCGAAATCTAACAATTGCTCGGTACTTTTGATTGCATAATTATAATTATTATTCATTTTTTTTTCTCAGAACATAAGGTAATTATTTCTTTATTAGCATTTATTGATATCATCGTAAATGATTTCAAAATGAAAAATGCACAAACAATTGAAAATATTATTTAATGTTCGTGAATTGTTAATTAAAATTATTAATTACGTAAAACTCTATTTTAAACTTATCACGAGAATTTATCCGTTTTGGAAGTAATTATGTAATTATTATTCAATATTTGTCTTTTACTCTAACTCTAAAATATAATATCAATTTTCTAAAAACTATTATTATTATTCTAAACTCTTAGGCAACAACATGCCTAATACTCGTTGTACATTTAACAATTCGTTTTGAAACGCGCAAAATTTATCGATTTGGGAGCATTACCGTTTACTATAATTCTGGGTAGTATTTTTTGAATGTCAAATACTTCAAGCCTTGCGTAACGTATAGGCAAAAACGGTAACGAGAAACAAGATTTTATACAAACGATTTTAATACAATTTTTTTTACGACGAGGACGTGAAGAAAATCTAATGATAATCTGCCACCACGGCCGTCGTTCGCGATCGAAGAAGTGGCGGCAGGGTCGGTGTCAAATATTACAGTGGAATATCCAAGATTATCGCGCATAAAATGGAGTTCGGCGCGAGTACTACTCGCGTTATGTCATTTACTCGGAGAACGCCGTTTGTCCTTTTCTTCGTTCAATAACAAATGAACGAACAAAGTAAACATGGAAATTTTCAACAAAAACCATTGTGCGAACGGAAACCTTGTAGGCATAGAACACAATAGAGTTCGAAGAACTCGGCAGGAAAATGCGAGGACGAAATACAAGAAAATCATCGACACGAAAAAAAAAATCGTCTTCCGAGAATTAAGTTTTATTTTTCTTTAGACGTTTAATTGTCAAAAATTCTCAACTATATATATATATAGCTTATTCTTTTTTTTTCTATTAATTAAAGTAAACGGTCTTCTTGACGTGAACAATCTACTTCTAAAGATAAAGTACGTTTGTTGATTACCCACAGTAAATGATAACAATTTTCGAACGCAATAACAAGAATAAAAACGTTGACTACAACGATTGCCGCACTCCACATCACAATATTAGATACCACGCTATTATAATTGTTTAAATTTATTAAAATATATGCGGTTAATTAACTAATCATAACGGAAAATTCTCGTGACGAATCTGGTAGAAAACGATCGTTTTGAAATTGAATTACATTTTTTTTTTTTTATTATAGATCGTTTTAGGGTCGTATAAATGAACAATATACATTGTTGGCACGTGTAGAAAATGAGAAATTCATAATGCATGCGTTTTGATTATTTCCACGGACTCTAATTAAGACCGAAAGGGCGTTAACGATCCTACACGTATTCGAGCGAGACTCGCGTCGTATTCGCTACGATTGCATCATTAACGTGCTTTGATATGAGGTTCAGACTCGGTTAAATAGGTAATCCAAAAATTAAGTATTAAACGAAAGTATTTATAATAAACATCCCGTTTCGAAAGTATTGTATATAATATTTTCCCGTCGCGAGCGTTTAATTAAAACGTTCTCATTTATTGTTTTGTTCTTCCTTTTTTACTCGATTTTAGAATTTTAAAATATTATTACAAATACAACAAATATCATAAAATATTCCGACAGAATCTGTTGGGGTTTTATTCAAAGCAGTTGAACTACGCAGTCAACAACGCGTTATTTTAAAATTCGAAACTATTTTCTCCGAGACGAAATAAAATTCCATTGTACATTAGCAGCGAAACAGCTATAATAATGGCAGTATGATATGCCGAGACGTGACTTTTGAATGTGACTCCGGATAAATCGCGAACGTTAAACTCAATAAATGCATATTCTCGTAAAATATACTGGAAAATAACTCTGTTATTAAATAACAAGAGAGAACCGTTTGAAAACCTATATTTAATAATATTGTTCCACTACACTTGTATTGTAATATCAATGAAAAATTCTCGTTTAGAGTGCCGATATTACACGATACGCGTTTTTAGCCCTGAGTATTCTATTTCCAAACAGTCCAAATCGCGTACGTTTTTCGAGTAAAAATATTTACTATAAAAACACGGTTATCGTGACGAATTAGACGTTACAGATTTACACAACAGTATATTCGCAACATTTAAAATACGCTTTGAATCCCATCATGAATACTTAACCAATATAGGTTAACACACATCAGCTAAACAATGCGTTATTATTAATTTTAATGAATGAGAAACAACGTTAACGTTTTACCAAGTATAAAACGAACTTATTAAAATGCACGAAAAACGTAGGACGACAGTTTGATTTTAAAGTAATATTATTTTTTATTTTTTTTTCGGAGAAATTTGTTTAACTAAAATTATTTAAGCATCGTGTAATCGAATATATTATGTATAATTTATTTAGAAATACCGAAACATTTCGTAGAAATCATAAGATATTAATGCAGATTCGATTTTAGTCAAATTAAAAGTTTTTTAGAATATAAATTCTATCAACTGAAGTGTTCACAACAAAAAAAAAAAAAAAAAAACTAAAAAGAAGCCCAAGTCAATCGGTAGTTCAATTTTAACTTCAAAACACCCTAGTGGATAATTGTATACGTTAAATATAAGTTTGTTAAAATAGTTTTAAGCACGACAGTTCGACCAATTAGTGATTTGTAAAAGTATATATTATAGTTTATCAATATTAATTGACGTTGATAAATTATGCGATTTAATTATAGTAATAACAGGTGTTACAAAATAACATTTTAAGTACAATCACCACCCCTTTATATTTTTGGAATGGATGGATAGTGGAATGGTTGGTGGTGAATGAATTGATTTTAGAAATAATAGACTGATAATTTATCATGAGATACAGATCGATTTTGGATAAATTATGGGAGTAAAATGATCGGCTCAGTAGTGTTATAAAACATAATATTCATGGGTGTAGATAGTATCTTTAACTATATTGTATTTATATTAGTATGGTTTCTGAAAAATCGTAAAAGGTGAAAAATAATGATAAAATAAATCAAAAATATTGCACAGTTGTATTCGATCAATGCCGTGTGAGCTAAGATTACGCAAGTTAATTTGAAGAAATAACCGAAATTTCATTCAAATTGCGAATTCAATTTGCGAACAAAACACGCGCAGTTTTTGTCTTTCGAATCGCGTAAGAATACGGAGTAATTATGGCGAAAACAAATACATTAGAACGTTGTATAATACTTTCAAAAGAAAATTCCGACTGAGATTTTAGAATATTAAGTAAATTATTTACTGAAAGTAAAATGTAGCTGGTAAATTGGTAAATACGAGTCGTTTCCGTTGTCATACACAATTTCTAGAAATTTCAAGAACGTCGCTCGCGACTAGTTTATAACACAGCAATAACTATAATAACACTTAATTTTATTGTTTTAATTTTAATTCAAAAGTTTAGAAACGATTATAAAATAAACGACCCACATTCGCTGTTTGTAATTAGGGCGTAATGACTTTTTAGATCACAAATACATTTCATACACAATGCGCATCTAAGTGAATGCGTGCAAATTAATTTCACTACACGTGTTTTACAACTGTTTATAGGTCAGTTCTGTAGAGCTGAGAATTTCCGAAAAATACGCCGTTTAAAAAAGAAAGCTAAATGTAAAATGTAAAAAGTATACTCGAATACAACGTAAGATTTTACTTAGAAATGTGCCAAAAGTAATACATCACATATTATCTACTATATATTTACTCTAAGAACGACTTTATATCAAAAAATAAAATAGAACATGTATTTATACGAAGCTAATATTAATATATTACTTATGATTTATGAATGACTAATTATTTTTAACTAAACGTGTCCATGTTAGATAAGTGGAATTGAATTTTTGAATGTTTAAATTGTTAAATAGTTAACGCTGAATTGTAAAAGCAAAACAAAACAACCAATACCACATCAACTTTCGTTTAAATCATTTTTTACAATTTATTTTAAAACAATTAGGGTAATATGTTAATGATTGACTTAAAATGTTAATAAATACTAAACGTAACTACAACTAAATATTTCATTTTTTTTTTTTTATGAAATTGGACAATTTGTATTCATTACACGTATGGACCAAATTTAGTTCAGAATAGTATGTTGAGTATATTTATACACGTATAACACATTCAAACACACTAGCCAAAGTGGCTCATCACAACTATATTATCTCAGTCAAACCCGTATAATTAGGGTCTGTTATTTTCACCGGAGGACATAAATTGACATTATTTTAATATCTAATAAATAACGTGACAAATATTTTAAAACACTCTCCAGCATATTTTAGAGCCGTCGATGGCAAAACTTTACCCCGAATATTAAATAAGTCTTTTTTTCTAAGATAAAAGTTATAATATTTAATATGAAATATTAAAACGTGTTTAGGTTTTGAATTAAAACAATAATTTTACTATGTGCAATACTCGCGCGTTCAACAAACATAACAAATACCTAAACCTAATAATTAATTTCAAATAAAAAAATGTATGATTTAATAAAGGTTTGATTAAGAGTTTTCAAATTAAATACGCCTTTTTTAGGGAAATCAAATAATTATGATAAATATTTTGAAACTATAATAATTATTATGTACGTTACCAATGTGAAACCAATCAACCATATAAGATTAAATTTGAAATTAATTATTATACTTTTTAATTTTTTTTAATGGAAACGGTAGGTGAAACTAATATAGTTAGAAATATAGAACCAGTTAAAAAGATCCCTATCGTATAGTTACGTATAGTTATTTCTCCAACACTGACAAAAATCGAAGCTGTTAGACGATACGCGCAGAATATTTAAGGACAACACTAGTATTGTTTCCACGTACCTTTGACAAGACGCAGTCCACGTTACATGTTCGAGTATCTGAGCTGGAGTACTAAAACACCGGATGTTTGAGTATATTCAAAGTGTCTTGCAATTTGAAACGACTCGCGGAGGACCGACTTGAATTATTACGCGAACGCTGAATACTCGCGACCTGTAGAAATATAATCGTGTGAATGGAAAAACAAACCAAAGTCGTTATTTTCGGTTTCGGAACGATCGACGTGAGCGACGAAGGCGAGCAACGCGTTCGTATGAATTCGATTTAAACCACCCGAGCCCGGGGGAACGTCGAAACACTATAGAGACCAAAAGTCACGCCGAGCCGAATCCGCCCGTGAAACACTTTGGAAAAACGCAATAATAAAATTTATATATAATATTACATACCGGTGCGATATTTAATGCTTCCCGTGCCCCGATTTTCGTCGCGCCGACATAAACGGCCGGTATACTTACGGGTTTCCGCCATTTTTTTTCTCTCCGTTCGCCGCTGTGCGTCCGTCGTTCGCGCGCTCGCCTCGCGAGACGATTTCGTTTCCATCGCGGCGATTTTCGCTCCGATCTCGGCGACGCGATCGTCCAAAGTGTTCGCGAATTTTTAAAACGATCCGTACGACGGCGAATTCGAAAAACACGGCACCGCGATCGCGCGACGACGGGACGCGACAATAAACTAATGGGGGAAATGGAAAAAAAAAACCGTTAAAACGGCCATTACGGTCGCAGTAGACCGAGCGCGGTTCTCGGTTAGTACCGGGCCGCTGGTAACGTCGATTACTACCAATACCCGGGTAACTGACCTGACCTCTTTTCCTCGCGTCCGTCACGTTCGCCGGATGATTTCCCGACGCTTTTCGGTGATGTATTTTTTTCTCCGTCACCGCGCGTCACTCCGGACCACGCGCCGTTTGTCTCCGTATACAAATCCTCCGTCCAATAATTATTATCTAAAAAGTAACAAAACGAAATTAATAAAAATAAATTATGTTTTTGTGGACTCGATACTCACATATCGTAATAACAAATAACATTATTAAATATAAAAATAATTTAATTTCTATATTAAACATACGTATATGTATAAATAATAATACATAACGCAACGATACGTCGACGATATCAGTTTGCGAGAAAATAAAAAATGAATATTGTGGCAATCGATATGGCCAAGACGTGAAAATAAACTCGGATTTTTCATAATAAAATAATAATAATAATAAGAAGAAAAAAATCATAAAATAAGGTCGTAAAATATTATACTGCCGGAGGATTAGGTTTTATTTTTTTTTTCCAAACCTTCTCTCTTAAATAACCGCGTATTGTTTTCTTTTTCCCATATCGAGTGGCACAAAGAAAACTGTTCGCGATCTCCTTTCGCGAAAATAATACTATGCGGTCGATTACTATCATATCGTATAAATTGTGCAACGACGATAATCTATTTATTTTTTTTCAGAATTATTAAGTACCGCGAAACCGTCGTTCTTCGCGATCGTAAATCACGAAACAACTGTGACGACGATTTAAAAATTACACACGCTCATAATGAGTCGACGGTTTCGCGACGGTAGATCGAACAATATCGAACAACCGTTATTTATAGTAAGTACACGTTTTATTACCAATACGATTTGAGAACGAATAGTGCGCGAAATCATATGTTTTCCGTCGTGAAAATCTGTTGCAGACGCGCATTTATCATACCGGAAGAGAGATGTCGCGAAACGTTGACGAGCTTTTTCCGGACCGATTTATATGTACGATATATCTTTACTGTGTTCCGAGTTGAGCTAGAACAAAATTTAATTGATTTTTAACCTTAGTTAAGCTATAGGTACTCTTAACTCGACTTACATATTTTCTGTAATATCTTGACGAGTTAATAAAATAAAAATTAGTCAACTTTTCCGAGGTGATGATGATTCCTTTTCCGAAAAAAAAATTGTGTTTATTAGACTGATGGATACACGGTTTTGATTAGAAGTCTGAAATGGAAATAGATTTAGTAGGCTTTCTTCCTATGAGGACGTCGAGAATATAGAAACCATACATATAGAGTCGCCTTCGGTCGACGACCGGAACGCTGATTGACAGAAGGATTACATCGAGGCGGGATAACGGTCGGACCGAATAACTACGACAATGAAACGCAGAACTACCCCGCATGCCTGCAAACGACGCGCACTCGTAACCGATATACAATCTCTTTCACACCTTAAAAATACGTATTAATATTACCGTTGAGTTTTTGACAAATCGCTCGTCGCGTCGTTCGACGCCGCTCTTCGTCCAATATGACTCCTCTGTTTCAGCCGTGTTCGTTCGTGCAAAATACGTAAAAGACAAATAAACGTAGTACACTATATACGCACCCGATAGATAGTCTGTACCGAAGTAGCTAGAGGTTCTTTTATTGTTTTGTTTTCTTTTTTTTCCAACTATATTACACACCACACAACGATATTAGACGCTTAGATTACGGTAGAATAGGTCTCTGTCAATACTTTTGGACAAGGAAGTCCAAACAAAGAGAGAGTAGAGCACAGAGTCGACTATAGTCGATAGTCCTGGACGTGCGAAATATATATTAATAATAAATTAATGACGGCGATTTGCATTTACGAAAGGGGCGATAACAACGTGATTTTAGATAGTAATAAATGTTCTCGGGAAATATTCGAATACGCCGTGTACTGTAACACTTTAAACGGGACCGCGCAATAATAATTATTAACGAAGTTTATTTATCGAAACTCGCGGCGATATATTATTATAACGTTCTCTCTCGACGGCGCGCGGCCAATACAGTATAATAATAATAATAATATGATATTGTCGAAACGAGTAATGGGAAAATATATTAACAGCTGGCAGTCCGTTTGATCAAACGACGCGGTTTCGCTCGCGTGCAACGTACACAATATAGGTAAATATTGATGGTGAAATTTCTATTTTACAAACGAAATGCGATACGTCGATTTTCCGAGCTTTGAAATATTATTATTCGCCGGTTTCGATAACTGGACGACGACGGCGACCTTTATTATATGAACCGGACGTACAGATGAGCGCACGATTATATTATAGACATCGTTAAACCTAACCTAACACAAAGTATTCTCTCATTCGATCGTTTGTTCGGGAAATTCAACGATAATTATACGTCACAGCTGCCGAAACGAATCTAATTTTGGAGCAAAAGTGCTGGAAAAAAAATCGTTATTGCGAAACCAGAGCATATAATATCTTTTACAGCCGTCGACAAGCGCCGTTTTTAGGGGTGAAAACCATTGTTTTACGCTCTTAATCGAACTTTTAATGTGGACGAGTACCAGAAAACACAGCATAAACATAAAGGGTCAGTAAAAACAAATTCAAATTTCACTACGAGAAACGTCGCCGCCGCTAAGCCAGCCGATCCGACAATGTGAAATTGAATTCCGACCGCACTCTGCATTCCGCTCAACAAGACTGTATACATATTCGCGTGATGTGCGCGCCCGGACCCGACAAAGTCGTGCTATAAAATAACAGTATTTCATTGATTAATGTTGTTAAAAATTACTGAAACAAACCAATTTGAATTATTGAATCCTAGTCGAAAAACGTCCTGATTTACGCCGATAGTACATTATATTGATAAATAAAAATTAACGACGAGCTTTATTTTTACAACGGACAACGTAAGGTTCGGTTTCATTATTTAGTAGTAAACGCGTGGCGGCGGTAACGTCAACTATAACATCAGTCGCCGAAAATTATTAATCGCAGGAAAAATATTCCAATTTTTAACAAGGTTCGAAAGTTGTTCGAATAAAACCGATAAAACAACTCGACCTAATTAAAGTTTAAAACAACTAGATTTTTTATTCTAAGCGTGTTTACAAACGAAACGGCTAATATTATTACGATTTTCTCGCGATATTAAAACGATTTTTAAAACGGCGCAATCATATTATAACGGTTATTGGAAAAAAAAAAAAAAATAGAGAAAATCGTCGTCGCGTTGTCTCCGTGCAGGTATACTATATTAACGGTAATTTTTTTATCGCGGTCCGGAGGAAATGTAATTCCGTTATTATACGCACACTCCGGGGAAAATTATCGAGCAAAAATCAATTAAACAGGATGGAAATTATCGAACGACCGCCGAACAAGGTCCCCGCGCTCTCGGCAGCTCTCGACCAGCACACGACCACACACCACGTACTCGTAAAATAAATCAAATTAAAAATAATTAACATTTTAATATTTGATGGCGGACATAATTTCACGGCGCTGACAAACGTTCGAATAAAAATAATATTTAATCAATTTTTACGGTCTAGACAACGCGTATTATATACGTATATACGAGTACGTATATACTCGTATATAAAGCTGCGTTCGGATTTGATCGTTTCGTTTTGGCCGGCGCTCGAGCGAGATGAGTGTTTTATTTAAACGGTGTCGTATCGATTATACCTCACGTCCCACGCAGGTCCGACAAATGTAATTACTATTTTATTCAGTTCGGTATTTTTAAGTTTTATCTCTTTTGTTTTAAATAACATTGACTCGGCGCCACAGTTAATAATTATATTTTACGATTTGATTTAATTTTTTTTATCAAATTCGTATATAAGAGCTGTTTGCGAATTTCGAGTTTTCAACTGGCCAACAAAGACCATAATAATATTATGTAAACGATAACATATCGCGTCGATAAAATTGCAGATTGATTGCGGACATTTTTTTAATGAACTAAAAAAGTTGTTTCAAAATAAACGACTCGATTGTGAAAGTCAAACACGAGCGCCGAGATTTTTCCGAAAATCGCATTAGAATAATTATTTCCGTTATATATCCGTTTAAAAACATGTTTATCGTGGCACGAAAAAATATAACGATTATTAAAAAAAAAAAAAAAAACTTTAAACGGTAATAAAATATTGAACTAGAGTTATTGCATTTATCACATATCAACGGGGTTCACCCTGTACAAAGGTAAATAAAAAACAACCCCATATGGACTCGAAGTACGCGGACGGAATAGATCAATAGTTTTAGCTACACGTGCCGCGATTCGTATATAGAAAGGCTTTGGAATATTTGTATAAAACGATAAATAAACAGTGAAAAAATATAAATTACATAAATGCTAATTGGAATAGTTTGATCCGAGTGTAAATACGTAAACGAACCCGTGGCGACCGTTTTTTTTTCTCCTCCAAATAACGCGTGCAGTGAAAAATACGGGGTCCAATAATAACTTTCCGAGAACGGTTCCCTGTACGTGAAAAACGAACGTTCGCCGAGAGCAGGTGAACGCATGGAGAGCGATTATTGTTATATTTTAGACTCAAATAGTGAAGCAAGACCCAATAGGTTATTTGTCTGTTTAACGACGCGATGTAATTGTTTTTATTTTTTCGTAAACTAATTATTCGGACGGCAAAATATTACACCGAAAGTCTCGCGCGTACAACAAGGGTATATCGGTAGTCGATATGTTACGAATTCTAAACTTTACAGGCTTACCTAAATATATCCTTACTAAATATTGGCCGAAAAAAAACTTGAAAAATCGAAAACAGTACGGCCGCCGGGAAGTTGGCCGGAAATTTAGTTTCAGGGATAAGGGGTTGGCTTACAAATTCTAAACTTGGGCTTACAAATACTTATTAATCATTTACCGAATTTGGACTTGACCCGCCAACTTTGGGCGGCCAACTTGGCGGAGCTTGAGACGGACGGGGGTTTACGATTCGATTCTCGCAAAAGCTATTAGAAGAACGAACAGTTTGAAAAAAAGAAAATTGGCGGCTACAACGTTAAACATTTCATCATCCGGCGAGTGTTTAAAACGTATATATTATGTTTACTGGCATTCAAACGTTTTAATTTTAACACTAACAAATCAGAGATGAACACCTGCTGTTCTGTGTGTCGAGTTTTCTTCGTTCGTGCGACACAGTTTGAAGTACGGCGGCGTGACGTTTGTTTATATACTAACGGGGTAGACGGTTATTGTTTTATACATCGACTTCAAAGTTACCAATGATATTAAATGTCAACACGCGCAGCAGTTCAAAACAAAAAAAATTATTTCGTCTACTATATATTATGAAAAAACTTTTTAACTCTGCACGAGTATAAATACATACTTGAGACGCTAGATTACCAAAACAGAAGCTTAAGAATTTCAAAAAAAGTGTTGGCGGAAAAAAAAACGACCTCCCTAATTACATCTGGATACTAAACGAAACTCATTATCAAAAGTCATTGCGCCGATACCAATATAGTAATGTTCTATCCAAAACCATTTAAACAGACAATATGTATGTGCATAAAACTAATGAATAAAACACACGTGGTGGAAAAATCAATACATTCCTCGCTTCGCACAGAATCTAAAACACAAAAATCCATAAACATTTCGTTTCGCCGTTACTGTAACCGCCGTTGTTTTCGAGTACTTGCATGCTGCAAGTCACAGTTCCCCCGATGTCACAATTATTAATATTATTATATGCGAAGTATACGAAATGATCTCAAGTGACATTGTACGTTGTCTCGTAACGATTAATATTCTACAATTCAATACAATTCGTATTTCTACAGAGTAAATAACGAGTAAACTATTTCCACCTTAGCTCCACCGAGATGCCCGAGGAGTAACGCGAGACAGTCATGTCGATGTACCAAACGTTTAGCCGAAGTTATTTTTCGCGACTTTCTTCGCGGTTGATGATTCTCGAAACTTATGGCAATTATGAATGATAAAAAAACGCATTATTATGGTATTTCATTTAATTATCTGGTGCGCGGATATAATGTGGGCAAAACGGTCTGGTCTCAAATGTTTGTCAACAAAATTAAGAATAACATCACTAATAAATTGTGGGCGGTTAGGTTATCTTATTAGAGCTAAACACGAGCGATATTGAGCGAAAACTATTTCACACCGATTGTATATACTCATATACCTAGGTACTGTAATTACAATAAATTACTGTATCGAAATGACTATGTGTATAAAAAGTAATAGAAATCAGAAATGGCAACACGTCGGACTCACAAACAACGCCTTCGAATAATTCTTCTCGTATAGAAATATCATCAAAGCAATGAAAATTGCCGAGCGTTTTCAATCGACTATTTAGCGATGCGAGTACCTATATTAGCCATAAGGATGACCAAACCTGAAATAACTAGAAGGCGGGGCTAAAAACGTTTTTTTTTTTTTTTGTGCAAAAGGGTAGTGAAAATTACGGTCCGTCCGTTAAGCTTAAATATTACACAAGTTTTGTTAGCCAGATTTACACTAATTAACTCGAACAACGCACCATTACATCCTTTTGTACACCTCTTCCACATTACAGCAGTAATTCCATTTATTTAAAACGCATATATAGAGAGAGAGAGAGAGAGTATGTAAATTAATTGAAAAGCCAGTCGCCATATTTTCAAATATTATTATATTTTCAATGAATTAGAGCAATTCATCGTGTTAAAAATACAACAAAAATATAAAAATTTGATATTTTTCACACTTTTAATGCAAGTTCAACAACGAACGCGTTATACTATACTCGTTATTATTTTTATTAATTTTTACAAAATGTTCAAAGTGTCCGCCTTGAACTGAAAATTGCAATACACGATTCAATTTTTGTAATTCCATGACCTTTGTAACGAAATTAACACGTGCGAATTTTAAAATTTGTTGTATTTTTTTAAACTACGAATTGCTCTCGTACGTTGAAAACACAGTCATTATATTTAAGTAATCAACCGATCGCCGCCAGTCTACTGTGCTTTTTTCGAATCGTTAAGTACCATAAAAAAATAGAAAAAAAAGGGGGAAAGAATCGGCTAATTTAATTAATAAAAAAACCACAACGGTGACTAACGATTTCTCGTGAATATTAATCGAAAAACTTTCTGTTAGCTCTTGGCCGCCACCGCCGCCGCGCCGCGGGCAACGGCGCGACGACGCGAGCTCAGCGTGTACACAAACAACAATGTCGCGATTACGATAACAGATGCGTACCTGCGTTTTTTTTTCCTCTGCCCTCGATTTCCATCACTATTGCGCCTCATTTATTCCGCGGAGGACCGTGAACAGCACGTGACGTTTCTTCCTGCGGGATCCTTTGACGTCGTATCCGATGTCTCTCTCCTCGGATCGTCACAGTTGTGTTTGGCTAATGTACGAGATAGAACGCGTCTCGTTGAACGCGCCGACACAATGACCTGCGGCGCTCGCGAGCTCGTGCGTTTGCTCGTCGATCTCGCTTTTTGCGCCGTACCTCAATAAGCGTAGCCCAGAAATCCGTTTCGAGGTGACTGGAAAAATTCTGCGAGTTATTTCACTTCGAGTAAACCATTCGATTGATTAAATGTAATGTTAAAATTAATAAAAAAAATTATACCTTAAACAAAATTCGTTTGAAAACCACCTACCCGTGTAATAATATAATATATTATGCAAACGGGTTACGTTTCACAATAATGTGATGTGATCAATATCACCGGTGGCGCGTATTTTGAGTAACTTTTCGACGGGTGTCCGAAATGTCTGGAATAACGCCGCAATCCTTTTTGGAAATCGTTTTTTTTTATTCGCGAACCACCGAGCGTAGGGTGCCCGGGCATGAAAAACATTACCCTTCTAAAAAAAAAAAAAACAAATTTAAAAATAAGCCACGGATCAATACATTTTTATAGTTATTTGGAACATTACTCAACCATTAGAGGGGAGTCGGAGAGATCAAAATCTACGGCATCGACTCGATATTAAAACGATAAAAGGCGCTGCGCGAAGACAAAAACTCGCCGCCGAAAAGGAGAAAAATCCTCGAACAAAATATAATAATAATATGTCAGCGGGTTTTATAATAGCGAGCCGCGTATTTATACGCGTAAGTTTGACGTGGGCAAAAAAAAAAAAAAAAAACCCGAAATAAAAATCTTTTGTGCCGTTTTTTGAGGATTGATAGACGTATATTATATAATAATGATCGCTGAGCGACGGTCGGGACTAAATAATATGACGTCTGACAATTTCAAAGTTTTCCACGTCAATGTTGGTGCGCGCGTGCGCGTGCGTACATATTAGGTAGGTACCTACCTACTGCGCAGTGCCGCTAAAATTATTTCGTCGTTATTTTTAAATAAGAAAAAAAAAAAAGTTTCGCTGAGCTAAAAACGATCGCACGCCGGAAACACTCGTCGGAGGAGCACTAACGACGTCGACCCGTAACTATACATACTTTTTTCTTTTTCTTTTTGGGACGTCGAAATTTTTTTCGCGCGTGTCCCCCGCGTCGTCGGAACGCGCCAAATGACTATCGCGTTCGGCAGACGGCGACGTGTCGTACATTCCATGTCGTGGCTCGCGCATCACGCGAAATAAGAATTTCGAATCGCGCGTTCCGTACAGAGTCCTGAAAACCAAAAGCCAAAATTAAAAACGGTCATATTTTTACATTTATTATAATTTTTTTATATATTTTCAAGTGTTTCAAAGAGTTTTAAAAAGTGGCCATGTTATACTACACAATATGGTGTGTTACAAATATTAAACACCTAAAAGAGAGCTATATAATACTGGTTTTAGTAGCCGCGTTCGTGGGAAACGACGTGATCGCCGGCCTTTTTAAAACCACCAATCTGAGATTTTTTTTTCTCCTCTCAACTATATGATTTAACATTACTACGTCTAGGTCGAAAAGAATTTTCAATTTAATTATTTCGAGTCGCGAAATAAATCTCCGCGCATGGGGGGGGGGGGTCTCAGAAGAACTCATAATCGCGACACTGCACAGATTTAATGTTTACACGAGAATAAAACACGAAATGAAAAACGTAAGAAAATAAAAAAAAAAGAAAGATTTCAAAACGCTAAACGCGAATAACGAACGAGACTCGGGCGTCCATAGGTACAGGTATAGTCGGCGAGGGTACGAATATTTGAATTTACAGCTCGGTGGCGCGCGCCCTTGTCGACGACTTTGCCGGATTTCGCGTTTCGCGCGAAATATCACGCTATAAATACTAACCGGACCGGACTCGGTAGTTTATATCATGTTACACCGTCGCCAAGTGGGCAGCGAGAAAAGTACGCGCGACGGTTTTTGGCTACTAGTTTCGAAATTCCGAAAAGTTTTACTTTCCAAGTGTTTTCTATGATATTATCGTTCACCACGAAGACGCAATAATAATAACGATAATAATAATATATACACGCTCCGAGATTAATATTTATTGCGTTTTCTATCGTTTCTCGTCGGGTGTTTCCGCGCAGAGGACACAATAATGTACGCGCGAACGCAGCGTCCGGGGGTAACACAATAAAATAACGTCGCGCGTCGTTTTCGGTCGACCCGATGTGCGTTATTACTCTGGTCTAGAGGACATGATTTTTCGAATTTCAATCGGTCTACGCGGTACACCGACCTAATATAAAGTAATGTTTATATTGTTATCGAACGACGCTGCGGTTCAAGACGATATGCGAACCTGTATAATCCGTTCCTGAAGTCGACAATCAGACCAGCTCTTCTAAGTCTTCTAATCCAAAACGTAATGACAGACTGAAAAAAAACACATCATGGTTAAACCAATAACTTTTGTTTCGCCCAGAATCTGAAACATGAATAAATATATAATTTTACCTTTGATTTAATAAAGTTGAAAATACTCCGTTCAGTATCTCTTTCCACAAATAATATGAGTGCCTATGTACATATTACATACTGGAAACAAAATGAAATTCCACCGCGCATTACATGTCCCTTTGATGTATATTCGTTCTATTGACATTGATATGATGCTAAAATTGAAATGTACATTTTAAGCATAATATTTAGTATACTTGATATATTATATTCCATCTTATATATTATATAATAAATAATATCGTACAACTTTTCGCTCCTATGCATTACCATAATTAATAAAGCACTTTCGGTGAAACATTTTTTAATTAAAATATTTCTAAACTGACGTACAATAAAGCAATGGGTCGGAGACATACGAGTCGAAAGAGATACAGATGATGAGCGATTAATATTGGTGAATTTGTATCGCATATATTTTAAACCAATACTTTAGAAAAACGATTTTGAGCGAAGGTGGTCGAGTGGATTAGTAGCGTAGAGCTTAGACATCGCACGACGATTGATTGTTATTGATGGACGTTTGTTTATTTTTTTCTTTTTCTTTCAATAGTCCGAAAAGCCGCGGGGAGTCAAGTGTATCGACACAGCTAGGGTACTACCTAATGTAAAAAAGAAAAACGTCGCCACGACGACGAAAGCCGTTTCACTGATTAATCACGTGACGTTTGAATCGACGAATAATAATAATAATAATAATAACGATGATAATAATAATAATAGGTACGACGTTGACCGGTTATTATGGCATTTTTTTCCGTTTCATCTTTTGAGCAGTGGTATCAGAATCTACAATATGTATTTGGACAAAATAAAATATTACCGGCCTTCTAATGATAAATAAGTCCTTGGCGTCGAGTATTGCTTAATAAAAAAAATTATTGTTATAATGTTTGCTTTTAAAACAATATTTAATACTTAGGTATACTGGCTAAATATCGGACGATTAAAAATGGTCATTAAAATCGGCATAAATAATTATCAGGGTTGGATAAATTTAAGTCATTTTTTTTCTAACGTATTATCATTATTTATGTACCTACATTTAGGACATAGAAAATTGTTTTTAATTTAGTATAGTATTTCAATAGTATTCAAGTCTGGAAATAAATGTTGTGGAAAATATGAAAATTATTAAAATGGTAATGCAATGTAGCACAAATGCCCGATGAATAATTTTAAATATTAATAAAATACTAAATATTTGACATTATTGTTGCACATAAACAAATAGTCTACAGTAATACTTGCATGGTGCTTTTATTAATTGATGTTTATTTTAAAAGTTCTAAATATCTCATATACAAACAATATGTTTTGGTTGACATACTAATTGTTTTTAATTCAATATGAGACATTTAAATCATAAAATAGCAATTATAAAACATGAACGAACATTATACAGCTTCAAACATTAAATTTACATTATTTACAGTAAATTATATGATTTTTGTATAATGAATTTGATTGTTGAAAATTTTTTTTTCATTTCATATTGTAAATGATAATTCAACATGAAAGTGATAAGCTATAAAAATGAGACTACTTAGTAATCACAGTAAAATAATGAAATTTAAAAACTGTAATTATTGCATTTTAAATTGTACACATCAATCAGTTGCGGATATAACTGTAATTTTCGGGTGAGCTAACTTATTTCATAAAAAAGTGACTCTGAGCTGGAATAGTTCCATGGTTTTAACAAAACAAAACGACGAAATAAGAAAAGCTTTACCTGTACAGAGAGATGATTCGTTTCTTTCAACGGACTTCCGACGACGTGGAAACGGCGTTTGCGACAATACAACTGCGGTTGTAAATACCGAATAAATCACGACCACTGGCTTCATAATGACAAACATAATACAGACGTTTTCAAATGGTTCCTAAAAAACAAACTAAATCAATCAATTCGGCATAGAAATGAAAAAATACAACGCGTGCGACAACAAACAAATTGACGAAATATGTTGGCTTTATGTTTTTCCTGCGTACATGTGTACAGTGTGACGCGCGGTATTACCGGTTCGAACCCTCTCTGTGTGGGCAGGGCAGACAACTGTCAAGACTCTAGAGAGAAAGAGGTAGGTATTCGCCATCTTCTTCCCTGTACAGAGGACAGCGGGAAAACCACTGTACAAACACAGTCCCAATGTATACAGTCCGCCAAACCAAAATTACCATTGTAGACTAGGAAAAAAAACATATACATACGTATATGTATATAATTATATACATATATATATATACATATACATATATACGTATATATACATATATACGTATATATACATATATACATATATGAATGTTGGAGACTTTTTAAATTATTGCCTAGTCGACGTGTTTTGCGAACAACGATAAGCTAATAAAGCGATGAAAAGCCCGCGGAAACTTCCGACGAGATGAAAGATTTAGGTAGTTACGCGACAAACAGATACTTACCGAGATTTCCGCCATTTTTTTTCCTCGGCCGAATTTTCCGTTTGATCTCGTCCGTCCGTTTGTGATTCGCGTACATTACGAATAGTGTATGATTTTATTTTCATCGCGTCGTCTTGGGCACTTCGGGTCCGCGCCGACGTCGAACCGCCGATTGATTGAAAACATTCGCTCCGACGGAGAAGAAGAAAAAAAACAGCCGTCGCGAACGGCAAACTCGACGGCGGCATTATACTAAATGGCGACCAACTATACATGGTGCGCCTTGTTGGCGAGTGTCAGTGTTCTGGGAAATACCCGTGCGACTGACCATTTGTCCGGTATAGGTTTCTATACCACGGTACACGCGGACGTACCGTGAATACATCGATCGTGCCTGCGATTTTATTCCCGCGCAGAATCGAACGATTTGAAAAATTCGTCCTTACGATTTTTCGAACAAAAGTACTCGATGGAATTCTCGAAAAACATGACATTACTACGAGTCTACGAGTGACGGCAGTAAATATATACAACTAATAAAACGAACGAATAAAAGTTCTTGCCCGTAGTATAAGTAGGTAGGTTAGATTGTTAATTATCGTAAAAAGCTATGATATACGGCGGCAAACGGTTGAAATAGAAAAATAAAATAGAAATCTACATACCAAATAGATTATGAATCACTCGTAAGGCACCTAACGGACATTTTAACGATGAGATTACGGGGTCTTTGCCGTCAGTTTTTTCCTCTGGCTTTTTATTCGCCGACGCGTGCGGGTAAATATTTATACGAAACTTCTGAAACACCGCCAAAGGAAAACAAATCTTAACGTTAGTCGTACGTACGTAACTCGTACCTACGTTTTAACGCGAATAACACACGGATCATTGTATTAAGTTATATATAAATACGTACACTTAAGGCGGCTCTGAGCTTTAGTGCCTCTTAATTTTAAATTTATACGCTATCAAGAGATCCTCGTGTTACTAATTAAAATTATCTAATTGAGCACGTACCTACCATATACCTCCTACGCGAATATTCGTCTTTTGCTACTCGGGTGGCTATATTAAATAAATAAAAACATTACTTACCGCGTGATCATTGTCCTCGTTACTCGTTTGCCACACAGTTTGATGGGGGGAAAAAAAAAACAATTTCGAACCAACTTGAGTTTTCTTGTTAAAAAGTGACCATCGAGTATCTTACCACTTAATCAGTATACAACAAAGTTATTCTGTAAATTAATATAAATTTGATTAATATACCATTATAAAGCGTTATGGGCCCCGAGCAATAAAAAAAAAAATGTTTCGTTCTATTCAATCTCTATATCTCTCTCGAGGGCATTCTTGAAAGACCCAAAGGGAAGTATTGAATGATTTAAAATAAATTAAAAGCTTGAATTAATATGTACCTATGCTATACGTACATACAATCTACATATTTAAGAGTGTAAACATATTACACAAAAGATAATATTCACCTCATAATACATAATGCATAATCCCATTATACAACAACAACAATAACTAACCGTAAGTTGCCTCGACAATCTCAACGCCGAAGTAAGTATGTAGTGTAAGTACTTTGAACTTCATTACTGCGGCATAGAAAAGGAAAAAATCATTCGGGGCCAGATTATTTGTAAGTGATAGAGGATTTTTTTTGTTTTCAACAATATTCCCCATATGTGTGTACCTCTTGTCAGTTTTTCATTTCTCAATCTTGCGAGATTCTGTAAGCATTTTACGGTGCCATTTGATAGCCAATCGATTAATTGCAACAACAACATCACTGTATGAATAATACATATTTTTTTCGCTTCGCTCATTCTAAAAAATACATCACAAAAGAGATATAATAATGCGGATCATTATAGGACAGTCCATTATATTATATAATACTGTTTTAGGATTACTTAAAGGTACAGTTCAGGTAAGTCATATAAAAATATTAATATAACCAATACCAGTATAAATACATTAATATATTTTTCATTCATACATAAAACAAATAAACACATCAATGATACAAATACATGATATAAGTACATATGCGTTTATCAAACATGTATAATAATATTATAAGTAGTAGTATACATCTTGGATGGGTCACAACAAAAATCATACAATAATACATAAAATATTACAATTTTAAACGAACAATATTAGAAAGAAAAATTAACAGTTGACAAAAAAAAAAAATCACACGAATAATCAATTGTGGAAACAAACTTTTAAAGTTTTATGTTTTTGATTTTTATCAGAAAGAAGAATATATTATATAAGCAATGTTTAAATAAGCACGTGTTGATAGATCTTTAATAATAACATGTCGTGGAATTTTTAATGTTTACGGTCCAATAATTATACCCTTTAAATTTATAATTCGTTAGTAATCATACAGCCCACTTACATTTGCAATATTTTTGAAACATACAAAACATTTTGCTAGAAATTAATTCCTGTGAAAATGATATATTTTGATATCTGCATATTTAAAACGTTATAATAAAATTAAATGTTAAATAAAATTACTTTTTAAGATGAAATTGACTTAGGCCGAAATTGTAGAAAATCGTTTACCCAAAATTAAATACTAACTTCAAGCCACATATTATTATTTCCGACCAAATAAGAATTTATAACGAGTTTAACAAGTAATACTTTCAAAAGAATTTACTAATTAGAAATTATTAATAATTATTGGTGTACACCAAATTATAACAAAAAAAAAAAAAAACACTGTTTACACATTTAATTATTTTTACTTTCTTATTTTAAGTTTTGATTCTAGGTATATATATATATTATATAATTTATACAAATATATATAAGCCTAGTTCTTTGGAAATATTTGAGCATTTAGTTATGCTAAAGTATAAGTATGTGATCAAATGTATATTTTCTTGAGCATAAAAGTTTTTGTACAGTTAAATATCAAATAATATTAAATGGGGCTTTTGATTGTGTAAGTATAACAACATATTTTAAAAGACAAAATAATGTATTTTATGATTAAAAGGATAAAATAATTATGATGTTTTTAAGAAAATAGGCGAATATGATTTAAAATAAACATGTAGTCAATATTTGTTGTTTGGTGTTATTTTATGATTAATGTTGTGGATTTAATGGTAACCTACTGTATTTATAAACGTACAAATATAGTAGATACGTAAACATTTTAATTTTTAAAACAGTAATTCTTAAAAAAAAAATGTAATTAAATAATACATGTTAATAAAAGTTTTCAGATTTTAAATAATAAAATTAAAATTTTAAATATTTGAAAAATAATACTCACTTCTATCCGTTTTATTAGAAATAAATGTCACTAATTGTTTTTTTATATTCTTGGACAAATAGAATTTTTTTTTTTTCATACTAAAAATATTAAATTAACAAAAAAAATTATTTAAACAATTATCAACAAGGATTTATTCTAAATAAAATAAACGATAAGAGTAATCTCAACCAGTCGATTAATTTCAATAACTAATATTAATTGTTCTTATGGGACTACTACATAGGAGAACCTAAAATGTATAAAATATAATTAATATAAATCATAGATACATACATAATAATAACAACAACAACAACAATAATAAAAAACAATTAGTCGATAATATTTACTCGTCTGACATGTATTAATAAATTGTGTATGTAATACCTGTAAATGTATACATATTACAAAATATTAATCTTACAACATACTTATCTCTAAACGCATTACCATCTTTTATAGTCTGGTTCACATCTTGTGTATTTTCAACATTAATAAATACTTGAAAAAAATTACAAGTTTTAATTATGATATATATATATAAATCAGTACCTGCCTAATCTTTATAGTTGATACAATAAAGCTTAACAATTTTATTCTAATACCGTTAATAGGATTGACGTATAATAATAATTGTTTTCTAACTTATTTCTAACATAATTTTTCTCATAGATAATTAGCCGGAACATTTTGAATATTATTCACACGATAAGTGCATTAGAAAAATAATAAGAAAATAAAGTATTGTTTATTACACTACTTTTGTGAAAAATCTGTACAAGCGATTAGGGTGAAGATGAAGAAATCGAATGAACTACAATGGTATAAAGGTAGCTAAACTATGCATCAGAAAAGTATAGCAATACACAACCATTAATTATGTTACAAGCGATAATTTCAATAAGTCACTAGCTTCACTACTATAATGTATCATTATAGAATATTACATTGGATTAATTTGATAATTATCGATAGAACCGTGCATATGCATTCTATATTTTATAAATTACTTGTTACACACAACTCTTTGCGAAAATTATCGGTGCATACTAAACAATATAGGCAGATAAAAGAAAGATAGAAACCTTGGATGTACTACACTTACAATTTAAATATTACCTAATTTAATGTATAGCCTAACCACACAACAGTAACGAGTAATGATTAACAAACGACAACTTTGATGCGATAAATTAAACTTGTGAAAACATTATTGGTTAAAACTTTGTTATTTTGTTTAGCCATACTTTCAGGCATTCCTGTTTGGAGGATTTGATCAAAAATACTGTCTACTCAACAGTAGTGATTTTGTAAGACTTTAATTTAATGATTAGTACGATACTTTGGTACGTTAGATAATTTAAAACATTCTAAATTCCAAGATTCAAAAGAAATCGCGGGAAAAATCTCCCAAATAAATACTTAACAGTTGGTTCCTATAAATTGTCAAATTGGTTTTGTTATAAATAAATGATGCTCAAAAGAACAATAAACTATAAAAAGCATGTGAAGATTTTAATCTGTAGAATTTGTTACTGTAGCACATTATATTTAATGAAAATTAAATATCTACGAAAACTAAATAGTTCACAAATTGAAATTCTAAACGAAAATAATAGGTATCAAATCAGGAAATAATTTTTCAATATATAAATTTAAGGATTAATAAAAATTGATTAAAATAAAAAATCAAATTATAAAAAGGCTAAAAACCCTAAGAAACTAATAACATATTTATACATCAAATTTTGACCATTGACATGTTTTCTAAAAAAAAAAAAAAGAAAATTATTAATTAAATGAACTGAAATGATTTTCATATTTACAGTCATTTCATTCATAATTTAACTTCAAAATTCATATTTTTCAGTTAAATTTATTTGGTAAAAATATTAACCACAAAAATAATAACTTCTAATTTTATACTATGTATTCTATTTCTATGTAATTACTTCTATTGATCTACTTTTTTTGATTTTTTATCTAATGATCGAACCTTATGGAATTCTCTTACAAGTGAACTTACAGCTTCTTCGTGCCCTTCAAAACTATCTGCTTTTCGTAAACCATCTTGAAAAGTGTTAAGATCAAACTGACTACGAAAAGATTCTGGATCACGACAAAATTTACTAGGTTCCGGAGTAATTGATTTTTTTCTAGTAGGAAATGTTTCCCACGACCTTTGTTTTCGAACAGGTCCTGTTTTTTTGGATCTGCAACGGACTGAATTCGACGTACGTGAACTTTTATCGCCCTCAGGAGATGTAATACGCCTAAAAATAAAATTTTTTTAGTAAAACAATAATTAGAACAATTTTTATTTTCATTTTTCAATATGAAAAAACTCTCTATAATATATATTATTTTCTAATATTTTAGCAGAAAAATACACTGAACCCAACTAAAGGAAAACAATATAAGTATATAGGCTTCATATGTTTTAACTATTGAAACTACTGCATTTTAAAAATTTTTTTCTTAAATTTTAGTTTTCAAAGTAATAATTAGAGTTAAATTTTCATTTGGTAAGAAAACAATTAATTGACAGAAAGAAGAAATTTAATAAATTTATGAAGAATTAATGACTCAAAATTCTAATTATCACAATATAACAAATAATATATACAGTATTGAATATAAATCATTTCAGCAAATTTAAAAACACATTAACTCAATGATTTTTTACTATGAAAATACAAACCTGAACGACATTGATTCTTGGTACATAGCACCGTCTTCCGTATCTGAATGTGGATATCGTTTATATTTTCTCGGAGCAGCCACAGGTATGGGTACGGAATCTTGAGGTGGTGGTGGCATGGCTTTCTTGTGAATTTTTCCTCCTTGTTTACGACACACCTTTGGCCCTTCACAGCTAATGGTTTCGACCTCTCCAATCATACCTTCAATATACTCAAAAGTTTGTTTATGTTCTGATTTGTGATATCCTTAAAATATATATGTGTATAAATATAATGTCAAGTACTAAATGAAGTGCATTCACAACTAAAATCAAGAATACCTATACTGAAGAAAGTTTTTTAATTTAAATCAAATATTTGATTGCCAGTATTACAAATTATTAATTACTATTAAGCTTTGCATTTGATTGAGTACATGGTTGAATTGTAAAAATTTATCTCGATAATTTAAATTAAAAATAAAATTAGTAACCTAAAGTACCACCATTGATTATAGAATAGTTTATTCTATAATCAAAGGTACTACAGATAAATAAAGTGATAGATACTTTTATATTACCTTTATCATCTCCAATAATTTCGACATTCAGTTTTTTTTTCAGATGATCTTTCAAGTATTCTCTTAGTTTATCACACATTTCAGCATTTGGTTCCTAAAAGTATTTTACAGTTAACGTTAATTTTAAATAGCTTATATGATATAATATACAATGCGATCTGTTCAATGTTTAACACTCGTACACTATGTGAGTATTGTATTCTATAAGAGTAATGGAAACAATTTTGACGTTAAATGAATCATACTGTATTGCACAAACATTTATTCTTACATGAATATTAGAAGTTGACTGTGCAGCAAGATGTTGGACATCACGAATATCTATCATTTGATACAAGGAACATGCTCTTGTATTTTTCACACATTCTTCGCCGGCAACTAAAAATAATATTGCATACATTTATTTATATTTAAACAGAGTGAATTTAAAAATTGATCAAACCAATTTTTGCTTTGGATTGAACCGGGCAATCTTTTATACGGCCCTCAGATTTGCTTCTTTCTCTAAATTCTTGAAACGTTTTGTCCCGTGTACATACTTTATCCACTATATGAGACAGTACACTCTTAGTCGATTGCGTCTTATGAAAGTATATCATTTGTTGATCTTTTTCTCTGACTGGAGTTTCAGGTCGGTTATCTTTAGCATAAATGGTGTCAGATAGAGGTGATGAGCTACTCATGCAATGTGAATCCATTTTATGACATCCCATTGGAAACCTATAACATGAGATGACACCAATACTAATTAGAAATTAAAATTATTTATTTTTAATCATAAGAAGCTCAGGAAAATATATGCACATACTCGTATAATATTAAATATTATAAAGTATGTTGTACTACAATTTTCAATAATATATACTATTGTTTTTACATATATTTTTTTAAGTAATGACGAAGCAGATAAAAAAACTACCTTTGAGATTGTTGGAGAGTACTTAGTCTATCTAGTAGACTCCTTAAATCGGCCATTTCATTATTATTCGGTTTAGATGTCAAACGCTTGACATAAGGATCTAATTGCTGTGCCAACGTTGCCAACTGTTTAACTTCACTTTGTAAATTTGTAATATCAGTCATCTAAACATCATAAAATCAATTAGACAATACCAAATTCCAAATAACAAACACATACTTGTGACTGGAATATATCTTGTTCCACATGAATTCTATACAGCTGTTCTTGCCAGATGGTTTGGAAAACTGATCTCAATCTTTCAAGCTCAACCCTGTTTCTTTCCAGAGTATCATTCAAACGAAGGCAATCTCTAATGATATTTTGATGTCGCAAGATTAATGGGGGTACAGCGGGAGATTTAGTTCCTTGAAGAGCTCTTACTTCCCTTTGAAGTTCATTTAAACGGTCTTTTACACAACCCAGTTGAGTTCCCAATTCCTAAATAAATATATATATATATATATATATAATAAATTCAGATTATTCTTATACAACATATTAAATTAAAAAGTTTTTTTCACAATTTATGAAACAATAGAATAACAGTTATGACCTTACCTTGATTTGAGAATCAAAGCTTCGACAATGATTAGAAAAAGGCCCTTCCCCTTCTAGAGCTTTAGCCTTGAGAGCAGAATGCTGTCTTTTACTAGGTAATGTAGATTGTGATAAATTTAAGTTTTCTTTAGATTTAGCAGAGAGGGTGCTTAAATTTTTCGATGATTCATAGATGCCAGGATCTATTATTTCTGATTTTCCAAACCAGGGTTCTAAACATTGAGCGAATTCTGAACGGTAATTTGTTTTAATTGTACTGGTCAGTAGTGGCCTGGAAATAAGTATACATAATTATTGTAATGTAAAATTATAAAATACATGAACTAATTACTTTGTTGGTTGAGGAATTTTCACTATTGTGTTTAATCGATCGAGCATTAAAGACACAATCTCAAGAAAATGATATTTATTTGAAGTTGATACAAAATTTCTACAAAGAACAATGTGATGTTGCAAAATTGGAAGCACTGCACTTAATGTCAAAAGCTGATTACGAAAAGCTCTTTCTTTTATTTCATATTGTCTGCAAAAAAATAAAAAATATTGTATAGATACGTATGAGAAATATAATAATGTGAACAGCATGAATCTATGACGACTAACCACGTGCAACGATTATTACATGACATCATACATTATATTTTGTAAGTGCTATTAGTAATAAATAGAAAGACATAAAACTTTTATTTTTCAGACCACACCCCTGGGCAATGATATTCTATCTTAAACGCTAAAATATTAAGCGTAGTTATTAAATATTACTTAGAAATAAGATTTTAACGTTATTATGGTTTTATCGAATTTTCTTTGTTTGAAGGGAGGTACTAAAGAGGTACATAGATGATATATTTCTTTCTTACTCCCCGGGTAAGAAAATTAGATATGCCCCAGAGCGCATTGATACATCTCAGCTTGTTTTGTACAGAAAATAATCATTTAAAATAGAACATTGTAAAAAAAAATATGAAGAGTAAAATAAATTTTCAAACAATATAGAATATAATTGTAAAATCTCTTAAACCTATTCTAAAGAGAAAATGAAACAATGCATATTATACTAATGGTTCTATTTTAATACTTATGAATAGACTAATAAAAAATTATTCAAATATAAATAAAATATTATGTTGGAGCAAAAACCAAAAAAAATTACCGTTGAACTTCTAAGTGCATATCGGTTTGAATTTTGTTAATAGCGTCGTGGAGTGCTTGCACGAAATTGTGTATAGTTAATTTCTCAGTGTCGGTGTTTTGTCGCAGTTCTTCTAAAAGTGTATGACAAGCAACCACACCTTCCCGTATTGTGCTTTGCATGTCATATACAGACTGAAACAGAAGTTTAATACATTATTGATTTGAATCACCATAAAGAGAACGCTAATTATTCGCTCACTTACTAAAAGTGCTCTATCTAATTTTTTCAAGTTCTGATTATAAGCTACATCTATGTCTATGCATGCCTTGCGACTCTCGGGAGGCTTTTCACGCACACAACTGGTACAAATCACATGTTTTTGAGTATTCGAAAAATAGCTGATCTTTTCGTCGTGCTTTGGACACTACGGAAACGCACATATATACTTTTAAATCAATTTTATTTACACACATACCTATACCAGGTCTATTATTAGTGTATCATAATTAAATATTGTTTTTTAATGCTTACTATTTCAGTTTTATCTGCCAGGCGCTTGGACATTTGAACAATGTCATGCGAGGAAAACATTTTAGCGCGGTGAGTGTTTTCACGGCACGACTTGCATAAGGCTTGACCTGAGTCATTTGTGTACAATGAATAAAAATCCATTGTTTTTCAAATACGGTTTACAAAAGTGCACTTACCACAAGTTGAACAAAAGTACATTGAGGACGTATCACGTTTGTCACAGTTGGCGCACGGAGGGTTCTCAACATTCACCATTTCAATAAGTTTGCACATCAAATAGTCGGGAGGTGGAAGCTGAACACCTTCTTTTAATGTAGTTTGAGTTCTAAATCATAAATAATAAATGAGTGAATTAAAAATGTATGCTGTTTTAAATATTTTGTGTTTTTATTAACAACAATTCATGTACTTATGCAGTATGCATAAACGAGTAATAGACATTTCCACAACAACAAGTTGTAATTTGGATAAATAAATACGAACTAGAACTACCCTACATTTTCAAGGTAAATAAAAAGTACATTCAAGAAAAATAAATGAAAACCAAAAAAAATTAACATAAAGTCCAGAGGCTACGGGTTTACTTGTCAATTTGTACTTATATGCAGCACTCAAATTTAATTTTGATTTATATTAATTTTCATTACTTCATAAACCACTGAGTTAGTGAGTATGAATTTCATATTAAATTTTCATCTACCTATTAATAAAAGCTGTGTGAAAGAGCAGAGTGAATTTAAAAGTATTATAGGAGTTAGAACGTGACCTAAACAGCAAAAAAATTACTCCCCTGGTGACAAATGTTATATCGGGTTGCCTACCAATTATTTCAAATAACGATAATCATTTACATTACAGATGAATATAACAAACAGAACGGGCATAACGTAATATAGGAAATATATGTTTGATGCTTCCTTACTTCAAACAGTACTCGGGCCGGTACTGTAACGCCGGTCGTACTAACACAATTTTGGTATCGAAAAGTTTCACTAAAAAAACGACGGAATGGTTTTTCAGAATTTTAAATATTTAAAAACCTGCGCCCTAGAACGGTAATGTACGTAAATAGTACACTTACATTCTTTTGACATGTTTAAGAAATAAATATTTCATATCAAACGAAATATTTCGTTTGATAGTTTGCAGGTATAAAAAAATAAATGTAAAACGATTTGGTTAAATTAGAGATTATTTAAGAAAGAGAATATTTGTACGTATAAAATATCATTCAACGTACCTTACTATTCCTTGGTCAAGGAAGATTTCTCGAGTGATGTCTAACACAAAACCGTATTTCCAAGGACACGAGAATGACGGGTAACATACCATTATAAAGACATTTACGTAGAACTCGGTACGAAAGAATGATTTGGTAGAAAAATCACGAGTTCACGGCATACGTCAGTCACGCGATACCCCGATGATGGAGAGCGGTGCTTGACTGTTTCGAGTACGACGTAAACTGACAACTACCACGACATGTCAAACCGTCGACGTGCAATACACACACACACACACCACTATCGCCATTCGCCACCCACATGAGGAAAAATTAAAAACCAGTTTTCCTAACGCGGACGTTTCACAATCTAAACAAAAAAAAAACGAAATGAAATGAAATATAATATCATAATTTATGTTTAGTATCGGTAACGGTGTTGTCTTATTTTTCTGCGACGTTTATCTATAAACGATATTAAAAATTATTATCAAACGACTTCCCAACCGACAAAATCGGGAAAGTCGTGTTAAAATTTAATAGGAACGAAAACAAGGACGACAATCGTGATTTTGAATCGTCGCCCCGCTCGTTTCGAAACAAAAGGCGTTCCCGGAAAAACGTTCGGCCATTCGTACACTGCGTAGTGGCGGTGCGTCCGTACGGAGAAGCTAACGAACGTTACGAATTCAAAACCTGTCCGTTTCAAACCGTTTTTCATGGAAAGATAAAACTTTGACGTCGGAAGGGACCGTCCGTTTTTGATGGAAATTCGTAAAAATTCGAGTAAATAATTATCTGGAGAAATGCAAATTTTCCACGAACCAAATATGAAATACAACAGATATTATTATTTATTATTATTACACGTCCGTGGAAAGATCAATATGGTCCCGAACGAAATTTTTAAACGGTTTAGTGAAAACGTTCCCGAGTATAATATAAATTATAATACCTTTATTGATCGTCGTATGAAATCGGTTTTGACCGTTGAACGAATGCTTCCTATCGTTTTCCGTTCGGACCTCCGCCGGACAAGAACGCGGACGTATAAACTTCGTCGTAAACTAAACGCCAATATTTTACAACGCAAACGTCTCGCGCCAATAAACTCATCAGCTGATTCGATATTTATTTTTGTACGTTATTCGGTGGGGAAAACCTACTTCCGGGTACGGGGTCAAATGTTCCAAAGACCGATTCGGGTAACGACCTCCATGTTTTTCGTTTTTCTTTTTGGAAACGTCCGAAATCCGTGAGGTTCGGGACATTTTTTCGTTGAAATATATTCGTCCGGTCAATGTGTTTCATTCCGAGGCACTTCGCAGAATAAATAAATCGGAACGACGAGAAATCACACGCGTAGAATGTGAAATCGAATTCGACATTTTGTCGGGGCATATCACGTACGAGACAATCAGTGTGACCATGTATAACGAGTAAAATTATGTACATTTTTCAATAAACCTATTTTCGATTTCAAATCGCACTTTCGAGAGTAGAATAGAATAAATCATAGAAGGATAATTTGAGCGTTGTAGTTGCAAATAAATACAACTGGAAATAAATTTTTTAAAAGTAAACAGACCGTCGTCGATGTGAATAAAAAAAAACACTCGAGTTAACACGCAAAACAATATGGCCGTCGATTCTAAGTTTACGTCGCAGTAAGTAATTCCCGCGCGTTTTTTTTTCTCCTTTTTCTCCGACCAAAGTCGACCGCGTTTCGGGCACACCTTAGACATTTCACCTTGTACGTCGCTCGCTCGGACGGTAAATCGAAATTTCGAAACGATCACTCGTCGTTACGTCGCCGAACAGGATAAACACGTGTCTACAGTATCGCGGCGCGCACGTTTTACGTTCTCCGAAAACATTTGGTTTTATGAAAAAAATTGACAAAACACTATGGAAACAATCGCCGACGACCGAACAATACCCTCTCCACGACTGCGGCCGTTCGCCGAATTTCGGTATGGACGACCTTTTTCACCTTTATCGATATTTCTTCCACGCACGTATATTATGAAATTTTCTAAGAATCGTTCCCGACCGGTTTCGGTTGCCGCCTCGGAGGTGTTGCGAAAAACACGGTCGCCGACGATCGATTATCACACTGACGACAATCGGCGTCAACGCGAGACGATAAAACAATAAATTGTCAATTCATATCGCGTTTTTGTTTTGATCCGTCGATACCACCCTATCGCGTTACGCTATTATTTATTTAGTTTTTTTTTTTTGTTTTCTCATTGTTTTGAGTTTATAGCGCTCGGTAAAGTGAAACGCACACGTGATAAAAGCTTTTTGATCTCATAGGATTATATCAATTTTTTTCTACCCCGAGTATTGTTTTTAATATTTCCACGATGAGCGATTCAGCGTTGCGGTTTTGAATTCTACCAACAATGGGAATAATGCGTTACAACGTAAGTACATAATATAATCTAAGTATACACCCGTTCGTCATTTCAATGTCGATATATAGTCCGATTTCAAATGGTTTTTTAATTGTTAATTTTACACTTATTAGACGTGACTTTTTCGAATTACCGAGGTTGCGTTCAAATTACCGATCCAAATTTAAGAATCAAAAGTATTGCACTCGATTTGCTCGAATAGAATTTTACAAAAAAAGTCGAGTAAGTATTTAATGATGATAAATCACACTATAAACTATTTTTAATTCTGTTCTCGCTTCGCGATTTGATTACAGATTTTAAAATTTTTCTAACCAATCAAAATGTCAAAGTCTGTTGAAAATGACGATGCCCTGGGTACAGGTCAGTTGGAAGAATTTGAAAATTGTAACTTGTGTAACACTATTAACTGCATGCACGAACAATTCAACATTTCACCATTATTGAATAAGGTCAGTCAATGGGATTATAGTGGCTATAGTCAAATGAGAATTATTCGCCACTTTTTTTGTTACGTCTGTAACGTCAGTACTAAGAGTTTTAGCTCATGGAAAAAACATATAATGTCAACTGAGCACACGCTCAGATGCCACAAAGTGAATAATTTGTTCTCTTATTCCTGCGGTGCTTGTAAAGTATTATTTTACGGTTCAAAAACACATATAAGCGATCATCGATATAATTTTCATCGCGACAAAAGCGCTATGCCTCGAGTATCACTGTTGATGGCTGATTTATTGAAACATTTGGCTCCTGATTCATGTCATTGGTATTTTTGTAGTCATTGTAAAATCATCTCGAAAAACCAAATCCACAATTTAGACTTGGGCAATTTCACGAATCAAGTACATCATTATTGTAAGTATTGTAATGTGACGTTTTTATGCAGTCATGAAGTATTAGATTGCCATACATTAAGCGTGGAACATATGACGTTAAAATGCATTTATTTAATAAAAGAAGCTACCGATGAAAACAATTTAGAAGATGAAACAGAAATCCAAGAAGCAGAAGTTACTAAATGTTTGGACAAAAAACCGTTGGTGTTAAAATTACCCGTAATAATGCTCGACCGATTTCAGAATATTTCAGTTTTCGTGGCAAAATGCAAGCTGTGTCTTATCTTTATCGACTGGAGTACTAATAATGTAATTCACCATATAATCTATGTATGCACCAATAAAGGTAATTTAACATCAAACTCGCACAACACATCGATTGACACTTATGATTGTAGAATATGTTGTTCGGTAACGCAATCTTTTTCTATCTTCGCGGACCATGTGATTTCACCAACTCATCTATCAAATTGTCACTCGATAAACGATTTGTATTCATATTTCTGTACCGCGTGCAATTTATACATGTATTGTCCTAAACAAACCATTTTGAACCATAGGGAAACTAAACACAAAAGCATCGATTATGAAAATGGTTCTGATGAGTTGCCATATATGTCCAGATTTTTGTCAGTCAATTATAATTATATAAGTAATCATCCAGAGTATAAATCAATTAACTTATTTCATGATAATCAGTCGAAAATAAATGATTCCTGTTGTCCTCCAGCCAATACTCTTTACCAATGTTATTACTGCAAGATTGATTTCGGCCAGTGTAGCAATGACTTTTATTTGCATATGATTTCTAGTGAGCATATTATTTTAAATTATTTAACATCAAAGAGTTCATTAGATGTGGAAAGTTATAATAAACATCAAAATAAGTCTACTATGATTATAAACTCAACAATGGACGAGATAGATTTGGATAATAAAATGTCTTCTGAAAAAAACGATCATGTTGAAAGTCTACAAGCACTAAACAATGGTAAATATTAAAACTAAAACAAATTATTTATGTACCTATTTACCGACCGTATTTTTCTTCTTATAGCAACTAATTATATATTTTATGATATTTTAACTACCATGTGATTTATTTCATTTCGTTATTTTCATATCTTTCTAGACGTTCTGTTTTCGATAAGTTATAAAATTTATTCTCCGCTCAAATTTTCACAGACATTGACTATTGTCGCCAAGAGATATTCGCCGAATACTATATTTTTCACACTGACCGGTAGTAAATACTTAAAAATTTAACTCTTTGAACCCGAGTTTTGAAAATAAATTTCAAGTTGTCTTAGTCTTCTTGGTGTTAACCAAGATTCAAATTTTCTTAGTGATACTGATTAAACAAATTATATTAAAATCTGTACAATGTTAATTTTCTCATAACATTTGTAAGCTTATTGATGAATGTTTACAACCGAGTAATACTAAAATTTTTAATTTTTACTATGTAGTTGACAATAAATAAAATTACATCTAGATAATTCAAACAAGTTTTAATGAATCCTGGTACAATTAGGTCCATAGAATTAAATGGAATACTTATAATTTATTCTCTTATGCCCGAGTTTTATTTATTCAGATGAAATAGAAAAAGAATGCCACGGAAACTATGAATGGCTTTTCAACAGAACCGAGTTGAAGAACCTGTATTCATTTAATAATGAGAGTGTATCGAATTCAGTGATAGAAGTGTTTGAAAACAATGATGAAAATACATCGTATTCAGAAAAATCAACTAATAGTGTAATTTCCAATGTAAGTATAAGAATTGTTTTTATATTTAATGAAAGAAACTATAGTACTTATTGATTTGTTTTTTTTTTTTTTTTCCAGTCATCTTACATCATCATGGACACATTTGAAAATAAAGATATATCGTTTTCGGAAAAATCACCAACTAATTGTGTAAATATCTATGTAACTTATAGAATTTTTTTTTTTTATATAGATAATTAAAGAACAATAATATTTATTGTTTGCTTGTTCTAGATACCGTACGTAGACTTGTTTAAAAATAATGACGGAAATACATCATTTTCAAGAGAATCGCCAACCAACAGTGAACATTTAATCAATGTAACTATCAATGAATACATTTTAAACATTTTAAAAGAACTATAATTTTTTATTTGTCCAATATTTTAGACATCATACTTGGACACGTTTAAAAATAACGGTAGAAGTAGATCGATTTCAGAAAAATCAACCAACAGTATAATTTCTAATGTAGATATTTGAAATAGTTTGGAATAAATTATAGAACCGTAATATAAATTGATTTGTTTTTCAGGTATCTCCCCTAAACGCCTCTTACATCTTGAGCGAGTTTAAAGAATATGATGAAAATACATCACTTTCTGGAAAACCACCAACTAACGGAGAAAATATCATTGTAAATATTTAAAATTGTATTTCATACTATATTAAAATACTATAATAATCGATCTATCGTTTCAGATATCTAATTTAGACACGTTTGAAAATAATTATAGAAATATATTGAGTTCAAGAAAATCGTCAACCAACAGTGTAAATTCAAATGTGAATATTAGAATCCATATTTTTATTCTTCGTTCTATGTTAAAAAATTGTATACTTATTTGTGGTCCACTGTTTCAGATATCTCCTATTGACAAGGTTGATAAGATCTCACAGATAGGAAAATCTCCAACTAGCAGTGACAATTCGAATGTAAATATTAAAATCTATATTTTTATTGTTAATTTTATGTTGAAAAAAGTGTATGCTTATTGTGGTCCACCGTTGTTTCAGATATCTCCGATTTACAAAGTTGGAAACATATCACTTCCAGGAAAATCGCCAACTAACGGCGACGATTCCTATGTAAATATTAAAATCATTATTTTATGTTAAAAAAAAAAAAGAAAAGAAAATGCTTATTGGTCCACTGTTTCAGATATCTCTCATTGATAAAGTTGCGAAGATATCGCTTTCAGAAAAATCGCCCACCAACAGTGAAAATTCAAATGTAAATATTAGCGTATATTTTTCGTGGTAAATTTAAAAAAAATCAAATTCAATTAATCCACTGTTTCAGATATCTCCCATTACCAACGTTAATGGGATAAATTCCACGGCTGAAGTTTCTTGCACAAAACCCTCTCAAGATCAAGAAGTAAATGATGTACCAAAAGTCACCGCTAATATGAATTCACCAATTACGGTGAGTAATAAAAATATATTTATACCTTAATTCAAAAAAAAAATTAATTATCAATCGATAGGTTTTCGAGCTGTTTATCAATTTCATATGATTTTAAAGTGGTGAAATTAATTTTGTAAGAATTATTTATTTTTTTTATATACTAAGTAAATACTTGCGGTTCGAATAAATTTAACAAACTGTTAATTTTTAATTTATTATTTTAATTTAAGAGATAAAATATTATGATATTTAATTATTGTTTCTCGACTATGACAAAACTTTTATTTACCAATACGGTCTTGTATTGGACTTAAAAGTCCTTTATGTAATAAAACTGGGGGGAAAATAATTTTTCAATTTTCTCATTTATTACATTGTAATTGTTTTATTGTGATGCTGCTCAACCGACCGTGTGTAATAATATATGTATTATGCTACTGTGTACATAAACGTTTTCGAGTTATCATCCTACGACGAACGAATTTAATGAAATTGTTTCTTTTCTTTTTTTTTTATCGTTTCAGGAGCGTTATGAACATGAAAATAACGTAACCCGGGAAACGGTCGTAGAAGACATCAAAGAGATTGATCATACTGTAACGCCGATAAATAATATTTCAACTGCCATGTTAAACGAAACGTTATCCAACATTATAAAATTGCACGATCAATTGAAACCAACAGACGCCGACGAATCATATGGGCAGTATGTTACACAAAGATTGAAAAACGTTCGCGATGAATCTCTCAAATGCCAGATAAAACTCGAAATCGATTTCCTATTTTATTCCAAAATGATTCAACAAACCAAGGATTCGGTCGAAAATCAATAATACTATTCCATTTTAATCTTTAATTTTATTATAGTCTAACGCTTTTTCTTTTTTCTTTTTTTTCAAAACAACAGTCTTGAAATTTATTAAGAGAATTAATGCCCGAGGGTTTATTTTTCATCTAGTACTTTTATTATTTTATAACAAGACTCGTAGTAGAAGAAAAGTAATATTGTTTGTTTTTTTTTTTCTGTTCTGTTTTGTTTTTTATTTTTTTCTCCAGTTTGTTGTCTATAAAACGAAGAACTGTTACATTAATTATTAAATTTGAACTAAAAAATATTTGATAAATTTTATATCGTTTTAATAATTCGAAGACTGTCGTGACCAAACAAATTTTTGAATTTTTTTTAGGTATCTTTTATCCAATTCTAATTTGTTAAATACATATTTTTCGTTAATTTTTTCTCTTTTTATTGTATCCTAGTAATTGTTAATTTTCAATGTAATAAGTAAAGATAAGATATTAATGGCCTAAACTAATATAAACATAAGTTTTAATGACCTAAAAATTAAAAATATACTAACCATTTACTTCAAAACACTTAATTGTTCAAAGATCTTAGTCTAATTTGAAATATTTATCAATAAATAATATAAGTAACTATATAACATTTGATCAGTGTTTTTATGGACATAATAATGTTAACACTTTTGCCCAACGACACAAATGTAAAAAAATTACCCATTGTATACAATAATGTGAAAACCGTTTAAAACACAATGACGTTAAGAAAAAGAAAGAATTTATTGTTACAAGTACGAGTGAGATGCAAAATAAAATTTTATATTCCGATTCAGCTGTAACATGAAACGAGTTCTGTTGGATTAAAGAGGGGAAAAAATGCAAAAGCCATCTCAAATATTCCGTTTTGGTAATAAGTAAATTTGAATTGTTATATTACACGAAAAAAAATAAAAAAATGTTTAATAGATAAACTAATTATGTGAGAAATCTCAACACCTGCGATGGCAATAGAATATTTTATTGAGGCAAGGAGTTTTCAAGAAGCAACGAATAGCGAGGAGTAAAAAAAGGTCGGAATAAATTGTCAGATATCTGTGTAGAGAATCGTTTGACATACAGTCCCGGGGATGCACTGGATAATGGATTGGGAGCCGAGGAGACTGGATGGCTTGGCACGTACCCAGAACGTTCTGCACCATAAATCCAATTTGACCCTTATGGAGAGATTTGTGTAAAGTTGATTTTGTATGAATCGAAACGTAGCACATAAAGTTAGTTGTCAAGTATTTCATTTTCAAAACTACAATCTTTAATCGAACGCGCGATGTAAAGGTCTCTCTGGCTATCTGACACGGACGTGTTACGATATTGTGTTTTATATACTTTTATGGTAGCAAAAATGTTTGTAATCAAAGTGAACATGTTGGTTTTATTCATTGTGGATAATCGCGTACATTTAACATTTTCCCATATTAAAGAACTAAATGTTTATTATTATTAATATTATTACGAATTTCAAGATGATTTTGAAGCGTGCTTACACTATACACATTGTCCTTACTAGAGACAAGTACCTACTGCGCCGTATCATTGACATGAGTGGTTATATTGTTATGAGATTCAATGTACATATTATATTTTGAATATCAAACAGATCACGAGTGACTAAAAAATATCAAAATTGAAGGACATTTTCAATTGAACCGAGTGTAATAAAAGACTGAGGAGTATTGAAAAATAATAAATTATACTTTAAGAGTACTTGTATTGGGTTTTAATATTGGAAAACTGTTGCACGAATACCGATTATCATTTCTCTATTTACCTAATACCAGAAATAAAAAATACATTAAATACAATTTGTACATTAATACTAAATAAAGTACCTTTTGATGGTACAAAAATATATATTTTTTAGGTTTGAAATGGATGAAACTAATGAAGTTTTTTGGACATGATAAATTAGCAAGTCTAGTCTTTATTGAAGTTTTTTTGGACTTGATAAATTAGCAAGTCTAGTCTATATTGAAGTTTTTTTGGACTTGATAAATCACCTTGAAAACCATAGCAATTCCGTTCGGGTAACTATATGATATTATACGTAGTTATAACAACATTCATACAGGCATCGATTAAATAGTAAATTAATTAATCGACACTAATATATAGAGATATCTCCAATGGCGTACAATATTATTACTGCAGTCTACCACCCCCAGCCTCCCGTTTAAGGACACGCGCGCTACTGCAGGACGACGCTAGGGCAACACGCTGATAAAAACAACTTATTTTTTATTACAAACCATGTTGTAATGGAAGGTAACACGTGGGTGCACACGTCACTCTTATTTTATTTCTTTCGTTCGTGTACCGATTTGGAAAAACTCGAGTCCGCTGGTACACGGGGCCGTGTTAAAACTACAATTTAATTAAATTTAATGTAATATAATAACAAAACGTTTTGAAAGTCGGATTATGAGACTATTTAAATTGTGGAGGATAAAAAGAATTTAAAAGGCGAACAACCGCGCCACTACCGCAAACACGTTTGATACCAAAGTGTACCACCCGACCTCTTCGAAAAAAAAAATAAATACACAATTTGAAAATATACAACGCCGCCCTTTACTACCCTGGTATATACGTGGTATCTAGTCCGATTCTAGGAGCTTGATTTATATTTTTTCTAAAGCTCGTACATTTAAACCAACACGAAATCGAATAATAATTATAAAATAAAATAGCGAATCGTTTCCGATGATGTCACATATTATTATGATGTGGCTCACTTATTTTCTCAATAAGAATATATTATATAACTGTTTCTGAAATCGTTATTATCATATTGTGTTGTCAACGGGAAGACAAAGCTTTTAGTTTTTTTTCGCGTACGAAAAACCGCCGCCCCGTCTCCTTCGCCCCCCACCCCCCATCATACCCCCGCTCCCATTTCGACGAGGCGCCGTCCCATACGTCCGCGCCGAATTCGCGCCACTTACCCGCACAGAGGACAGTTGACTTTGCCCTCTTGGCTCTTGGTCCTGACGCATTTCGCGCAGAACGTGTGGAAACACAGCAGGATGCACGGGTCCGAGTAGTAGTCTTCGCACAGGAAACACAGCAGAGGATTGCGACTGGAAGCGCCGGACGACGCGTCGCCGGCGACCGCGTCCGCCGCCGCCGCCGCAGCGGCGGCAGCAGCAGCCGACGCCGACGCCGAGGCCGAGGTTTCGGTCATCATCCCATGCGAGTTGTTATTGCAGTTGGACGTCATGGTTTGTGTCGTTTCGCGCGCGTCGTTGACCGTCGTCGAACTTTCGGCGCGACCTCGAGTCGGATCGAGGGGCGCGGGCGAAATGAGACGGCGCGGCGGCCCCGCGGTCCGCGCGACTTTCGCCGCGTTCGGGTCCGGTCGGCGAGCGGCCGACGAGCCCCGAGGGCTGCAAACCGCAATAAGCTCCCGGCGGCGGCGCGCCGCAGCATCGCGGCGGACGGACGGACGGACGCGGCGATGTATCGACCCCCAGGAATTATCGAGTGGCGGCGCGAAAAGCGCGCGCACGCGGGCGACCCCCTTCGGCCTTGGAAGAAAAAACCGAACGCCCGGGCGACGGGGACCCCGCGCGCGTGAAAATCCCGTGCGGAATTTTTCTGCGCGCCAACGCCGCCGCGGCGGGGAGGATTCGTCGAAGCCAATATTATATTTCACCCGAGTCGCTCGATGTTTTCCAAGTCCCGTAAAGTATTCTGAATACTATTTTTCTGAACTTATAATATAGTAGTTTCAAATTTGGGACAATAGTGCAATTTTTAAATTTTAAATCGTAGGTTTTACACGGTAAAATATATAAAATTATGAACAATAGTTTTTCTCTTCAGTCATTTCAGTGGAAATATAAACGACTAATGGATACGATTGTTTGCCATCAAACATTAACTTCCAAACTATTCCGAAAATTGGCAAAAAAAAATAATAATATTTTTTAAGTATTCGAATACTTCTTTAATAAGAGAAAAACCATTTTTTGGTAACACGACATTCCCAAAGTTCCCATTATCTGGTTGAATATACTTGGTTAAATTAGTCGGATCTCTGCGGGACTCTGAAATATGCGATCACCGTTGGTTTTAGAATTCGATAATGTTTGGAATTCGTATTACTCGGTTCTGCGGAGGCCACAAATGTGTATTTGAGTCGGTATTTTTCGTCGAGGACACGTAAAATATCGCCATTATCTACAACGAGAAAAAAGAAAATTACTCTCCCCCCCCCCCCCCCAGCACACTGGGCCGCGCGCGCTCGACGCTTATCACGTCGTGTCGGTATATTATCATTAATTATCATAAAAAAAAAAACAAATAGAATTTCGTATTAACAAAATAACAACTAAAATTAAACTCGTCGCGGTCGTATAACGACGATTTCGTTCCACCGCGCGCGTTCGTATTTCGATTATATTATTTGCTTTGCCGAACGATGATCGACGACGACACCACACCGATTTATCGCGGTTTCCGCCACGACGTACGTCACCAGTAACTACTGACTACCGCGTTGTCGTTCGTGCGCGTATCGATTTGTTTATAATTCGCGATTGTTGGCCGTTCGTGTTCGCAGCAACAGCACCGGTTCTCTCCTGTCCCGTGTACCTGTTCCACGGTTCGACCATGGGACCAAAGCCCGAGGACATTTTGAGCGGATTCCAAGTGTAAGTACGAGTACTCGAGTACGACGACAGCGCTCGCGCCTAATACACCGGCCAATAACACCGTGTACCGCACGGTTTGTTTTCTATTTCAGCAATTGGATGAATCTGAGAGACGCCGACACGGGAGTCGTGTTGTGGCAAGGCAACGACGATCTGTAAGCACAAATTTATTTATCAACTTATTTATTTATTTATTTCGCACTTTTGGTTTTATAGTTCGTTACCCGACAAAGAACACGAAGCCAGGGTCCCGAAGAAAATATTGAAATGTCGAGCCGTGTCCCGGGAAATCAACTTCTCGTCCGTAGAACCCATGGAGAAACTAAGATTACAACAAAAAGTCTTATTCAAGGTACAGCCGGTGGTATTTGTTTACATCTATATACAGACAGTGGTGTTCGCATCAATTATTTCCTCCGTTATAACGAGCATTGTTTTCAAATGCCTATAAACAGGTGTTTTGTACATCTCTTACGGTTCACAATTGGTAAAAAGGCCAAAATTAAAACCGCTGAACTGTATCATTTGATTTTCAACACAAACACAAATACTGCAAAACTCGAAGATAATAATCACTAAGAATATTAAATAAAATGCAGTAGTCTATTAACAATTTGTTTTCTAATGAATCGCTCGATACCCATAGTTGTTTTTAACAAAACGTCTTGATTATTATTATTATTTGTTCATTTCTTTGAAAAGATAATTGGTCCCTCTGAACAGGCTTGTCTGGGGGCAAGTATATAACATTAGTAACATACACTACTGTCTGCATATCTATAATAAATATTTATGAAATTTATCAATCAATCAGTCAGAAATATATATCATGTACTGTGCATATTTTTAGGGCCGTTGTCTAGAAGAATGGTATTTTGAATTTGGATTTGTCATCCCTAATTCGACAAATACTTGGCAGTCACTTATCGAAGCCGCGCCTGAATCTCAAATGATGCCCGCCAATGTGTTGAAGTAAATTTTAATTCATTTACTTACTAAATTGGTTTATTTAAAGTTACCCTATATTTTGAGAAACTTTAAATTCACAAGAATAAAGAATACTACTATAGAATTTAACTCGAGCTTTTCTTTTTCTTTTTTTTTGATTCTATTGTTTATACTTTTAACTGATTATAATTGCTCTGTCTTTGTGATAAAATTTAAAAAAAAATTCTTATTTTGAATTCTTTAATTAGTATTCATGTTAGGTAACTTACATTTGATCTTTTTAAATATTGTTGTCATTAAACTTTATCATGAATTTATGTATATTTTTTTTTTTTTCAGCGGTAATATAGTGATAGAAACAAATTTCTATGATGATGATCTGCTCATATCGTCTTCGAAAGTCCGGCTGTATTATGTTTAAACACTAAGAGATTCAATTTTGTGCACTACTCGAATGTAGATAGACAATTTTCGCTTGGTATACACGTAACCGAGAACACAAAGAACAAGTTTGCCTCTGCTGTGATTGTTTAGTATTCTAATTTCATTAATTATACATGTAATTTGTTATCTTGAGTGTAACGAGTGAAAAACTTGTCAATGTGCTTTAAACATTCAAAATCTAGAAAACGTCGTCGGCCAATGGGTGGGCTACACTTGCATTTAATTATTTAAAATAGTTTGTTTTTTTTATTTTTAAACGATACAATGTACACCACAACAATATTGAAATCGCTTATAATATGAAAAATATTTTATAATAAATCACCCGTAGGTATGATTACAATATTATATTACACACATGTTTGGAGTTGTTAAATCCTCGTCGGATTCCATATTTTCTATTTTCACAAGACTGCAAAGTGCTAGTCAATTTAATATCATTATTGTCTGGCACGTTTTATATCATATCGTACTTACTTGGTTTATTTTTATTCTAGAAAAATATTGTTTTCATTTTATTTATTTTTTTGGAATCGTTTCAAGAATGTTAATGCATATTTGCTATTCAATCGAGCCATATTGTTTATCATAATATATTATTCGGGAACATACTGGTATTCAATTTACAGGCTAACTTTGTATTTTAATGCCCCTATTGTTGTCACACAGTTATTATTTCCCTTTATTCGTGTATAATTTAAAATAAGAATATTGAAATGAGTTTCTTAACGCATAGTACAATACTGTATTTATTAGTTTCGGACTTAATAGTCATTTGATTATATCTTAAGGTATTTGTTGTGTATATCGTTATATTATTGATGAAATACATTTAATCATACATATGAATCGCGCGTAACCGACGGTACCGTTCAATAAGAATAAGATTTGTTAGCCATTCTCATACGGGTTGTACAAAAAAAAAAATAAAATAAATATTCTAGCCATCGTTTTCAGTTACACGCCTCTTTACGAGCATCGATATCTATCATTTAAAACGGTGAATTTATTTTATATATAAAAATATGTTTAAGAAATTGGGTCTGAAATATAATTAAAAGATATATTTCTTTTCACAATTTTTTCAACATTGGTTATTCTACGTTGTGTATCCGTGTATATGATATGTTTTTGTTCTATGTATAATTAACATCAAGGCTGGGAAAATGTATGTTTTCAAACTCAAGTCGACGGATAAAATTAATAGGCGTATTCCGAGTGCCGATTAAATTCTTGAATACCCAATCGAATTTTTTTAAATTTATTTCAAAGCAATGAATATTACTGTAGAACATTCCGAGTGAAACGAGGAATGTGTATTCACCTTCACTACACAACGATACATTTTAAGAATGATTACCAACGTGTTATAATGTTATAAAGTAAATAAAACAAAATGTTAAAAATCAACTCGTTAATTCCCAGCCTTGCGATTCATTGCCAACAGTAATAACAAAAATACAGAGTTATCGAATCATTTTTGGAGTAAATAAATTATAAGCGAATATTCAGGTTTTTAATTACCTGTTCAAATATTGTATTTTGAACGTTTGTACTCGAAAACAAACATAATATTTAAGTCTGCGCATTTGTATTTTAATGAAAATAAACTACCACGTACATTTAAGATTGAATTTTTTGCGTTTGATGTGTTTAATTTACCCACAGTCTATAATATTGTATCCGCCATCTGTGCTCGTAAAAAACAAAATCTTTACTACTCATCGATCATTAAAAATGTACAAGACACCGTAAGTTTTATCCCGGACGAATGGCTTTAACACTCCTCAACGTCCACGACGTTCTGCTAGACTGTCGTGGCTCTAACCATTGATTATAGAATATGAACTTATGCTCCAACAAATACAGTCGACAAACCACCTATTCAACAAACTTTATGGTTCTTTTAACCATTATGATTGACCACAATGTCAGTATCGTGGTCAATATAAATGTTTTTTTTTTTTTTTACTATTAAAAGATAATAAATGAACAATGGATGAATGGAGGTTAAGCCCAACTAAAAAAGTAAATGTAAAATTCAAGGAAGTGTCTATACAATTTACATTTGAAGAAATGACCGAATCAAAAGGAAAAGTATTGAAAAAATGATTTTCTTTTATGTAATTTTTAATTATAATAAATATCTAGTATTTAAGTATAAAATAATAAAGATCTATCGGTAGGATTATCATTTTTTTTTTTTTTAAGACCCATGTAAAATGGAAATAACATTCGGTCCTGTTTCTATATTAGACACATTTTACTGTATTTATTTTTTAATTTATATGAAATATAATCCAAATTGAAAAAAAAAAAACATTAGGTTTTAATGTGTCTTCAAATAAGTCTTAGAAACATAAAAGTATTCGTTAATTTTCAGCTAAACACTCTAAATTTCAATATTATTCTAGTGTGCTAAATATAGTTACTTTTGAATAATGTAATGTTTTTACAGAAATACAAGTGAAAAAATATTAATTGAATATAAAAAACTTATCTAACTAATACTGTGAAAACAATTAAACATTCCAGTGTTTGGTTACATCAAAGACATTAATTAAAATAATATAAAACATAAAATGACTACTAATTACTGATTGTAAACTATCAATTAAGTCTTAATAGTCTGTAGAAAATACTGCAACCAATAAATTCATTTTGGCAGTGATACGATTTGCTAGAGTTGATTTTATTTTTCAGGCGATTTAGGCGTTTTATCCAAATCTAAGACTCTTGTCTTTTGGATTATTTTTGTATACGGGGATCCAAGCAAAGCCTCACCTTTATCGGCTTCCGGATACTTATTCGGCGTTACAGGATCCAAAACAGTATTCTTCTTCTTTTTTGGCGTCAATGGATCTTTTACTTTCTTTGGAGACCGATAGGAATTTAGGCGACAGTTGGTTGGTCGGAAGTTATACCTTGCTGTGTTTGGTTTTTTTTCATTGGTTTTAAAAGCCCCTTTACACAATTTTTCACAAGAACAACATTCACAATTAGCATTGTTTTCGCCAAAGAAATTAGGACTATAAAAACAAGTAATTTCTTCTCCTGGTTTAATATGTTTAAGCACTTTAACACAAGCAGTTCCTTTATCGTTAGCTACAAACTTACAATTTGCAAGACAGTCATGATTGATATAGGCGGCTGGCCCAAGCCAAAGTTGGGCACACTTTTTCCGGCAACTATACATAACTGAAAAATCATTCTTACCAACGTGCAAGAGTTCATCTTCTTCTTTATCCGTTAACTCGGCAACACATCCAACTAACTTCTTAATAATGCCATCCTTGTACCAATCATCGGTGGCAGTGACTTTAGCTCCTATTTTATTTTCTAAAGAATATCTATGGCACGGTTCAATTTTGAAACCAGAGTCCTGGTAAAACATTCCTAAATACCTTTCGATATGGTCTTTGACTAATTTTTTATATGACGCTTTAAATAAACGGTCAGGTATATACTTTTTATTCCAATAAGCGTCAAAAGCTGTTTTCATACATTGATTTTTTATAAAATCATAAATAACAGGTTTTAAATGGGTTTTACATTTGTACATTTCCTTATGATCGACGTCCATTTTATGGGTGTTAAATCCGAGGAAAACATCAACAACAAGAGACGTGGCCAAGTCATCGATGTCACAGAGATCTTTGGGTTTCATAGTCGAGTGAACCTGTAAGAAATCGAGTTCAATCAATATACAAGCTATAGGTGAAAATATATTTGAACTATTTCAATATTTACACGACAAACGATTTATACTGTTGTTACGGAATAAAATATAACACGTTTTATACGTCGAGCGGTGGAAAACGGGGGAAATTTAAGTACTTTACCACAGAGGCGAGAACTTCGTCTCGGGACGAATGACGAGACGAGCACTTTGGCGGAGATGAAAACGATTTTCAGTCGCGGAGATAAGAGGATTCACGTGCGCGGCGGCGGAGCAATGGGAAAATACATTAATACAACACGTCGTACATACCTATAAATATTGGCTCGGCGACGAGATCTCGACGGTTAGCGTCGCGTCCGACGCCGCGAGATTAGAAATCGTATTGGTTTTATTATTTTTTAAATGACGTTTAACGGCGAACGACTACGCTGACGACAGTCGTTACTTATAAAGTCGCTGGCCAACCGCAGATGATAATACGGCGTTGTACGCTTATCAGCGGCCGCGTACGTTAGCCGATCGAACCGCGACCGCGTTATCTACGTTTCCGGTAACCGACATAGATAACGTTATCGTTATCGTTAGTCGTTTCAATCAGCTGATCGCGTTGTTAACACATTCGACCCCGCTCTCCGCGATCCGTTCGATTTTTTGATTCTCGTTCCATTTTCCTCTCCTTCGACGTCCCAGCATTTCTCCTCCTCACTCTCGCTCCACCGACGCGACCCGATTTTCTTCACTTTACCGTCGTCCTCGATTCCCGCTCTTTTCGCGCGCCTATCCGGGAAATCGACCGCACATAGAAAGTCCGACCGGTACCTGCCTGCCTGCCTGCCCACCGACGCAACACGTTCGCTACTATCTCATCCGCGATGAGGGCGTGTCAGTTGTTCAAGGCGCTCCATCCGAGGCCGGCGCTGTTCACCGGTTTCGAGCACGGCAGTGGATGCTGCGCCACTCTGAAGTTTGCCGCGATCAAGAGGACCATGGTGAGTGGCCGCCGGCCGTTCGCGTTTCGTCACTTATGGCGTCGCGTGAATAACGATTTTCGTCATGTTTCAGGCTTCCAAACCCGACGTAGGTATCCGCAAGGAGTCCGACACATTCGGCGAACTAGAAGTGCCCGGCGACCGTTATTATGGCGCCCAGACCGTGCGGTCGACGATGAACTTTCGCATCGGAGGTGAAAAAGAACAGATGCCGGTAAGCGTTTCAACACACACGTCATTGTAGTTTACGACCATTCGACTTTGCTCTTGGTTTCCAACATTAACGATAAGTGTAGAAATCGAGTAAAATGTCACTTCAAATTTAAATGCACAGATTTGTCGGGCATTTCGTTCGGTAGAATAGATTGCTGAAACGTACAAACGTTTATTTTTCAAACAATTTCTATACCTATATACGAGTATGCTATTATGTACCGTCGTAGCAATGGAAAGTTTTATTTGACCAAATAGGTTCAGAACCATTACTTTATGATAATGCCTTTCTACTTTATGACTTTCTTTTCAATTCATTTTCGAATGATTCACAAACATTAATTTTCAAAGTGAAACTAGGGATTTCCTATTTTGGATAGGTTTTATAAAAACTCCAACCATCCTTACCTCTCTTTTGATAAATATTTTGTACACTTTTTTCTTTTTTTTATTATTTTACATCATTTTTCTATCAATAATTATCTTTTAATTGTGAATTATTTTTACGATGGGTTAACATTTAGCTTTTCGATCTAATGGATTTTACATTTAAGTATACTTTTCTATATAAAAAAAAAATTCTTTCTAGATAGGTATAGTATTACAAATATTTTTAATCAAGGTTAAAACATAAATAATTACTCTTTAATTGCTTTATGGCTGTATTTCAACTAAATGATAGAAAAATAATTGTTTTGAATTAATAAAAATTTGTTCAATCTTTCAATGATTAATTTTCTAATACCTTGAATGAATAGTTTAACAATTTATTAGTAATAATTTAATGTTTGATGTGCATACATACCTTATTATAAATAGGTAGAATTACCTTATATTATTCAGAATTAAATTTTAATTGTGTCAATTAGATTGTTAACATATTGAACGTTTAGGTTTTTTTAGTTAGGCGTTTATACAGCTACAATATCTATCTATTATACTATTGGAGAAATGATGACTCGTGTATATATATATATTATCATTAAAAAGGTTATCTAAATAATACAGAATGAGCCAACATAACTATTGAGTATGCTTATCCTTTTATATGAATTTATTTGCTTTAATTATGAATCAAATTATTCAATTTCCATTAACGATATGTAGATTTTTAATAAATGATAACTATTAATACTAAATGGATACCATATTATACAGAAATGAAACTAAGCAACGATAAACTTGATAAAGGTAGAGTAATGACAGTGTTATAGAAAACTGTCGTTAAATACAAAAGCAACATTAGACAGTTGAAAATATGAATTTTTGCTCTTTATATATATCTCAGTAAAATCACTCTCATTTGAGTTACAATCGAATGTAGCAAAATCTAAAAATTTTTTATTAAATAATACAATTGCAATTAAAATGTTAATTTGTTTGTTTTTTTTTTTGTAGTACCCCGTGATTGTGGCTATGGGAATATTGAAAAAAGCTGCTGCTGAAGTAAATAAAGAATTTGGCCTTGATGCTAAAATTGCCGATGCCATAAGTAAAGCTGCTGATGAAGTAATCAGTGGAAAACTTTACAATGAAGGGCATTTTCCTTTGGTCATATGGCAAACGGGTTCTGGAACACAATCAAACATGAACACCAATGAAGTATGTATATTTACAGTCAAAATATTTGTACGAAAAATATAATCAACAATCTCATTACAGGTTATCAGTAATAGAGCTATTGAAATTTTGGGCGGACAATTGGGATCGAAAAAACCAGTACATCCGAACGACCACGTTAACAAAAGTCAGAGTTCCAATGACACCTTCCCTACGGCCATGCACATTGCAGTTGCTTTGGAAATAAACAATTTATTGTTGCCTGCATTAAAACACCTGCACTGTGAATTGGATAAAAAAGCCAAAGAGTTCTGTGGCATAATAAAAATAGGTCGAACTCACACACAAGTAAGAATATGTTTTATTATTCGAATTGTACAACACAATAAAAAGTATTTGATTTCATTTGAATAGCAAAATTGTTTTTCATTAATTTGTAAATTGCATTTTATTAGTTTTTTAATTCTTGTTCAAATTTTTTTCCATAAATTGTATTGTTATTTTAAAACGATTATTACTTTAATTTAATTAATTTTAAAAAGTATACATAATAGTTTCTGAATTATTGATATATTTAATCTGCCGCTTCAATATCAGTGAGACGTTTTCGATATTTGAACAATTGATTAGGTCATACAACTTAAGAACAAATTAACGAATAATCATTTAAATTATTTTATAATATTTAATACATAATACGATTTGATTTAAAAAAAATGTTAAGGGAGATTGGTTACGATTTTAGTATTACTTAATGTATTAAATTATTAAACTGTATCAATTTGTTTTATTGTTTTATTTAGGATGCTACACCTTTAACTCTAGAACAAGAATTCAGTGGATATGTAAGGCAACTTCACAATGGAATTAAAAGAGTAGAAGATACTCTGCCTCGTCTGTACGAACTAGCGTTGGGCGGTACAGCCGTAGGAACTGGTTTGAACACCAGAGTTGGCTTTGCCGAAAAATGTGCTGAAAAGATTAGCGAGTTGACTAAATTGCCGTTCAAGAAATCTCCGAATTTCTTTGAATCGCTGGCTGCTCACGATTCTATGGTGGAAGTGTCGGGCGCATTAAATGTGCTCGCGTGCAGTTTGATGAAGATTGCCAACGATGTCAGATTCCTTGCATCTGGACCCAGAAGTGGCTTGGGAGAATTATCGCTGCCCGAAAACGAACCAGGAAGCAGTATTATGCCTGGTATTTTATTAATCAGTTAAATTTATTAAATACGCTCTGTTACCGATGAGAATAAACCGGTAGCGACTGAGAGCTTTCAAAATTGAAAAATAACTCTTGTACTCCCGACAAAAGTTTAGTGCAACTTTCACTGCTGGCGGACGGTTTATTCTTGTTTGTAACCGACTGTCATTTAGATTGAAACATTATGTACTTACTAAAACGATTTTTCTTAATGTTGTAATTTAGGAAAGGTAAATCCCACTCAATGCGAAGCAATTACAATGGTGTGTGCTCAAGTATTTGGCAACCATGTTGCCGTAACAGTCGGCGGTAGCAACGGCCATTTCGAGTTGAACGTTTTCAAACCAATGATCGTTTCCAACGTGTTGAGATCCGTAAGATTATTGGCCGACAGCGCCACATCATTCACCGACAACTGTGTGGTCGGCATTGAAGCTAACAAGGACAGAATTGACCATCTTTTGAAGAATTCTCTCATGTTGGTCACCGCCTTAAACCCACACATAGGATACGATAAAGTGAGGCGATTTTTGTGCTTATTGCGTTCGTTGAACAGCAACTTATCGTTACTCGTTTTTTTTAGGCCGCTAAGATTGCCAAGACTGCGCATAAAAATGGATCTACCTTGAAGGAAACCGCGATAGAACTTGGTTACTTGACCGAAGAAGAATTCGATAAATGGGTCAAACCAGAAGATATGTTGGGACCCAAATAATCGATTTGGTGTCATCCGCGGGCAAAATTACTTTAATTTACTTAATTAACGGTTTATACTGTGTTATTTGATTTGAACGAAGAAGAAAAAAAATGATTTGAAATATATATTTTGTAGGTAATGTTATATTAATGATTCGTTTTGTCGATTATTCTATTTCTACGCTGCAATAAATTTTCAAATCGTTCTTAATAATTGAAAAGTTTAGACGAAATTTAATTGAATATCATATTCACCAAAAATAATTGAACTATTTATTTAATTTATCATTCATATTTCATAATGGTAGGTATGATGTAAAATATAAGAATATTAAATTGTTATTATTGTCTAGCCCGCCAAACCCTTTTTAATTTGTGAATGTGGCCCGAGGATATAGTGGACCCTCCCCGGCAAAATATATCTAGTCTTCTTTATTTTTAAAATCTTGAATTTTCTAATTTCTAGGATTCAATGACAAATGACGTACAATTATTTTCAAAACTGTTCATTAGTCGGATCTTTATAATATTATACGGATAAAGTATGAAGTAAAACTCAGTTTCATAAGAGAATATATCTCATAACAGCGGTCTTCTTTAAGTAATTCGGTGCAATAGGTCATAAAATATTGAGCAGCAAAAGAACTCTGTATATTTGGGCAATTTTCAAATGTTTATAAGAAAACAAACCCGTCTATAACTAATATTGTTGAAAAATCATTTATAATATCCAGTAAAATTACGATTTTAGGTGTATGAATGTAAAACATGACGTTTGAATGTTTCAAGTAACGAGAAATAATTGATATGATGAAAGCTCGTGATGATTGGCCTTAATCTATTATGGGATTTGAGTTTTTTTTTATTCTATAAATCACTCAATGTTATCACACACTCGACAGATTTAAACACTTGTCTACAGACACGATAAATTTAATGTTAGTTTCAAAAAATTCATGTCAATTTATATTAGTTTCATGACTAAAAATATTATTTTCTAGCTCAACGCCTCAACTGCTATCAGCGGGAACGTGTGAATTGAATCATAAATAATTTGCAAATTGAAAACCAATGTCTACAATCGAATATTTCATACATTTTGTAGCGAAATCACTTATAAGATATTGACAAATTAGGTATTATATTATTTATAGTAAGACGGGCAATTACATCAGGACTTGGATATTGGTTTTGAATTGAATAACTTTACTATAATAAGAATAAAAACAATTTGCTACGAAATGTCTTATAAATTCAAAATTATCTTTCGAATATTTAAATCTGAGTTCAAGACAGATTTGAATATTGAAACAAAATATATTTCAAGCAAAACAGGTTCAATATTTTAACAGAGTTCTCCAAATAGACCAATGATTTTACAAGTAAAATAAACTCAACAGCAGTCTTATCATAATACACAATAAAATGTTTGTTACCAAGTACAGGAAAAAAAGAAACTATTTATGTTTTCTTTGTGAGCTGTTTTGTGATTTGTTTCCATTTCTGGGACGACTTCTCCGTTTTTTTAACATTAATTCCCATTCTTTCCGTGCCAACATATAGAGCTGCAACGCAGCTTTAGCGTCTTGGACTGAACTGTGCTCGCCTTCCTGTATGCTAGCACCAAGGAAGTGTAAGGTTAATCGTTTCAGGCCGGGCGTTCTGCCTTCGGTCAATTGTTTGAATTTCCAATACGTCGACGTGTCTCTAATCATGTGTTTAGGATGTGAGGTTCGCAATACCCTCAGGTCGTGTTCGAGGGCATGGCCTACCAACAGCTTGCTCTTGAGCAATTGCGTGACTTCTTTTTTGACTTTGGTGAAGACTTCGCCGTTTTCGATGTCTTCGGGTCGTATGCCACTCACTGGCGTTCGGTAATCGGTCACCTTCTCCGTGGGCTTGACGAACTTGTCGTAAATGGTTTCGCCTTTGGAGTTGACGATGGAGACGCGGGCCAACATGTTCCCCTGCGCGTCCGGATGGATGCCGACCATTTCGCAATCGATCGCCACCACTTCGATGTCCTTTTTTTCCGGTTTCTGGAAACGAGAACAAGCGGTCAGTGCGATTCGCAAATCGTTTATAGAGCATTTCTGCCGTTGCAGAACGAACGTCGGGCGCTTACCTGAACGACCGGTTTGCCGAGACCACTGGCCGGCGGCGGCGGGACGTTGTTGAACTTGAGCCAATTGTTCGCGCCGTTTGCGTTTTTGTGCATCGCGGAGGCGACGTTGTTGTTGTTATTGCTCATTTTACCGTGCCCGGGCCACGGTTACGCGACAATACACGACGACGACGACGACGACAACGACGGCGAGCCACTGACCGGCGATCACGTGAAACGGAGCAGCGCGTTCGCGAATAATAATATCAAAAAAATAATCATTTGTTGAACGCTGGCGCGGACGGATGATAAGAAGAGACGGTATCCACGTGGTATCTATATTATACACGGTCGTTTGGCCCGACGACGATAGCGCGGCGGCGGCGGCCCGCGGTTCGTTGGAGGAGAAACGAAAAATCGGAACGGAAACGACATAACCTCGAAACGAACTAAAGCGAGGCGGAGAGACGGCGGTGGAACGGCCTGCTGATCTCGCCGTCACAATAATGTAACGCGATTTATTATTATTATATTTGTTACACTTATCGTACCCACCACCACTCATTATCCGGTTTGAAACGTTGGAATTTCATATCTATTTCGGTCGGCGCGCATATATTATAATATTAAATTGTCACAAATGAAAACCGCCGAATACAGTACGACCAGTGACAACAACCGACGATAACGTCGTCGTCGTCGTCGTCCGCCTGAAATGACAGTAATAATTATCGCGTCGTCGTTATCGTAGTAATTATTATGTCGTGCCGACCGTTGGATTATTCGACCGTAGTCGTTTGATTCGAAAACACCGTGTCCGTCCGGCGACCAGTCTCGCGTGTTGGTTTCTGCGGCCTAGAAGAGTTCCACTCTCGTTCGTTCCAGTCTGCGGCGGCGGCGGCGGCTACGGGCGCACCACAGAAGACGGGAATCTCAGCTCGCACAAGTAAGTCGGATTTTCTACGACAATAATATACCATAGAATTCTATATTTCAAGGCCGCCGTCTTTTGGCAACGAAAATAATACCTATTACTTTTACTCTCGCAACAACAACGGTAATAATAATAATAATAATGATATACGACGTGTACGTGTGTAGGCATGTGCACACACGGTTTACCACTATATTATACACTCGCCCGACCAGCCACCGCATTGTCGAATTTCCGCCGTCGTCGTCGTTTGCAGTTCGTCGCCTCTGCCTCCCGAATAAATCAATTGCGGTGCGGATACCATTGAGTGACTATATTATAGGCGCCGCGAGATTAAAACCGTCCGATAACAATCGATTTCGTGTCTCACCTGTCTGTCCATTCATCCGTTCGTCGTCGTGTTATTGTTATTATTTAGATCATTGTTGTCGGCTCTTCCGAGATCAAAAAAAAAAAAAATAAAAAAACTCCTCTGGGTGTTCGTTCGGACCCGTCCGTGTCTGTGTTATTTTTATTATTATTATTATTATATTGTTCGCGGTGTAATTCGACGGCAGCGTCGTCCCCCGACTGTAGGTGAGTTCAATATTGGTCTTGCTTGTAATAGTGTCTTGTCCGCGCGACTCATTTCTCGCCGCCGTCGTCGAGTCTTTTTTTAAATTCCAAACTCGAAAGTCTATGCACGCGATCGTGATTGTTTTCGTCGGGCCGAGGACGTCTAGCACAGGTGAATTGCGAAAACGCCTCGTCATTAAGTTTCGCATGAGTGTATTTATATATATATATATAGGTAACTATAATGATCTTGTATTTAGTTGGTTTTACCATGTTTTACCATTGTAAACTGAACGAAAATAATTCCTATTCCGCCAGTTTGTTGTACAATTTCTGGTTGACATTCAACTCAGTAAGTTTTGACGATAAGCTGTGTTTTTAGGCCACTGCTGCATTTTCCATGTCTGTTGAAAACTACCAATTAAAAGTAGATGCTCATTATACATTTTATCTTTACAAGATATCATATCCCTGGTTTTGACTACTAATTATTTTTAGCTTTGATTTTTGCATTAATTATGATATCATTCATTTAAAATAGGTACATTCGATTTTACTCAGATGAAAACCAGAAAAGTTATTTTTTATTTGTTAATATTGTTAGGTTTTGAAATGACCCCACCAAAAAAATAAAGGGATAGCCGAGTGGTTAGCAGTTTATAATGTCACTGCTCCTTAAACACCTCTATGTCATAGTATTTCAAGTTTTCAATTTTGTATAGCATTGATTACAATCAATATTTAAAGGATGTCTTAGGGTATTCTACAGGTATTCTAGAGTATGAATATTTTTCATTAACATGTATGTAAACATTGTAAACAGGTACTCACCTGTTTGAAGTACATTTTTAAATCTTTTTTTTTATTTTGACAATTTGAGAACAGTAGGTAGTAGACATTTAAATTAAACAGTTGCCAGTAATTTTATATTTAAGTATGTATTTAACAGTAATAAAAACAAATATGGACATTAACATAAATCTATAATACCAGTGTATGGTACATTTTGTTTATCTTCATTATGTTCATGTAAACATCACTTGCTTTGCCTTATTTGTTGTACCTGAGTGTGTTGTTAGTGATGAACCAACAATTTAATTTAATTTACAGTTTTAAAGTATTAGAAAAACAAATATTGATAATTTACAGAATAAATTATCTAATATAATTTTAATATCACAGTGATTGATATTTCAGTTATCTTTTTCTCATTTCAATTCTCATTTCTCATTCAAAAAAAACCATATGACCTGTACAAGTTTGGATCATTTTGTTTTCTGAAAAAGTTAAAATCAAATAAATCAAAAATTAATAGTTTAGGTACTGATGTTCTTATAAAGTTAAGATTACTTCTTCATTTTTTTTCTGTTGAGATAAACACAAGTTATTTCCTTTTATCCCATTCAAATTACTATCATAGAAGGGATGTTACCATGTATCTACCAATGAATTGTTTAAATTTTAATTTATAAAATATTTTCAGCTGTAAGTATGCATCAGTACCAAGCATAGCATATGTATTTAAACATTTTTCCTCATAACAATGTAAAACAATGACATTAAACTGAAATATTAAATTATATAATTAAGTATCTACCTTTAAACACAATATTTACTTAAAATATAAATATCTTTATTAGATTCCCCTAATCTTAAATTAATGAATTACCTACTTGACAATGGCATTTGTTGGGTTCTTATTTGTTCAAGTTTGCAATGTTTGTTGTATTTATACATTTATAGTTTGGATAACTTAAAACTTTCGGTTCAGTTTCTTACAATTTTTATTTCTTTTTTATAAATTCAAGTTTTTAGTTTTTTTTTGTTTATGGTTTTTTTTTAATTCATGGTTTCTGTGAAGTTTTTACGACATTTATACTATAATACCTAGGTATATAAGTAATAATTAATTAATTAATTTGAACCAGAAAGTACCTATATTTTTTCCTATGATATTTTAATTGAGTGAATTCAACAGGGATGATGAAGCTGATCAAGTAATAATATCCGCGTGCCATATTGGCTGTGATGAGTACCAGAGACGCAACTGACGACCGCTACATTGGTGATCCCATTCGAACGGGTAAAAAGCCACCTTTTAAGGTGAAACCACCATCATATGTCAACATATCTAGATCTATAAATGGCTATACATCATCTTTAACTCAGTACGATAGCAAAAAACGAGAAGGACGCTCCAGAGATTGCAGCCCAATCAACATACGCACGGTAAATAGTGAAATGGACGATCAAAATTTTATGACTAAATGTACAATTAATGACACAGTTGATTATAAAACTGAATCACCCAATTCAATAGTAGTTAACACGATTCATAGGCTTTATGGATCTAGTGTTAAAGTATCGCCAAAAGAAAAAAGATTGAATAACATTCCTACGTCAACTGACATACAGGATGAAAATACTGATTTGCCTGTTTTAAAGTTGCTCAACCCACAATTTCGGGCAAAATTAATAGTAAACAAATATTCACCTCCCAAGAAAACAAAACCTACAGCAATAACTAATGGTGTTGACGTAGGCGCAGAAGTCCACGGTGGAAACTACTTTATTAATTTAGTAAACTTAGAATGTGATTCGATAAAAAAATTAGTATCGCAAGTAGAATGCCTGTTGCCAATCGCTCCTGAATATGGTCAACCTCGTATTCAAGCAATTGTTGGTAAATCAAATCTATTAATGTCTCAAAAAATTAAGCAGTTCCTTGGTTTATGTGAGAGTAACATGTCCCTTCCTGTTGACGATGTGTCTAGACCCAAAAATAACGATTTAGAAGGGTTTTGGGACATGGTCAAAATTCAAGTCGATCAAGTAAAAACTGAAATGCAAACAATTATTGAGCTGAGCAATAAAGGTTGGCCCGAAGAAGATGACAAAAACAAAGAAAAACCTAATAAAACTATTAAAGTAAAAACGAAAGTAAAAAAGCCTGTTGTTTCTAATTCCAAGTATGACGCAGCTCGCAGAAAAGTAATCGAAGAACAACGCAAGGCTATGAAAAACTTAAAATCAGATGATATTATATTTTTTTAACTAAAACAATTTTTAAATTTAGACTGTAATATTACGTGTTAATGAGTATTATAATATTTAATTATTAATTGTTTAACTTTTTAATTTATACGTTTTGTATATTATGTCTCTCGCATTATTGTATGAACATTATTTTTTAATTTTTAAACAAATTTTACAAGAGTTTAAACAAATTGTTAATACAAATTATGTCGGTTGAGTATTTTTAACTTTAAAAGCAAGTGCACTTAGATAGTTTCTATATTTTTTTTTTGTATTTAGCTTTAACCAAATCGTAGTTTAAGTTATAACAAATAAGACTATTTTCTTAATTACAATTTTATATGAAAAAAAAAAAAGAAACCAACTAAATTTGAACTAATTAAAAACAATTTTTATTATTTATAATCTATTGTTTTGCTCAATATGTATTTTGCATGGAATAATATGCACAAAAGTATTGGATTATATGTTTATCTGCTGACCTATTTATGACCATTTTATAAATTTGTATTTGTCGAATATTTACCTCTATTTTTTATTTTTTTTTTATAATGGTTTTGAATCCTAAGCAAATTTTAAGGCAAACTGGCCAACTGTTATAATAATATGATAATATTGTTTTAGTTTATTAAACTAAGTGTTGTATTTATAGGCCCTGTTGTCGGGCTGACATGGACATGAACATGTGGTGAACAGAAATGATATAATAATCGAACGAAGAATTTGAATTCTTTTGAACGATAATAATTTAGTAATTACGTTACATAAACATTCATTAGCCATTGGGTGTACTAATAATTCATTAAAAAGTATTTTTAATTATTTGAATCTGAAAATGTATGTATTGTTAAAACTATAAAATAATCTATGACGGTTTGTTGTAAATTGATATTTTTCAACAAATACTATCCGTCAATCGAGTATTTATTTTTTTTAGTTATCTAATTATCTCAATATCTTTTCAATTTTTGTGGCTTTTATTGTTATAATGACATGACTAAACATTGTAAGTATGCCGTTCCAACTGCCCGAACGTTTGGGAAGAAACGATAACTTCTGAAGTAAGTGTAGTCTCACTTATAGTTAATATTTGAAAAATAAGCGATAAACTTTAAACGATAAAATCAAGTATTTGAAATGTCTAAAAAGAGATATCCTTAGTTTTTTCTTTTCAGTGTTTCACTGGAACGGACACTTTGTAGTTTCAATTTAAAATATCGGACCGAATAATATCACAACGAACGCATAGTACTGTATGGATTTGTAATCGATCGACCCGTTTTAGTCCATCTATAGGTTCGTCAACTTTTCAACTCGAAAATAACTCCTGAAATTTGTATTCCATTTTCCAGTCGGTTTTTCAACGAGGCGATTAGCCTCTTGAAATGTATAGTAGTGCTCTTTTAAAACATCCTGAACGATTATATAAAAAAAAAAAATGAAACTTAAAAGCGACGACGGTAGTCCCATTGTTTCCTGCTGAGAATCTAAAAATAATCTCCCTGGATCCACGAATCGAGGGTCTATTATAATCCTGGAACCAGATGAAAATATCGAATCCGAAAGTGTTCCGAGATGGGCGGGGCGCGGGGGGGGAATCGAGTACATTTTCCATCGATCCAAACGGTATTATTTGTCACTAATATAGATAATGCAATTATTATTATTGCGTAAACGTTATAATCATATGCACGTACATTAAATTTGCATTAAACATTATTATCTCTGCCGTAATTATTATGTTACGACGACGACGACGACGTGACCATAATAATTATTATACTGTGCGAAGGAAATATTAATTATTAATTAAAAATCGTATAAATAGTTCATTTATTTTTTTTCTCTCATAAATGACATTGCCGTTTCGCATTAGATAATTTAAGGTTTTTTTTCATTTCACTCGACATTTCAAATCGCATTGAAAACGACGCGAGATCTGTCATTACAAATCATTATTTAGTTCTTTAAATGCGCGAAATTCGGCGCCTCCGCGTGATTATGGAATTATTGACGGCACAACCCACATAAATAAGATCAAACGCGCCGACGCTCGCCGCAGCGACTCGTGTCGTCGTCACGATGACGAAATAATACACCGCGGATGACTAAAGGGTCGTGAAATCGACGTCGTCGAATATCGTTTGAAATTCGCGCCAACTCGAGAGCCCGTCGTTCACCCGGGGTATACAGTTACCGCGGTAACTGATGGGGTGCGTCGACAAAAAAGAAGGTTTTTCTCCGGGAAAAACCCCCCGCGACGGCCATTTTGCGCCGCTCGAATAGCATATAATCCGAAGCGTCCAACGCTTTTCATTTCGTCGGAACGTCGGAACAAACACGTCGCGCGAAGAGGGAAAAAATGAAAACAAAACGTCGTCGTCCGTCCACGCGATCCGCTCGAATTTTTACAACACCGAATTTGTGAACGCTCGAAAAATGACGGTCGGTTTTCGTCGTTGAAAATCGTTCGACCGGCGACAGTTGCAAAGGTAAAAAAAACCCATTTTAATAACGTTGCTTTTTTTGTTTTTTTATTCAAATCTAAACGATTCGTATCGGACATGCGAATTTTTGCAAACAAACGCGAAAACAATATAATTTCAAGGTCTGTTTATGGTCTCGCGTAGGTGTTATATTATTATGTTTATATACGTGTGGGTTTCTTTTCCTCTTGTTAGGTAGGTATAATTTATATTACCTATATTTTACACGGTACCGAAGTAAATATATTAAAAATTTTTTTTCTTTTCGTTTATATTCACGGATAAAACGTGAATAATAATAAATAAATAAAAAATGCGCGTTTTCCAATACCTTCGAATTCACAAAAACAGCATCTATTAATCTATTAATAATAATTATAGTCGCATAAAATAATTGCCCTCGGAGTATATTATAATCGATGTAATTACAGTAGTTATATTCGTTATACCGTTAAGGTAGTTATATAACCATTATACACCCGTAGGGGACACCGGATGTATTTTTAATTTTTTTCCATCGCCGATTTTAAATATTCAAAATGCTCATATAAACGCGAATCGTCGGCCTAAGTTTACGGCTTAATGTATCGTATTAATTTTCGTCGTCGTTCGTAGACATCGTCTACCCGTAGAACTCGATAAGAAAATGCACGTATTTATTATGATAATAATAACGTATTATCGACGCGACCGCGCGCAAAGTCCGCGCGCTCGCCAGTTTGTCTGGCGGTAACTTAGGGCCCCTTCACACGTAGCCACTCAGCAGCGCTTCTCAGAAGCGCTGCTGTTGGAAAAACATTAGTTTAAATGGATGGTTTCACACACGACCACGGCCACTGATTAGAAGCGCCACAGACGGTGTGAGTAGTTGCCTTCGCCGCAGAACGCGACGTCTAAAAGTGGCGCTTCTCGCGATAGAACGTATATTTAGATTGGGGGTTTCACACGTGGCGACAGTCGCGCGACTATTTTTGCAGTCCGTCGGTGGCGCGTCTGTGGCGCGTTAGAAGCGCGTTTGATTTTTAGTCGCGCGCGATTGATAAACGATGTTTGATAAACGATTTCAATTATTATTATCATTTTAATTTCAGTCTGTATTTGTCAGTGCCTAAGGTTAGTAGCAGCGCCACAGACGCGCTTCTAAAAACATTAGCAGCGCCACAGACGCGCTTCTAAAAAATATTAGCAGCGCCACTGACGCGCCACAGACGCGCTTCTAAAATATTAGCAGCGCCACTAACGCGCTGCTAAGAAGCGCTGCTGAGTGGCCTCGTGTGAAGGGGCCCTTAACCTCGTTCGGTCGACGAAAACGCGCGATAAATACACTAATTACTTGCGCGTACTGTTGCACGTTCTACGCGGGTCGTATCGTTGTCAAAATATTACCCACCCGTACGTCACTGGTTTTAATTTTAAAACAAATATCTCCGTTCTGAGAACGCGCCGCGCGCTCGTATCTTTATCGCCGACCGTCGATTTTTCCCGAAGGCGCGAGTTCGCCGAATTCGCTCGTCATTATCGTCGCGCGTATTGGGCAATAATTATCGTTTAAAATTCGAATCTCTACATTAACACGCATTAACGGGCGGCGACCACCACCACACGGCTAAAATTCAAACGTAATATTATTATGTCGACCGTTCGTTTTGTGGCTGGCGAATTATCCGCAAGATACCGCTTCGGTATACCACAACCGTTCCGTCGGTTCGGCTAGTCGGATAAAAGTGATCCGCGCGAAACGGTATGGCGCGCGGCCCAGGTGCGACGAACTCCTCTGGTACTTTCACTCGGTAGTTAACGCGTTTATACTCGAACCGCGGTATACGATTGGTATTCAATAGGACGCGTCCCTACGTTACCGTTGTAACGATTTTTACGCGTTTATACTCGAACCGCGGTATACGACTGGTATTCAAAGGGACGCGTCCCTACGTCACCGTTGTAACGGTTTTTCGCGGAAGCGTCCATTGACTCCGTTGTCGGGTTCGCGGACAGACGACGTCGCCGGTCTGCAGTTTCGTCGGCGTCGTCTTCGCGTTCGTGCAGTTCACAGAAATGTCGCGATTTCCGAATATATCGTCGCGAACCGAAGCGCGCATACGATGTCGAGGTGAAAATGAGTTTACGGAGGCGGCGGCGGCGGCGGAGATCGAACAGTACATTTTTGTTCGGCGAAAAAAAAATGGCGGCGATCCCGTAAGTATATGCTGTTTGTCGTGTTGATTTTCCATCGTCCGGTGTGCGCGTAGTGCGCGCGACGTTAACGAAAGGTCCACTTCATTGTATTAACGTTTGAAACTTTTTAATTTTTGAATGCGGAAACTCTCCCGGGCTTAAAAATCGAATCCGAAGTCTCGGGAGAGCTTCCGGACGGGGGCCGTGGCCTAGATTTCTCTCGATATCCCCCTCCCCCTTTATACGCAACCGTACTTTACAACAATATGTAAATGCCAAACAGATTTATTTTATTCTTATATTAATCGCGCGGGTTCGCGTTCGGGGCACGATAAAAAATATCAATGTTACTTATGGGATACCTATATGGCTATATGGCTATATACAGTGACGGGGTAGGTCGTGTTGCGACGAAGAGGGGAAACATAATATATTATTCTATTATACACACTAAACGTATGGAAAGATAACAAATAACTCGTACTTTAATGTAATGTATACGCACATTATAAGACCACACGGCTCGGCGGTATCGTTATAAAATATCGTATGGAATTGAGAAGAGAGGCAGGATCCGTTTATAAGCTAATGATCGGGGGTTAGGATTTTAATGTAGATACTATAATTACGTTAAAAACCTCATTAGTGACTCCAAATAAATCTTAAATAATCGTACTATCGTGTTCATTTGCATTTACCAATAATTACTATCTACTTATAATACATTTATTCACGTACGTGTCTTTCTTTATCAAAAATACAAACGTATCATACCGTTATCAATGATCATCTAAATATTTCCAATAATAATAATAATAATAAAATAAATAAAAAATATAATTACATAAATATGTAAAATAATTTATTATGAACTGGACTTTTTCTGTCTCGGTGTGATCATATTACGTGGTAGCATGAAAGTTTTTCCTTCGATTTTCATTGTAAACAACTCAAAAACTCGCTAAAACGCATACAAATTCCGGAATTTACCTCCCTCCTCCCTCGTTCCTTCGGCCGTCCGAATTCGGCGGTTGTGCGAGAACTACGTCCTCGTCCAATATGGGTCTAACGAACCCACAATACACATAATAATAATAAAAAAAATAAGGCCTCCGAAGGCGATGTCACGGTCGCCGTCGTCAATCGGTTTGAAATCAATTGCCACCAGTTTTTTTTTTTTTTATAAAACCGTGAGGTTTAAGGGCTTTAAAATATTATATAACGTACTGCGTGTGTACTTTAGCCAGTGAAAATTGTAGCGTTTCTTTATAAAAAGTAAGAATATAAGTCTATGTAGACTCGTCCCTTGGCCGATAGCCATTTTTATCTACCGTCTCCGATGTAGAATTAGATTGCAATATGGACTTTATTTGACGATTCGTAGACGAGAACACAATTTTAAATGTCAGCGTTAGGTTTTTTTTAATGTTTTATTTTAAATTATTTTCTCTCGTCACTCATTATAAAACAAATAAATTTAAAAATAAAAATTTGTATACATATATTGTTGACTGCAAAATTGTATAACAGCCTTAGACGTGTAGTGTACACAATGGTTAATCGTTAATAAAATGTGTCAACTGTGTATACCACTCCATAGTAGTTTATAATAGATTATAATATGATAATATATTTTATACTGCGGCCGAGACATATTAATGATGAATTATTTATTAATAAATTATTAACCTCCTCGTAGCTCTTATTGCACTCCGGTTTATCCGTAAATGACCTTCGTGAAATAGACTAGGTTTGTAGAGTGATTATTTTTCTAATTCTCGTACATTTTTGTTTTCCATTCAGTTTTTATCAACAAGTTAACTGTATTTTTTTATCTTACATAATATGTAACAGTGTGACTGTTTTCAACTTTTATTAATATTTTATGTAATATGTTTTAAACGAAAACAATCTTCACTCTAACTATTGGGTGATGCCTATTATATAGTCTTAAATGATAATTGTACTGACGCCTAATTAAATTATTATTATCATATAATATTGACTTGGTGTTTCAAATGTTTGTAGGTACCGTGTCAATAGAATTTTGACATTCATAAGTTTCCACCACCGTACTGCAGTATGATTGGGATACATTATTTAATTCGTTTTAAAACGACCTACTCCAAGAAAGATCTCGGTATCGTATTTAAAAAAATGAACAGAGATGCCAAACTGTTGTTTGGTGATCTTGTGGAGACTAGCAAAACAAGAAAAAACCATTTGAAAATTGCGAATAAAACAAGCAAGGATGTGGAGGAAAAAGAAAACAACTATCTCAATCGTTTAAAATCAAAGATCAAACCGATAAAAAAAGAAAGTATGTGTATAAATTGATTGATATCAAATGTTATATATTTTTTAAAAAGAGCACTAAACAAAACTTGAAATTTTCAGAAAGCATAAAAAATTGGTTATAATATTAAAATTATTAAAAACTTTAGTTTTAATTTATACCTATTTTATTTAAAGTATATTTTCGTTTTTAATTTTTGATTTACTATTTTAAGTGCTTGAAATAGCTTGCATTTTCTTTTTAAATAGAAATTTTTTTTTTGAAAATCAAATAACATATACAATTATTACAATACTAAATAAGGATTTTGTTTCTTAAAACATTTGGTTGTTGTGTTGAAGTACTATTTTTTTTTAGACAGTTTCAATTTGATCGACGATTCCAAGCAGAGTTTGAATGAAGAGTACTACTTTAGGTCCGCATCGGCGTCTCCGTCTCAAGAAACAATCGAACGCGAAACTCCCGAGAAACGTAGAGGCGTGCCTTCGGTGACCAGCATTCTTAACGCTACGATGTCGGATAAGTCAAGAGCGGCTTTAGAAAATTGGAAGAGGAACATGATTAAAAAACTGGGTGAAGATGGCTTCAACGAGTACAGCAAAGGTAAGACCTTTTTTTATTTTTAAAATTTTTTAAAACTGAGCTTTCTAATTTAATATATAATTTAAGGGGTTTTTTTAACTTTTAATTTTTACCTAGTTTACACTTTCGTTTTTTTTATTTCTATAAGTAATTTGTGTGATTTATTGTGTATTAGATGTATCACATATTAATGTGATTTAGTATGTACTTGTTTAATACGCGTGGTGCACTCGATGCTACTGAGTGTTCATATATTGCACATATATTATTGCACAATGAACGCGCGTTTGCGTCGTTTAGGTCGTTAGACCACTAAGATAAAAGCGTGTCATCGCAATTATACTAGTATATACACATGTGTCATCGTTGTACGCCGCATAGCGCACGTTTATGCAACTTTTTAAACTCTTTTAAGTATTTAAATATTGTTTGCGAATGCGGCGCAATCGTTTTATAAAATGAATGCGCGCTAGTACAAAAATATATTGATTTCTATCCGAAGTGGGTGATTGGTTTTACAAATAGGAACCTGTCGCTATATTTAGGTATAATATTTTCCATTTATTTTTTCTATCTAAATTATTATCCACAACTAAACGTACGTCATTGTAGATTTAAGTCATTTCATGTGTCATATTTTACATGGACCATGCATCTGGAAAATTGTTCCTTGTTTTCTAAGAAAAAAAAAAAAACTTATCGTAAAACATCGACGGCAAAAAACAAAACAAATTGTAAAAACCCAATTGTATTACGCTGTGTTAACCGAGTGTATGAATATTAATTTTACTCCAACAATCCGCGTAAATTGTTCCAAGTGTATTTTTTTTAGGATTATAATCTCGACTGAAAATGTGTTTTCGATGAGTTGTTACTGTAAAATACATATTATAATATATAGGTAGGTAGTGCGAGTAAAACTTACCTTATTGGATTACGCATATAAATTATGTACCCCAGGTATAGGAATATGACACATTAATGGTTCTGTGCTCATACGGACGAAGAATGTTCTATTTTAATTATTACCAGAGAAAATCCCGACGATGAAGATTTATAGAGATTTTTTTTTTTACTTTATGGCACGGGAAAAACTAATCACGATTTAAATTAGTTTACAGTTTTTTTCATTACTTACCTTTCAGTATTTTCATATAGCTTGGATGATGTGGGTATATTGGCACAGATATATAACGTAACTGTATTCGTACAGATGTACTGCGATGGCATAATTGTGTAAATGTCATACATTTTCGTTTTATTATAAAACCATTAATAATTATTAAATTCGGTTGAGTTAGTTGTTTTTATTTTTATGTTTGGAATTTTTATAAAGTAAATATCTATCGCATATACTTACTTGCAAACATTTTATAATAAAAATGTATTCAGCGTTAACCAATGAAACGTGGATAAAACCAAATATAGGTCACTTGTACATTTTCTTTCCAGTGATAGTTTCCATAATATTATTTCACTATAATATGATCGTTTGCGATTTTAATTATTATAAAATATTTTAAATTTATCATTTTAACTTTTGAAAACTGTTACATTATATTATACTAAGATGAAGTCAAATATTGCTATTGCAAAACCTAAGTATTATCTGTACGAATTAGGTACATCAATTCGTTGCATGATAAAACGTGTAATTTCGAGCGTAATGTGAATTTGTAATTTTTATACGAGATCAATATTTGAATATTTTTACAATTTCTCGAAAGCCCTGATTCATATGATTTTCCCCGTTCCTCTTCAAATTTGTTAACACATTGAATCAAGGTCGGTTATTCATCGTCGAATGTGATGATTAATCATTATTTTATAATTTAAAGATGTTACAGTGGTCTATCCAACTCTTGCATCTCATCAACCACATCCCACATCAGCACTTTTTTCCTTGTTTACTTTCGTTATTGTATCTCTATTATAAAGTTGTTACGTTCACTTGTGTTTGCATTTTATGTAGTACGTACGCAATTAATTCGACGATAAAACACTGGGTCAATTGGTTAATTATACGACCCAATAGGCGTGTCAATGAGTACATTGCTTGTAGTGCCTAGACTTCATTACCTGCCTCACCAATGACGGTTTATACATTTAATATAATATAGTCAATTATAATTAATTGTTCTATTTATTACAATACCAATGACAAATGGTGAACGTGAGCGTACTTTTTCAAAACTAATTACTGTTTAAAAAAAAAACTTTTTGGAATACTATGGAACAAAAAAAATAATACTATTCTCCTATTAATATAAATAGGTATACTGGTCACGAGTTTTCGATAAATTTCAACTGCTAAAATGTATTAATAATAAATGGAATAATACGAAAATTTATTTTAAATTAAATATTTATTCGATACATCAATAACGATTACTACAATTTTCTGTCGATTTAAAAACCTATAAATTGGAAACCAGAGTTCTGTAGTCAGCAACTGCAAGGAATTCTGGCGGTAGACGACTCTTAAATGGGTTTGGAAATTTGTTCGATTTGCCTGTATAATATAATAGATGGGAAAAGTTTTTCAAAATTGTAATATGAAAAATACTGTTTGGAGATTTTTTTTATTAATGTATCGACATGTTTCTAATCGAATTATGCCACAGCTGTATGGTAATGGTTTCTAATATTGTGTTATGCAATTAGAGCGTTACTTCAGTATTTTATACTCAAAATATTGTAATTTATCTACCAATATATTTAAAAGTTTCAAAACTAAAAACTGTATCCTCAATAAAATATTTTAGATTTAATTAAAGATTTTATTAAATTTAATCCTAAACTTAATTTATTATGTTTTCGTTTTATATTGAATTGTTCAATGTATATAGGTTTTGAATTTACAGAAAATGTAATTCTTTTTTCAGATTAAAGTAATTATTAAAATAATTCATATCATAACCTATCATTTTAATATAAATAATATAAACTGGAGGTGTACATAAATTATACTCTTAAGCAATTATTATTATTTTTTGGCATATTTTAAAATAGTTACTCAATTTAGGTGTCTCATTATTCTGTCTATATATATTGTACAATGTACAATATGTACATATATTATCTTATACATATTATAACTGCAGGTATATCAAATTATTTTAGTAATTTCCATTACAAAACTCGGCAGTTCTAAATCTATGATTTTTAAAAGTATGATTTGTTCTTATGTTACAGTGTTGATTTTTAAAAACAAACGAAAAATCGTTTCGTTTTCTCGTGTGTGGCGTTGTCTCGATGGATTTGAAAACTCATAAAGAGGGGCGTGGAGACTTTACTCCCCACGGGTCTTATTTGGGCAAAACACGCCGTTGAAGCATCAGAAAATTGAAATAGTTGGACACGTGTCCAACTATTTCAATTTCAAAAGTAATTTTATCGGGTACCCTATAAAATTACTTACGAAACACGGCACTGCAGGTTATTACCGATTGACACATATGAAATCATAAATAATATATTACATTAAATTTCTCTTTGAGTATATCTATATGTGTAATCATGGGACCCCCGAGGAGGTGGTTGGGGCTGGCTGGCATGATATAGGAGGGACGTACGTATATCCTTCTCGGTAATTGAGTTATCCGCTTGGATCGACGTAATTTAATAGGTGTTGCAAAAGCAATTTATTTTTTATTAAATAACCTGTTTTTTTGTCGATTCAACCGATAAAAGTGTTTAGTAAAATATTATAAATCCGCCGAATTAAATTAATTATTCTGTTCGAAAGGCAACAATATAGTTATGAATCCGATATGCTGGGGATGATATACGAGGGTTTAGTAATTGATAATATGTATTCTCCAAAATCATAGCCAATATTGGGCATGGATTCGTCCCTAGAACTCGAATGGTCGCCCATCTAGCCGATTCTAGCAAAGCCGGGCGGTGCTTAACCGCAACATTGAACTGTGACTGCGGTCTACCCACTGCTCTACGTTATGCCCCACCTTTGATTTTTCTATTTACTTTTTTTTTTAAACAAAATTAAAAATATCACTCTTTTGTCACATTCTCCCTTGGACCGCGACTCAAATCGAAACCATTCGTCGCACAGTATCGACTATAAATCTCAAGCTAACGGTGAAAAACGATAGTTCTCGTCGAAATGGGAAATTTAATTTGTTTCTGTGCAGATAGTTTGGATGCGCGGCGTACCGATGAAAATTCAGATACTGTTATACCGAAATATATCCCAATGGGGTGCACAGTATACTATCGCCGGGCAGGGTATGTGGTACATCTTGTCTTCTATAGGTTTGTCTCTCTTTGTGAATATATTACCTAGCCCACTGGCGTCCCGGTATGTAATTTAATAGATTAGAACAAGACGGCAGTGGCCGCGCGTTACAATTGAATTACACGCCATAATAATATAATTATTATAGTCCAAAACGAAATTAATATTTTAATAACACTAACGAAAACATTGATCGTTTTACTTTTTGTAAATTTATTAAAATATCCATATGTATATGTAATATATATTATTAATGCTATAAAAACCTGCAATGTCGTTTATATAAAAAATGTATGACGTTTTCAGAGCTAATGGCTATGGGAAGTGCCATGCACAGTAAAATACAGTCGCATTTAATCGACGGTCAAGCAGACGTGAGCCGTTACGACGAAGTGGAAAACTGTTGGAAAAGTTTGGAAACGGTTTTGGGACACGTTTCGAAACCGATTTTAGTCGAAAAAATGGTCGTCCACGACGAACTGTCATACAGGGGTATTGTTGATTGCGTCGCGTTTCACAAGTAAAAACTTTATATAAAAATTTATCAATTTCGTTATTAATATGGTGTGTGGTGTTTCAGACAAACTCCTGTCGTTATCGAGTGGAAGAAATCGTCACGCGATAAGTCGAGTTTACAGGCAACATACGACGCTCCTATTCAATTGGCAGCTTATATGGGAGCCGTGAACAATGATGTTTCTTATGACTTTAAGGCAAGTAAAAAAAAAAGATGTTTCTTGTGGATTTTAAAATGTGGAAAAAAGTTACTTTCACTAATATTATTGATGGCGTTTATCTCTCCTAATTTTATATAAATGGACATTTATTTCTTATCCGTGTAAGTCATATATGTCTATTTGTATTTACCTTTACTTTTATGAGTGTATAATGTACACTACTCAATTAATCAAATTCAAAATAATAATACTATTACAAATATTACTATTATATAGACAATTATTTTTTTTTTTTTTTTAGGTAGAAGAAGGATTAGTAGTTGTCGCATATAGTGACGGCCATCCTGCTAATGTTTTTAAATTAACAAAACAATCGTGTCTTGATTATTGGGAACTTTGGATACAACGACTAAATAAATACAAACAAATGCAGTGATTTCAAGTAATTATTATTGTTGTAATTCAATTAATATAATTGAATGTGTCGAGGAACTGATTAATTTGTTTTTTCTTCTTCGGTTTCATCCGTAACTTTGACATTGTTCGTTATTTTTACAAAGTTCTTACTAAGCCTGAAATCATAAGTAAATCATATTAATAATACAATTTCATAGTAATATTAATTAAGTTATTAAGTATTTAAATTGTTTTCAGTTACATATAAGTTGTATTTATTTGTGTTCGTTTTTTTATTGATGTACACAAATATTTATTTGTATATTGTTGCTTCGGTTTTTTTTTAAATTTCTTTTATCGACTCGTATACAATTTGTTTTTTCTATATGATTAAGGAAATGACTGATACTAGTTTATAAGGATTCTTAGTTGATTTTAGTTGTGTAGTACAGCTATATTCTGTATAGCTTTTTTTTTTTTTTTCAATTACAATTTAAACAGTATTTATTAATCGAGTCTTACTTAAAAATAAAAGTATATTTAAAAGTAAATTGTTCATTTCAACGACAATACATATGTATTTTATATTTGTATTTACTTAAAACAATATGCGTTTGAATGAAATATATTTTGTTTTTAACTTTTATCAGCACCTCGGCACTCCTATAAAAGTTTATATTTATGGTCTTTGTCCTTAACCCTTTGCGCGTTTTCTTTCTACCATTATGTCACGCTGGGTTCTATAAAACACAACATGTTGAATAATTCGTATAACTCGTTTATATATTTTTGACAAACGCATTCACCTAGTGGTTTATTCATAGTGTTTGGTGCGCTTGCAAATGGAAAATAAATTAGGTAGTAGTTGTTTGTTGGTATTGGAATATATATTGCCAATAATAAATAATTTATAATAATGTGTACAACAAGAAATTATTAATTTATTTTATCAATGTTTTAACATAAAGCTATATAATAATGAATGGTAAATGATAAACGACGGAATTCTTCGGACCCACTGTAAAATCACTCGGCGGTGGTGGTCTTCGTGTGTTTGAAAAATGATTTGAAAATTTTCACTTAAACAGATGACAGATGGGTACGGTTAAGAATTGAGATGGATACCTACGTAAGTATCTCATGTATTACTTTTTTACTTTTTTTTGTGATTATTCAAATGTAGACGTTAGCGAATTTGTCTATGACGCGGGCTAACACATTACATTTATTAAAAAAAACAAATTTAATGATGAGAACTTCTAAATGGAGATAAAAGCTTTATACTTTTGAATAAAGCCAGTCACGTTTGTGTAATTTTCGTCGCGAAAGCAATATCACAATGTCACATTCTTTTTCTTTCCGCCGTTTTTCATTTTCATGCAAATCATAATCGAACCAATTTATCTGTACTTAAATACGCGTATATTTGCGTATAAGGCCGGGGCTTATCCGTATACATATTATATAGAAGGTATAAATAACGATTTCTTTTCCTTTTTATTCTCTAATGCACCTGTTATGCATATATCAATATATTATTATATACAGTAGGATACTATTGGGTAGTTGGCCATTTTTTTTTACCGATAGGTATAAAATAATGTTATATATTACAGAAATACAGAACGAAATTATATGTTTGCCAACGTATGTCCCTCCCCCTTGACAAAATCCTAAATAGCCACCGAAAACTGCAATTAGCCGCCGCCGCCGCGACGTGAGGGTGAACCAAGGGATTACCAACATTTTTTAAACACTAATAATGACAGTTTTAACGAGTTGTTGGAAATGACATTACCAATAATTACAAAACAAGATACGGTGACGAGAAAAGCTATTATTGTATGATATTATGCGCCTACCTACACGTACACGTTTTTACGTACACATTTTTCAATATTGCGCAATTAATTTCAAACAAGCACAATCTTTATCAAGCGGTACGCGCAATATTCGTATCAGACACGCAGTAATAGTATGTCTATTATTATTATTATTTATATATATAAAAGAACAGGCCTTTTTTATGTTCCCATTTTGTGACGACGCCATTTAACATTTTTCCAATTTTTTTTCAGACAGAGTTGTTCCAAATACCTTTCTGCGTGTCGTCACATCGCCCGATTTTCCGAAATTCCACCCCTAAGGGGGGTAAAAGGGGTAAAAATGAAAAAAAAAATAAAAAGTCGCACGCGGGCGAAGCCGGCCGGTTATTCAGCTAGTATTTGTATATTATAATGTAATTGATCATGGCGCTCTGGGAATTTTAGGATTCTTACAATAGATCGAGATTGCTTCACGGCACGTTGTTCCGCAAAAAAAAAAAAAACAGGAAATCCGAAAAAATGTTACACAATAACACGTTATTTCCGGAAGTTCGTGATGAGTACACAATAACGTAACAATAGTAATAAAACGAATAACGATAGGCGCGTGTTTGCGCGACACAGGAAAGTTCACGACAGTACAATACTGGGCGTGTAACAGGGCCAATGAGAGCCGAGCTGCTGCTCGCTCCGTCCGACCAATGACGGCCGAGTCGCCCACGCAACCCGACCGATCGAGAGACACGCGCGAACAATATACAGCAGTAGCTCACCGACGACGGTCGTCCCGAAAGCTCTTCGCGGTCACGTTTTAGTTTTCTCCGCGACAGTGCGTAATGTCGTCGAATGTCGTTGTTCTATTTAAATTAAATTAAATTTATCGGGCGACTTTCTCGTATGCGCTACCATACTTTCATTATTTTACAAGCCGACATGATGAACACCGAACCTCTACGGCGAGTCGTCGAAATTTAACTCGACTCGGAAATAACAGAAGGATTATACCCAAGTCTACATGGAACACAAACATTATAGAATGTGAGTAAAAAAACAACAACAAATAATCCTAAACATAATAATATGAAATCTAAATAATCAATACAAATAACACATATAAATGTGTATTTATTTTTATTTTTTTTTGATTTAAAGAAATTATATATTGCAAAATAATAATACATAAAATTAATTCATCCCTTTAAGCTATAGGCTCTTGTGGTGGGATAAATAAGTTATTGAGATGAAGGTTTACAATTACATTTCTTAAACGTGCAACACTAATGTTTTATAATTTATACAATAACTTAAAATATTAGAGTACACCTAACAACCAGTTGACAATAGTTTTTTTATTAATTAATTATAAAATTAGAATTTTTATAAACGTTTCACTTGGTATTTCATTAAACTATGACGGACCTAAATAATCGAGGAAATGTTTACCAATATTTTTCTCTGCATATCTTGGATATCATTAGCTCTATTTTCGCGCTTATATTGGCGTTAATAAAATCATAGTGTTTTTCGATTTACTTAATTTGGCGAATAATTGCTTGTATACGGAGTAATCTTACCGGTAAAAAACTTTTAGTTCTTTGTAGTTGGAGTTTGTAGAGCCTTTTTTACATCTTTTTTATTATTCAGGCAGATTCTCTTACCACTTGATTTTGCCGGATTTCCCAGGGGTCTTATTGCATTATCTGCAGCACAGCCCCTCCCTGCCCGCGTCATTAAGCCGTACCGAAAAATCGATTTTTACAATGCATTTTATATTTAGTGCACATAATTTTTCTACCAACGTATCTCTGCAATAACAACATCCTCTATCCATCCCTATAGGTTCGCCCGTCTCAGACCGCGTAGACGTTATACAGTTTTTAAATGACACTATGCAATATAATATGTATCATATTATATTATACCGCGCCGGTAATAAAATATGTTTATTGTATAATATAATATACACTGCGATGTGTTGTAAACGTTTTATTGTTTGGCATTCTGTAGTGCGTCTGTTGGAATGCACTACTACCCCCCATATTGGTTTTACGCTACGTTTTTTTTTTTTTTTATTATTATTCATACAATTTCTCTCGAGTCGATGTAAGTATGTGCTCCAAAAGTTTCATACAGCCGCTCCTCTTGTATTATATTACGGTATAGGTATGTATTATAGGCACTTTAGAAGCCATTTTTTGAATTTCTCTCTACGGTAGTTTCAAGAGAAGGCGCTATCGAAAAAGGCTGCGAAATTCACACACACGCGCGCGGGGCACGTTCGTTTTCGATGAAACTGATTTCGTACGTTCTGACGCAAGCATATTATTATAATATTATACATAATATTATATACTATCAATTTTGTTGATTACAATAATTATTCAAAAATGCCCATGTTTTTTAATGTATTTCACCGACCGTTTGTTTTATAGAAGTTTGTTTCCCGAGTTATTTTCAAGTCGCGCAGGAGAATCCGTTTCGTTTCACAACAGGTTTCAATAAATGACAATAATGATTATTATCGCCATTGTAATATCTCAACGTTTATTGCCGACCTTCGTCGGGAGACCGCCGCCGCCGCCGCTCGATTCGGAAACGTGTGTGTGTGTGTGTGTGGCAGCGTTTCCATTCTAATTTTACTCAACAGAACGAGACTGCAGACAGAAATGCGAATCTACTCTAGACGAATACGTCGTATTATCTTTAAACAATTTCACGGTAAGTGTTTTTATGGCATATTATTATATTATTATACTAGTAAAAGCATATAGGTATGAAAGTTTTACATTTTTGTCAAAAAGTCACGGTGAAAACTTATAATTTGTTTTTTTCTCAACGGAAATCCGTCGCGTCTCGTTCATACTTCGCCAAGTATTTTTTTTTTTTGGGATTTTCCGGAAGGGGCAAAGTCGCCCCTGCAAAAGTTTAATAATACGTTAAATTCGTTACGTTGTGTCGACGTATTATTTTTCCGTCGCTCGACCGCTTTTATTTTTCTTTCCTAGTCGAAACGATTTACGCGTGGGCAAACGCACCGTAGATGTAAACATACCTGATATATTATTATATCATGCGTACATTATTAGTAGTAAACCACCTATGGCATGCGAACGTTTCTGTTAGTTTTAACATTCTAGACACACGATTTATTTATCACGTGACCAGACGAAACGGTCCGTGCTCTCTGTTATCGACAGTTCTTTTGTCTCAGTTCTCGACAGTTCTCAGGATTTTCGTAAATTTAAAACGCATGTCTATGTTTTCTAAAGCGTGAAAAAAAAAACACGAAATTTCTTTACAACAAAACGATTTGGCTCGTGACTCGAAATAGAAAATAAAAAACCTTTCGCCGCAGTGCCGCCCCTGTAATTCCCCATAATATTATCAGCACGCGCGTATATTACGTATATTCTCGTATTATATTTTCACGCGCGCACTCGCCTGCTCGTGCACACCGACACGAGACTATTTTAATACTATATATAAAAAAAAAAAAAAAACTACTGACTTGTTGAGCTCTTCCTCGAGCCCTCTGTTGGCCTCCTCGATTTGCTCCCGCTGGGCCGTGATGGCTTTCATTCGCTCCTGCAGCAGCTGTATTCTCTCTTCCAGTAACGCCTCCATGTCGTTGTCGTCGTCGTGGTCGTGGTCGTCGGCGCTCCGCGATTTTTCGAGTTGATCGACAAAGTGGGCCTGTGCGACGGGTATAAAAATAACGATTGCGCGCGCGATGAATACCCGTCGTCGGACTGTCGGTATTATTTAAGCGCGCGTGTAACGAATACGTCCGACGATGGGTAGCGGCAGCGCGAACAACGACTGTGGACTTAAACGTTTCGTCATATGTTTTTATATATATATATATGTATGTATATATGTATATATATATAATGTATATACATATATATTTATAAAAACGTAGCACGCGATGCGTCGTAGTTTATAATTAACCCGTCGTCCTGGACCCGAGCCAGCGCGACAATGCGATAAAATAATAATATGCGTATATTTGGTTTCACTCTTATGTCGATATAAGGGGTTACCGGCCGCGGCCCCAAATATCTGTTTGTCCCGCCGCCGCCGTAGGTGTATAATAATATTATTGTAAACGATTCGAAAACGATCGCCTCTCCACGAGATGTGCACGAAACACATTTTTCACGTCGGCCGTGAAAGTACCCCGGGTATACTACTCTCCAGGTAAACGCGATGCTAAATTTGAATGGTGGGGGGGGGCGAGAGGAGGGAGTGCTCTGAAATGTGACTCGTCGTTTTTCTAGGACGTTTTTTTTTTTCACGAGACGTTTATTATGAATATTATCGCTTTAAATGCATTTTAAATTGTTAAAAAAAAATGTAAAATAATCGCCGATTGGTATTTTTTAGGCGGATGAAGTAGATCTTCGATACGTTCCTGCAGCCGATGATTCGACACGGAAGCGGTGAACCGTCGATCCCTTTGAAGTAGTGTGTGTCTGTGTGGTGAGTACGCGATCGAATTAAATAATTACAAAATCTAATTTAAGACAAAAATCTAATTGAATTTACTGCGTTCGAACTTTTCGTTTGGGTTTTCGGAACTTTGGTCGAGTTTCATCGACTTTCTCCTCGGAAACAAACCTCCTCCTTCTCGTCGGACGCATAACAATGTATATATAGGTACAAACGTATAGTAAATGTGTACACTATATACGTTTGTGGCGGCGTGTGAACGCGTTCAGGGAAGGGTTTGGTGCGTTAGATCCCGGGGAAATTCATTTTTCGTTCTCCCCACCAGTGACACTCGACCCCTGCAACTACCTCGGAAATCGCCTACATCTAATATTTCATTTGAAACAAAATAATATATATTTTTTTTTAATTTACAGTAGTTATTTTTGATTGTGAAAAAAAATTACGATATTAAAAATAGTATGGTTAATTCGGTTAAAAATAAGAAATAGTCACTGAACAGGACTAAAATTCGGTACAAATTTCTCCAATATTATAATATTATCGGTAAATTTTTATGAACGGGGGCGACGAAAAAAGGTTGCGGGTATCTCATCACTAATGCGTCAAACGTTTCGATCGTTTCAAAGTATCGACGGTAGTTGTCTTCGTGATATGGCAAACGCGCTATTTTCCGATGTTCTAAAGTGAAATGCAACGATTTTAAGACGGGTTGCGATAAATTTAAGTACGTAAAAAAACGCGTTCTTTTAACATAACGAGTGTACTCGCGCGCGCGTGTGTGTGTTCAATTTTTCGGATTGAAAAAGTGCTCTGAAAGATTTATGTCTTACATAATAATGTTGTTTATCGTATATATTTATAGGTTAATGAAATCGATCTTTTCGCGTAATGGATGCCGCCTCCCCGCGGATTGTAAAAATGTATCCGAACTCTGCAGTTCTCGTGTGATTTGATTATGACGACGCGCCGCCGTAAAGAGATTCACATCAAAGGTATTTATAAATTATTACTTTAAGTCCGCATCCGACGATAATCATTGGATGTGTTATTCGTCGATTTAACGGCGCGTAAATGTCGCAGTTTTAAACTAGATTTTCTCTAAATAATTAATAATCGAATCGCGGTTCCGACTACTCGTACACGGCGCATGTAATATTGTTTTATTGACGTGTAACGGCTCTCGATCTGAAAATGTTAACCTAACGACCGATATCGATTTGAAAAAAAAGATTGTTTCGACTTCTTCGATTTTTGTCCCGCCCGAGAGACTTGAATTCATTTTCGATATAGGTGAGCTTGTTTTTTGTTTTACAAATTAAACTTCGATATTATATTTACAGTACGCGAATGCGTAGTATAGTAGGTACTATTGATTTACCAAAAAAATATAATATAGAAAACCTAATTTACTGCTAGAAGTTGTTTTTTTTTTTTGGTAATAATATAATAATAATAAAAAAACGGTTGGTCGCATTATTTTTAATCAAATATGCCACGCGCGTATAATATATGGTACGTTAGAGAGGTCGTTTTTAAATTTCCCAACAGTTTTAAAGAGACGGGCGACAAATTACGACGAGTCATAGCGAAATCGATTTTTTTTTTTCGTCACACAACAAAATAATAACCGTAGAGAGAGAGATAGATTCGTAACACTATCGTCGATTATTTATTTTCATAATAAAGTATAAAATAATATATTATTATATATCGTCGATTTCAGTGGTATAATACGTATTCATAATTATCACGCTCTCGAGTATTTCTATGTCTAAATCTATTTTCCATTTCCAAGTCTAAAACGTATACTACAACATTATGCCAATAAGGTCGTTTTACAATAATAATAATTGTAATGGGAAAAAAATCTGCTCTAAAAACTTCCGTGTAATATTATTATTTAAGGTTTAGAGTAATAGCTTTTTAGTTTTTAGTATCTTCTCCGAATATATTACTTTCTAGTTGTACCCCTGGGCATAAGCGTAATTGAGAATGCTTTATGAGGAGTATATGGAAATTACCTTTCAAGGCAAACCCGTAGAGAGCTTCGCCGCTGCTCACACACACACTCCTCCCGCGCGCTTTTATAACAACTCAATACACTCGTACCGAACGTAGTTTTTAATCTGTTTTTTCTTCTTTTTTTTATTATTATTATTAAAAGTACCTATATTCGTTTTCGCTGTAAAAAAATATAAGAACATATTTTTTTCATTAGATTCGTTTCACACATTTTCCAAGTTTATCTCTAATTTCAATCATACGTATAATTATCATGCGTATTTATTCGAATATTTATCTCACGAGGTAAAATCAACTTTTATTTTGATCGTTTTGAAAACTATAGTGCTTTCGGAATTTTCCGAATTCAAAAGAATTAGAATATAATATTATTTTCTATCGATTCGTCGTGAATATTTTATTATATTTACGTAATCTCGAATTCTCGAAAGTAATATCAAAGTAGTGTTGTATTTATATATTATTTTTTAATTTACACGTCGTCGTCGTCGTCGTATATAATAATATGCTTTCGACAATTAAAATAAACTCGCAGAGTGTGTATATAATAAAATCGTCGTCAGAAAAGGCTTTATAAAATCTATAAAAAGCAGATTCGCGAGCCGTTTACGACTACTGTAATAACGTTATAAAGATAATAGTAATAATAATAATACGCGTTTCAAAGGAGTTTCCTTTTTTTTATGGCTCTTAAGGCCGCGTTTATAGAGCAGTAGAGGTAGTCGCTTGCCCGTGTAAACTCTATAGTGGTATGCCGAAGAATACGGATTAAAATAGTTATCCCGTTACGAGTTGGAAATTAGATTGATGAAAACTCAAAAACGTCTGGAGATTTACATTATTTTATTGATAATTATTATAAATAAATTCAACAGCGTGTATAGATCGGATTACGGGGAAAACGAGATTCGCCCGGGCGGCTAATTAAATTTCAATAAACAATTGAAAATATATTATATCAACTCTGGATATAATTACGTATAAAAACAAACTCTGGGCGATGATTTCGTAAAAGAACGTCTTATAAATTATTATTTTTTATCATTGATAAGTATTTCAAACGTGATTTTATAGCATTTGCTACTTGTTATAGGATGAAAATAGCAGGGTGGGCTATGAATTTGTTTTATGCATCTCTAAGTATGAAATTTAATTTCGCTATTTTTTGCACGTTTGAAGAATTTTAGATTTTTAGTGCTATTTTCGAAGTTTTGGTGCTATTTTTCATAAATCTCGTCGTTTAAATTATTGAATGACAAATAGTAATATTGATTTACGCGAATGCATAAGAAAAATTCTTCCCACATTTTCGTTTCGTATTGAAAATCGATAAATAATATGATCGAATTATATAAACCATCGACTGTAATATTTCGATTTGTATTTATTTATTTTTTCGGTCATATTATATTAGAATTTTCGGCGCTATTTAAATCCGAACCCCGGACGACGCGCGACGGTATATTGGTCGACGGTAAACGTAATAAGTAGAGCTAGGATTTTAATGACCTAAAAAATGAACTTAAAAAAGCTTAAAATAAACAAAAATTAGTTAAAATACACAAAATGAACGTAATATTTGTAATACTACGTAAAAATGACCTTAAAAATGCAATAAAATGCATTTAACACAAAAAATGCAAAAGTCACCAAAATCCTAGCTCTAGTAATAAGTAATTCGAACCGACGACGGAATATTTTTTCCTCCTCTCGCGTTGACCAAACGAATTTTTCCCGTTTAAAAAAAAATTAAAAACAGTAACCTAGTCAGTCGGGGTCGAGTCGAATTAAATGAAAAAAAAAAGACTCGTTCAATATTATGTTTATTGCGTCTACCCGTGAGAGCGCCGCCGCCGCGCCGTTCGAATTAAATATAACGCCGCTATATACGCGAACACGCGACCGACGACGCGCGCGCGTATCTAATGCGATTAGAATATTATATTAAATTAACGTTTTTTTTGTTATTTTTTCTCCAAAATAAATTATCGTCCGTCCCGTGTTATCGCGCAAATGTTGTAATTATATCCGAGTGCATTTCTATGACGAGATAATATACGCGCGGGCCGAATAAATTATAATAAATATTTACCGAACGAATAACGCGTAAATATTAGCGATTGCTGTGTGAACTTTAGAAATTAGCGTAATAGTTATTCCCGAAGCATAATACTACGGGGAAAACAATAATAATTATTTAATGTCTCGGACGCGTCCGCGTGATAATATCGTCTATAATAGTAAGTTGTCGGATTTTTTTGTTCTTTTCCGTTTTTTCGACGAAATGTCGTTGTAAACCGCGAATTCCACCACAAAACAGTGGTTACTAAAAAGTCACATACACTACAATAAAGTGCACACTACACGCACGGCGGGTTTTTAATCAATAATCGTGAGAACCGCGCGCGCGGCGTTTTGCTGCTACTATCGTGCGATGACGTTTATATGTACGTATATATGCCGTCTGGCGGTCATTGCGTTTCATCCGTAAGTCGCGCGACCGATTGTTTTCGAAAACTTTCAGTTCGTTATCCCTCCGATTGTAGCGGACAATAGAGATCTCGCCGACTGCAAACAATGTACGTATAATTTTCTCAAACCGAATACTATTTCGAGTCGATGACCCCGCCGCCGCCGCTTTTGCAGTTTGTTCGCAGGAGTGTGCGTAAAAACTTATTCGTGAATGAGTTTTTCACATTAAAAATGTGACTTACATAATATTATATCGTTAAAAAATAACGACGATAGAGAGAGTGGTTGGCGAATCGTACTTGTAAATTCGAAACCGATCGTTTAAACATAATATATGATTTTTTTTTATCGAAATGTAATTTTCAAACGCTTAAAAAAAATCGTTTGGCCGGTAATTTTTATTTCTATTTTTTACTCGAAAGGACGACAATTCGTGATGAATCTTATATATAAAAATGAATCGCAAAATGTGTTGTAAGCGCATAACTCAACAACCCCTGAACCGATTTCGCTAATTCTTTTTTTATAATATTTCTTGAAGTATGAGGATGGTTTTTACGGAGAGAATTATTAAGAAAATTAACCTTAAGGGGGTTAAAAGGGGTAAAAATGGAAAAATCCTGAGTCACTGGAGCTTTGTGGTATTAAATTTTGTCAATAGTTTCGTTTTACATAGTGGAGACCCCATGGGAAAGGATTTTCCTAAATTCGACACCTACCGGAGTTAAAAGGGGTAAAAGGGGTAAAAATGAAAAAAAACTGATAAAATAAAAAGTTATACTGCACACGGGCGAAGCCGGGTTATTCAGCTAGTCTTGTAATAAAATTAAAAGTCTCGCGAAACAGTTTGTCAGATTTTATGATTTCGTCGAGTTTGATCGAAATTTCGAGAAAACACTAAATTTCGTTGTAAATCGTAGGGGTGGGATATTTTTTCTTCTAAATCCTTAAAAAAAAAAAAGAAGGCGTTCGGAAAAACCTCGTCGTCGGTACCGCGCGCGTAATAGACGCGAAAGAAAAGAAGACGAAAAAGTTACACGCCGTAGTAAAATCAATACGCTTCTCTTGTTCGCCGTACCCAGAATCCCAAAACAAACACAATTTATCGTAATACTTTTCGAATTTCCACGATAAACACTTAAAAACACGTTGTATACGAGATCGCGATAATACAATTCAATTTTACAGTGCATACGTATATACAGATTACAGTCGTCGTATAATATATACGACGACGTCTTCTTTTGTAACTGTCAGAACGAATGAAAACATTTAATTCGTTTGGGTAAAAGAGAGCGCGCGCGCTACAGTGTATAGTGTATAAACAGTGTGCGATGTGAATTTTACATTTATTATTTCCGTATAAAAAAAAAAAAAACGAGTAATAATAGTGAAAACCTTTTCTTCTCGAGAGTTTCTCGCGTTATCAAAACAAATTAAATACAATAATAATAATAATAACAACAACAATACGTGTGTGCGATTTTCAAACAAAACTCGAGTTTGGGATTTAAAGAGGATTATTATCGGACGTTTGTAATGGGTATAAAGTTTCGCGAATTACACCGTGTATTTTTATATTAGCGCTTTCGAATTACTCTGTTGTTATTCTATTCGTTTGTTAAACGATATCGCGAATATCTTTTCTTCCGGCGCGGCGGCGTGACGGAAATGATAATAATAATAATAATATGTGTAATGAATCTCGCGAGATATTCTCCTCTTCGCGTTTTTTTTTTTTTTATTATATACGCGCGCTTTTATATACGACACGTTTTCGGCGCGAACAATTTATCACTTGAAATTTATGGCTCGCCGCCGCCGCCGTTCGGGCGATAAAAAAGTAAAAAAAAAAAAAAATTAATAACCACTCGTCGTCGTCGTTATTTTCGCGCGGAGATATGAATTTTCAATTAAAACGTTTGTCGGACACAATTATTTATAATTTAAATTGCAATTGTTAGACTCGCGGTCGAGTGTAATTTTTCTCCTCTTTTTGCTCAGGAAATATGTTTGGCAAGTGAAAAATAATGTCAACTTCTACGGTAAAACACAGTATACGAGAGACGAAAAAACAAAAAGGTTCATCACACACATCGTTCCGTGAGTAATTTATCGGCGACTATTTCGGGTGTTGGTTAGAAATTAAGTGTTTGTGGCTGAAACCGGTGGCGTATTTAGGATTTTGTCCAAGGGGGGGGATGGAGGATAGACGTTGGCAAACATCTAATTTCCTCGAAGGGGGGGGGGTACACTTACCATCACAACCGTTTACACTTATTAAGTACATTTATAAAACTACTATTCTTTAAAGGTATTAATTTAATTATTTTTATACATAATCAATAACTTCGTTAATTGGCCAAGGGGGCCTCTATCCCCCATCCCCCCGTAAATACGCCACTCAGTGCCGCAACAATTGGGTGTGCAAGGTGTGCGATGCACACGGGCCTCCGGTTCTTAGGGGCCTCCCAAACCATAAGCTAAAAATTGAAGATTGTCCGTTTCAAAATGAATTTAGCCTATATTGGTATTCTTTACTTCCTCGAAAGTTTTTTTGATTTTTTTTGTAATTGTTTTCAATGAATTTATTATCAGCATAAGTAGATGATAATTAATATCATGCAAGCTTCATTGGATCTGTAAATAATTCGGTTTTATAGTAAAACGTACAAATTATCATAGGAATAAAATTACGAAAATGATATTATAAAGTATGACATAATTTGTAGAATAATAGTCATTATCGCAGGGGGGCCCCTCTCTGTTATTGCGAAATATTTCTCAAATAATTATTGTATGGATACTAGACTTGGATCACTGAATTAAGTTGTTCGTTATTTTTTTTGATTATTCGTTATATTAATTATTTATAGAGGAGGTATTTAGAAGCTCAAATTTTTATAAATTTACATGATTAATTCTTCTGATCGGTTCCGCGAATAATCCGTCAAATATTTAAGTTATAGTACTAAAAAATACTAAAAAATTTCTGTAGTAATACAAAGATCGAGTAATAAATATATTATTAATTTGAGGCCTCTAAATAAATCCTTGCACACGGGCCTCAGAATTCACAATTGCGGCACTGACGCCACCGGTTAAAACGAAAATTATTTGCGCGTTCCGTCCGTTTGTAAATAATCGTAGAGTGGCGTAAGCGAAAAAGAGTTTTGGCATAGGGTTTTTTGGATTTTTCAAAAGTCGGGGTGGGGGAGGGAGGATCGATAACGAGATATGATTATAAAATTAATTACGACGTGATCGCGTGGCCATTAATCCGCGTGTTCGCGCGACAACACAGACGTCAAGTGCATCGATGCAGCGTGTCGCTTCGGCGAAATTAACAAACTTAAATTGAACGTAACCAATTTAAATTCGTATACGTTTTAAACTTTTTACCGCCGCCGCCGCGGCTCATATTTTATTCAAACCCAAGTTTCCGAAGTACCTATAGGCTATATACGTCCCGCCGCGCGACGGTAGTATTTCTTCTTTATAATATATACTCGCGCAAGAGTCTCCTGCGCTCTGCGGCGGCGGCGGTGTCGTCTTTTTCCGCTCTCCGACCGTCGTCCTTTCCGCGTTTACTTAATATATTTTCTCAGTATTCTTCTCCTGTTCCTTGCCGCCGCCGCCGCGGTTTAAACTCGCGCGAGTTATATTATAACGTCTCTTATACTGTTTTTCGAAAATTACGAGTGGAAAAAATCTCACCTCGGCGGAACGCAGTTCCCGTTCTTCTAGTATTAATTTTCCCATTGTTTTCCCGTGGTTATCGATCATCGTACTCAGGAATAAATTCGAGAGCGCTGTATTTTCATAAAAGAAAAAAATAAAACCCTATAAAAATAAACTGTTTTCTCACGATAATACGATATGCAAACAACACATCATCGTACCTTCGGTATGATCCTCTTTGTCGTTATTTATGCGAACGACTTCTGCGAAAAGGTCTTTGTACTGCGGTATCTTGACCCGGGCGTCTTCCACGCGTTTATCCGATAAATCCAATAACCGCCGTCTGTCGTCCACTTTCGAATTCATCATATTCGTCTGGCACTCTTCTCTCGCTCTCTTTTCCCGTTCCAGCTCGTCGACGCGCCCGTCTCCCGACCGCCGGAGTTTATCTCTCTCCACGTCCAAACCGCTTATCTAAATTAGTAGTGTGTGGCGCCACGACGACGGATATTAATAATAATAGTGTTGAGCGCGCGAGCGTCGGTGAAATTATAAATTACTAGCTGAATAACCCGGCTTCGCCCGTGTGCAGTATAACTTTTTATTTTATCAGTTTTTTTCATTTTTACCCCTTTTACCCCTTTGAACCCCGGTAGGGGTCGAATTTCGAAAAATCCTTTCCCTTGGGGTCTCCACTATATATAAAACGAAACTGTTGACCAAATTTCATACTTAAAGCTCCAGCAGTTCCGGCCAGGCGAATTTTTCTAGTTTCATCCTTTTTACCCCTTTGAACCCCGGTAGGGGTCGAATTTGGAAAATCCTTTCTTTAGGGGCCTCTGCTATATTAAATGAAACTATTGACAAAATTTAATACCACAAAGCTCCAGTGACTCAGGGTTTTTTCCATTTTTACCCCTTTTAACCCCCTTAGGGTTAATTTTCTTAATAATTCTCTACGTAAAAACCATCCTCGTACTTCAAGGAATATTATAAAAAAAGAATTAGCGAAATCGGTTCAGGGGTTGTTGAGTTATGCGCTTACAACACATTTTGCGATTCATTTTTATATATAAGATAATATAATATTCGTTCGAGTTTATCAAAAGGACTTATTAAAATTAAATATTCCTAACCGTCCGCGTTGATGGAAAATCGATAGATTGTGCACTATTATGTGTATTCCGTCGATGCACACAAGAGCTCTCTCTCTCTAATGGTGAAATATTCGCCCGAAACAATGAAAATTCACGGCGGGTTTTTAGTAGATATTATCTAATTTTCGACGAGTGCTCGTCGTGCCGCCGACTAGACACGTCACGTCACGTCACTGTTCGTCACGTTTAAAACTATGCGAAAAAAAAAAACAAAGGTTCGGCACGCGATTGATATTATGGTAATTACGCGGATAATCTGAATAATGCGATCACTTTCGTCCGATATAATTTTTTAGGGGTTTTTTTTTCTGTTTTTACAGTAGTTACCGAAATGTTACTATGCGGTTATTATACGTATAGTATATTGGTATTTTTAAATCGAAATAATTTAATTTAATTTCGTGTTTAATAACGTAAAATATAACCTCCAATCGTAAGTTTTTTAAACGCCGCCGACATTTTTCTTTTGAAAACGTGTTTTTATACAAATTTTTTATAAAACAGAAAACCGTCCGGTCTACGCGGAACGCCCTATGTATATCGCCCCGCGCGTTCTGTCGTATTCTAACGCGAGAACTCTGTTCTTCGGTCCATCGACGCGTTATTGTTGTTTTTTCTATCGCATTTGCTTTTTGTCTCTTTCGCCGAAAGCGCGCGCGACGCGTTGAAACGCGTTAATATAATAACGTGTATATTATATTATATATATATTATGCGCGCACGTGTTTTAATAATATATAAAGTTTCGACAAACTTTCGGAACGTTAAAATCGAATCGACGATTTTAATATCCCGACAGAATACCCGATTATATAGTATACCGACTGCGTTAAAATAGTTTCCGTTTAACGAATATATACATAAAGTTCTATTTTATGACGTCGGGCGAATATAATAAACGCGCGCCGTAGATCAATAGGCGAAACACAATAATAAACAACATTATAATGTTGTTAGACCGGATTAAATTCGTTTACTGCGCGCGCGCGATATTGCACTCTGCACACAAACATTATTATTTTATCCGAATAAATCGTCGGAAACCGTTTGTGAACGAGTTTTTCACGAATTAAATGACGCGCCTCTCTATAGACGATATTTTATTGAGTCTTTTTAGTAGTTTTTCAAAAGTTGTGTATTGCGTCATAATAATTAGAGCCCGGATTTATATGCATTTAATAAGTGTCAAATATGCAAAGAAAAAGTGGTTAAATATGCAATTATATGCATTATTATATTACACTTAATAAAATGTGTGTTTTTTTTTTTATAAAAACCACACTTTTACACCAAGGAAAATTTTAAATATTTTATCAAAAACAAAATAAATGATTATATCCACTGCTATATTATATTGCAAATCATTTAAATTAATCTAATTCTTTTAGAAAACTTATCAAAATCAAAACCAAAATAACAAGCCTTATATAAATATTTTAAACGTTTACAATCTAAATTTTAAAATTTGTCAGAACAACGCTTAAAATTAAAATATGTGATTTTTTATGTTATTAATACAATAATACCTATAATCATAATATCTATTCGTACTCCGATCTCATTACGGTAAGGCAATTACTAAATCGATTGTAAATTCAAATAGATAATTTAAACCAATTAAATATGCATTTTATATGCATTTATGAACAATTATGCAACAACCCTCGAAATATGCAAAATATTCAATATAAAATTTGGTGTTTAAATTCGGTGTGATATGAACCGTGGACATTTTAAACCCCCCCATAGACGTGCACTTAGTACAAACATGCAAATGCATATAAATCCGGGATCTAGTCATAATATTCTATATTATAACGGACTCGTATGATTTTAGAAAATTCCTCTTTCAATCGTAGACGACGTCACTTTACTTGTGTTGTTTTTTATTTCTACAGAATTCACTAGGAATTTATGGCGGTAAAACAACGGTCGGCTAGTAAATAAATAAATAACAATAGTTGCGTAACCCCCCCGTCGATTTACGACTTCCTCGATCTGCTCGTCGAGCACCGACTGATCTATTCGCACTGCAGTATATAATAATATTACGATGAAAAAATAGGTTAGTGGAAAATACGCAGCGAAATCGCTTGATTATTATCTGTGTTATCGTGTTCGAATTAAAGTCGGACGTTCCGATTCGTATAAATAATAAGCGTGTATACATATTATAGGGGTCGAGAAGAAGAAGAAGGAGGAGGAGGAGAAGGAGGAGGAGGAGAAGGAGAAGGAGCTGCGCTTTGAACAGAACACGTCGTGACATTATTACGTGAGTACCGCGACTATCCGCGAATCGCTTATACAGATTTCAATTAAACTCTTACAACAATATACGGGGGGGGGGGGGAAGGGAATATTATTTATTATAACTAGAGTCCGGATTTGTATGCACTTGATATGCTCTTATTTTTTTTTTTAATAATATGCAAAAATATATGCATTTTAATATTTATTTTTTTTAATTTCTTCCATAAATAATAATTCAACATTGTTGAAAAACTTAATTTTTTAACTATAGACATCGACTTTAAACATTTATTAAAGAACTACTATAAATATTTAAAAATATATTCAATAAATAAAACAAATACTTTACAAAATAGAAATCTACTCGTAATAATAAAACCAGTCAGCATTGTTGCCGATGACCGTGATATAATTTTAACATAAACTGTCCAAAAATATAATTACATGCGGAGAATAACATTTATTTCCCAACAACATACGTAATGAACTAATAATCTCTACGATGAAATTGAAACAAAATAATTGGCTTGATAAACTTTTATACAAAATATGCAGTCGTCTCTAAATCATGCATTTATATGCAAAATTAACCTTTTTTCTATGCATTATCCGTTACACAAATCGTCCGCATTTCTTACTCCCATCGAAATGCATCATACACTCATTACAAACGTGTAAATATGCATACAAATCCGGACTCGAATTATTATAACTTTAACTAAAGGAGTAGGCGTGTAGTTATTTCGTAAAATCGCTCGTTAAAATTTAATAGGTAACGCGAAAGTTTGCGTCGTCTCGTCCGTCGTGTCCCATACGGAATAATACGTTTTATGCGATCGATGTTTACTTACTTTTTCTCTCTTTTCTTCGGCCAGCGAGACGACGGATTTGAATTTTTCGCTCGACGCCAGATCGACTGCATAGACGCGACGACCACTGCCGCCGCCGCCGCCGCCGACGGCGTTTCGGTGCTGTCGGTCGCAACGTTCCAATTCGTCGAGCACGGCCGTCCTCTTGTCTTCGTATCCGACGATTTCCTCGTCCAAGTCTCTGTGTTTTCACAGGGTAAAAAAAAAAACGGAACGATAAAAAAACGCGGTCTTTTTTGAACCCCACTCGCGGAGAAACCGCCCGTAATAAATAATAATAACATTCTATGGAAACTGTCAGGCTGTCCGGTATTTAGTTTTTAGAACGATTTCGGTCGTATACGCGAGTATAAACCATAATTTTGGCTCTTTTCTGTAGAGAAAAATATCGTCTCGGTATAAACAAACTTTTTTTACGTCGTCGGTAAATATTTTGCAACTTTTTTGACGCGGGACGTCGCGCGTCGTATTGATTTTCGACCGAAATTATTTAATTTTCCGTAATTTTATCGACGCGACATGTTATATAATATAATATAATATTCAGTTAAACCGTCTTGGTTATTTTTACGGAAAACTTTTCGTTTCCGATAAACTCCGAGTTTTTAGCGTTCTTTTTATTTATTTATCGACTTTTATATTGATTTTTGTTTTTATTTTCCGTAAAAACTCTAATAGAATTTACAGAGATTATATAAAACGATGAGGAAAACCTAGTTTTATCGAGTACGACAGCGTTCCGTCGTCGTCGTCGTCGTCGGTTCAACGGACGCGATTAAAAATATAATTTGTACGACGCGGGGCGGGGCGGGTTCGTTTTCGGGCATGAATATTTGATAATTTCTAGTGTATCGTCGTCGTCACTTTTTTCCATATATCGTTCGTTGGCCATACATTTCGGTGTAAACACTCGCGGTGTGCGCGCAAATACTCCCCCGACGATATATATATATATATCGATAATAAAAGACAAATAAAAAGCGGTCGAAAACGTTTAAGTACGTCGTCGCGGCGATATCCACCCCCACCCCCCCCCCCCCGTTCGATTAAAACACAAACTTATTGGAAACTACCCCGAAAACGATTGTATTATTTATTCGTACACTGCAATATCGTATACGATATTTATTTCCGTATAGACTGTGTTCGTCCTGGGACCGAGAAATCCTTTTCTATCCTCCCTCCGCTCCTTCTCCCTCGTCGTCGTACCGATTGTGTGTGTGTGCTTCGCCGCAGATGTAATTTTTGCGCGCCGAACACAATATAATATGACGAGCTAGAGAGTCTCGGCACAACGCGTTTCTGACAAGTTTACGATTTATTCACAATGCGTTTCGCGTACATTTTATTACTGTCACTCCGTTTTTGACCAGTCATAATTCTCGCGAACAAAACGAAGCGCACTCTATCAACTCTTATTACCGAATAAATTCCGAGTCTCTCGGAAATAAACGGCGGGCGGGTAAAGGCGAATATTTATGTTCGACTGTGCGTCGAGCGGGGAACGGCTCTCGTCGTTATTATTCGCGTGTGATTGAATACGCGCCGAGAACGGTGAAAAAATATAAACTCTAAGTATGTTTTTTTTTTTTCACGTTTCTTTGTTTTTGGTTTTCGAAAAACCGCGCCGGAAATTCACTAGGCTGTGTTCGGCGTAATACTGTATATTATGTAAACCAGCGGTTCCCAAACTTTTACGGCACCCTTAAGAAATAGTTTGCGTTTTGCGGGACCCCAATGTCTTTAATTCCGACTAGATTTTTCTAAAAGAATAAAAGCGAAAACCATTACTCCGAAAAATGTTTTAACGATATTGTTTACGATGATTAATTTATTAAAATTAGTTCGTTTTCACGTCTTAACGACACAACGTAATATTATAATAAGAGCGTTGTAATTTTGTTTTGTTCGATTTCAAGTCCAACAAAAATACTTTAAAACGATATTTATACTCTATAGTGACTGTTATTTAGGTGAACTTTTTTGAAATAATATTAAATACTCCGAGTATGATGTGAAATAATTTTCGCTAAATAATCACGTACGTCTGGCGGAACCCTAAGGTTCTCGGTGGTGAGAAACGATTAAAACTACTGTTCGGATGACTTTAGGATTGTAATTTGTAACACTATGATATTATCGGGACGTGACACTTTCGATGTAGAAAAACGAGCAAACACGCGAGTTTTTCATTAATAAAATAAACAAATATTCATATTTTTCACTACCGCTTTCGTCGTTTTAAAAACCAAACAATTACCCCGTTTCGGACAAAACGAGTAGATGTTTTAATTTCACCAACTTTAACGTCGGTCGTATTCCTTTGCGTTTTAATTTTACATACTTTTTGTACGTAACTATATTTATAGAAACGACGACGACGACGACTCTATTCGAACTCTAATAATCGTTCGCCAAACGCCTGACCAGTAAAGAATATTATTTCGCTACGAAATCAAATACTTAATGGCCGTCGACAGTTGACTTTCGCGCGCGTCTTGCTCGCCGGCTCGCGTTTCACAGCAGTGTTTGATTTCCGCGACGGACGTCAGCGCGGCTTTCAGCTCGTCCAAAACGGTTTCGCTGGAATTCGCATTTTCCCGCACTCTCCGCTCTGTCTCGCGAACGGTTTGTAAGTCTGTAAGTTTGTAAGTTACGTTCTATTATACGTATTTTATAAATCGTACGGCGGCGGTTTCGAATCAACGACATCTTTTGTCGCTCGTAAAACTTGTCCGCTTTATTTTCCGCCGAATATAACAAATATAATACTAATAATATAATAATTCATATTATTATCGCAAAGATCCGACTAATCACAAACGACTTTTTTTTTGTTCTGCCGAGTATTTTTGAAATTATTTAACACAGTATTAACTAGTTTTTTTTGTTGTTGTAATAATTACTAATTAATAGGGCTCGGATTTTGTAGCAAAATAAATCCTTAAAAAAGCATTTATTAAATTTAATTCTAAAAAAAACAAATTTCAATTACACATAAAATTAAATATTAAAAAAAAGGAATTTACGACCACATGTTTGGTCAAGATACTTTCATTAGAACTCATTATCTATTGGGTGCTGCTAATATATTATATTTATACGTAGAAAAAGACCTTTCCACATCAACCGATGTAATCCATGCATATTTCATATGAACTAAATCATTTAAATCATACTGTTATGATTATTCGTTACAATTTCGGCACAATAACGATATAGTTGTTTTATCATTCATACGTTTATTACTGGTTTTAAAATTTCTGGTAATAATGATTTATAGTCCAAGTATATAATATACATATTACATAAAAATAAGTTAAATTTTCAAGAAAAATATGTAAAAATTAAGAAAAAATAACCGAATAGGGGAAAAAGCAATAAAAAGCAACTTTTGTGGAAAAAAGCAAAAAAAAGTCTACTTCATAGAAATCAGAACGATTCAAAACGTATTTATCTACGAGAATTATCTTTCTATCACACACCCCTCGAAAGAAGCATTTGCTACAAAATCCGAGCCCTACTAATTAATAATTTTACATTCCGTTTGTTTTTTTCTAAAAGAGCTTTATTTCGATATTATTTTTGAATTAATAATGTGTGTGTGTGTGTGTGTGTGAGTACTGAAAAGTCATTGGTTTTTCTAAAATTTCTCAAACTATACGAAAATTCCAATTTTTTTTTCTCTCATTAGTCATTGATTATGTAACGATTACGCCGCCGCCGCCGATAAAGTATGATTAACGAGAGAAAGATATTTCGATTTTAACAAACTACGAAAATAGTTTAGAAACGATTGATCTAATTAAAAACGATAAACGCCGGAATTCCTGTCTCGAAATTTCATTTATTTAAATTACCGTCTTTATTTATTTATTTTCAATCGGAATAAAACACAGCACGAGTGTCCATCGTGATTAGAAAATAACGCGTCTTTTAAAAGTATCGATCTGGAAAATAAAATAAAACTTTGAAACGTACGTTTTCAACGTTTCCAACACAACAAAACCGACTACTAACTGTCCTGTTTTTTTTTTTTTTTTTAATAAATAAGTCGCTAATCCCTCGCCCGGCTCACTTCTTTCTATTTACATTTTTAAGCGCAGTTTAATTTTTTTTTTTTTTTTTAGAACGCGACACACACAAGTAAAAACATATTATAATAACGACGAATTTTCGGCGTACATTATTTCTGTAATACTAATATTTTAGAAGAAGAAAAAATAACGTATTCCGGGGAGAAAAAAATAAAAAATAAATTCGACGGGACGTTTCGCGGGGTTTTCGTTGGAATAAATATCGTTAAGGAATATCGTTTCAACACATGTGGTTCTAAAAAAAAAAATACAATTTTTTTTAAAAATTACCAATTATTATATAAAAATGTTATCTTTGTTATCTATTGTTTGTTTTACACAGCTGTACGTCGTCGTGATTTATTTATTATCGTTTTTTTTTCTTCTCCGAATGGAATACGCTCGCAAACTACGCGCACAATGAAAACACGGGGCCGACGACGTATTTGTTTTTGTACGTTTTCGTTTTTTTTTTTTTTCTTCAAAAATTGTCTCTGTGTCGAACGACACGTACTGCTGTGCCCCGCGTGTGGTATACGTAAACGTGCGGGAAAATCGGAAAATGGGATTCGAGAGCGTAATATTTTCTTTTTCTGCGTAGCGTTTCGAATATATAAATATATAAGAATTTGTTGTATGCGCGCCGATTTGTTTTTTTTTTTGTCGTTTCGTTTCGAGCAAATAACAACGTGATATTTCGATATCGACTCGAGTCAAACGCAAACCCCCCGGAGTAGTGTTGAAACTTTCAACTCAAAAGCGTCAAAAACGTAAACGACATGAAATAATATTAACAATATACTGATCGCGCGTTTTCGTGCTAAAAAAAAAAAACCCCCCTTTTTTTATTATTATTTTCAACATTTTTTTTTTTACCGACGAAAAGAACACTTGTCATACTAATAATAGATAACTTTATTTACGCGCGAATATTCGTCTCGAAACTTCCGACGAGCACTGAACGCGTGTTTTTTTTTCTCGATAAAGGTTTTCGCACTGTTTTTTTCGAGTTTCGAATTATTCAGAGTTTACTGTAAATCAATATATACCTATGACGCGCCAGAGCGAATGATAAATTATATAATAAAAAATGAACAATTATATTAATACTCATAAATAATAACAAAATATTATTAAATATATATTATGTGTGCTGTTTACACCCGATGACGATTTTTAATCGAAACCGGTCGCTGGGGCGTTTTATTTCGGTTGGAAATTTTTCTTTTTTTAGTTATAGTTTTTCTTTATTTCCATTACACATCATAATATAATAACAAAATATTATTAAATATATAAAATTATTTTAATACAAACAAATTAAATATGTTGAAACAGTAATAAAATAAAGGTCTTGTCTTGAGTGTTTTATAACTTAAAAGTAAGAGTGCAAAAAAGTCACGACCGGTTTCGATTAAAAATCATCTCTTTTACTTTTTTGCACTCTTACTCGAAATACACTCGACGAAAGACCTATATTTTATTATTGTTTAAATATAATATGTTTAATAGGTCGTATTAAAATAATTTTATATATTTTTCAAGTCGTTTTTTATTTGCTAATTTATTTATTTTTTCGCGTTTCCCCGCAGGTTTGTGTAATCGATTGATTGATTCCGAAAGACGTCGAACAAGATCGCTCGAAAAACGTACGTGTCGTTGGCTGAGGAACGAGCGCGGAAGAAGAAAACGTGAACTCGCCGTCGAGGTAAGATTATTATTATTTCCGAAACGTTATACTACCTATTGTAAGGAGAGAATAATCGTAGTTGTGATAGTCTTTAGTGACCAACGTTTTCTACATTTTAGTAAATTTCACTCGTTCGTTTATTAGAACCGATTAAATATTGTTTACTGTCCCGTTAGTTATCGACGTGAGAATAACATTTTTCACTTGGCACACGTGCATTTCCATAAAACGTTTTGGAAAATATACGACTAGATATTTTTCCCGATTACAGAGAGTTTTATCATATAAATAGTAGACGTTCGGGTATAATACACGCAAAACAAGAGTTACGTCCGTTACACCTGTCGATTTTTCGCGAGATTTAATAAATTAATTTATTAATAACAAAATAATATTAAATATATAAAATAATTTATTAAAATAATAGTGCGACCGGTTTCGAATAAAAGTCAGGTAGATAAAAACGTAAATCATTTTATATATTTAATTGTGATTATTGTATGACGTTTAAACATATTTCATTTTTTAAAAAATTTCACGTCGATTCCGGGGACTTCGACGACTCACGTACGTCTAATATGATAAGTAGGGATGAGAAGTTATAGGAGCTAAAATAGACAAAATATGCCAGGAAAAAGTATGATATATGCATAAAAAATTTGAAAATATGCAAAAAATATATTATAATATGCAATTTTTTCTATTAAAATATAAATAATTTTTAACCGAGTGGTAAAAAACTAATACTAGTCATAAATATGAGATGATAAATGATTGGTAGGTGTATTGATTATATTATATTGATAGTCAGGTGATTTAATCTAAAATTATAAAAATACAATTCTATAAGTTTTGTAATATATTTAATAATTATTTTACATGTTATATTTTACATTGACAATTCTACAATGATTGTCAAATTTGCTATCTGCATTTTTATTTTATTGATTATTGACTACAAACATATAAAATTCCATAAAGTAATAAATTTTTCATGTCAATTGTATCCACATAATTTTACTAAATATGCATTTTTATGCACAAAAAAAACACGAACATGCAACTTTTAAGAAAACTACCAATATATGCAAAAATATGCAAAATTTAAATACCAAATTTCAATTCATTAGGTTATAGAACAGATTTTTAGCTCACCTAGCTCTTCTATAAATAGAAGATACAGACAAAAATATGAAAATCCTATAACTTCTCATCCCTAATGATAAGTTTTAAAAGTCGGCGTTCACCTCGCCCGGTAAAGTGTCGTCGTCGTCGCACAGACGCGAGCAATCCTAATTTTTCACCGTCCCGTCATCGATATAGCCGATTCGAAAATAAATCGGAAACGAAAATTTTACCGTTTCATCTCTTCTCGATATAACGAATAATAACGCGAGTTCAACACGTCGCGGGAGAGAAAATTAATCGCTACGAATGTGTTTCTTTCGGCCGAACTATATTGACATAATATTATCGCGTTGGAAAAAAACAAAACAAAACCGTACTCACCGTTATTCACATGTCGCAGTTTGTCGGTCGTTTGTCGGATCAACTCGTCTAATGATTTATTCATTTCGACGTGCTGAAAAGAGTAAAAAAACGACGTTTATTTTATTCCATTAACAATTCTCTATCGTGTAATTATCATATTATGCAATTCTATGCATATTGAAATCGTCGAATTAGCGCGTAGCATTCGAGAAAGTCGTAAAAGTCCTTTGACGTAAAACTCGAGAGAAAAAAAGAATAACCATAATATTGCGATAGTTCGGCGAAACTTTATCGTCAGTAGGAGTAAGATTTTTTACCGCGCGAACCTCGACGGTTTCTGCGGTCAGGTTGGGAGGAAAAAATTCGTTTTATACCCGATGGCGGCGGTTTATAATATTCTCTCTCGACAGTCGAATCGGGTCGATTGTTTTAAACATTTCATCCGTCAAATCTGTTTTTCCCATTTTTAATTCTAAATTCAAAACGTCATTTTATATAATATACTTTGTCTGAACGTCGAATCGTGTCGCGAGCAACGTGGACAGTTCGATAGAAACACAATCGCGGGGCTAATAATCGTTTTTCATTGAATTTAATATTTTACTAATGTTTTTCCTTTTGGAAATATTGAAATTTTCTCATTCGGCGCTATTGATTAACATTATGACTAGAGGTCGGATTTATATTCTCTTACAATCCTTAAAATATGATGTTTTTATGTCACATAAAATAGGCAATATATTCTCTTAATATTCTTTTAAAATACTAGATATATGATGTTTTATGTCCTTAAATATGCAAAATATTCTTTTAATATTAAAAACAAAAATTCAGTTTAAATTTATTTTTTATTAATTTGGTTTTAAATATATTTAATTTAATTAATTTTACAATAACAATTAATAACTATATATTATTTTGTGCTATCGCAATCGATAAGGAATACCAGGAGATTAATTTTTATTAAAACCCAGAAATAAATCATTTAGTGAACATTGTGTATTTATCAAAGTGCTGATATACGTAAAATATGTTCATTATATGCCGATGTTAGAAAAATATTCTCAAATATTCTCTAACCCCTGAAATATGCTTTTTTATGCAAAATAAATTTTTTCTTGTGAATTCTGTGTTTCATGAATCGTAAAGATTTCTCACTCCCATTTAACTGCATACTCGTAGACTAGAAACAAATATGTAAAATCATAAAAATCCGACCTCTAATTATGACATTTAAAACGGTTAGAAATTAAGGTTTTTTTACGACCCTTTCGCGAAATATTTCGGGTTTTTTCGCCAAAAATCGTTGTCTCCAAAATGTCCGCGCGAAAAACGTAGTGTTTTAATCAAAAATAATAACTTGATCGAATGTCTACTCTTTTATCGACGCGCTCTAATTATAGCTCGTGATATGACTTCGAAGTACAGTAGTAATCTATATATATAAAAGAGACCTATGCGATACACTCATCAACGCCCAGCCCAAACCGCCGGGTCTAGAGACTTGAAAATTTCTACAGACGTTCCTCGAGCGACTACGTCGTGCTTTAAGAAGCGATTTTCCGAAATTCCATCCCTAAGGGGGTTAAAAGCGGTCGGTAAGAAGGGTGAGACTAGAAAAATTCGCCTGGCCGGAACCGCCGGAGCTTTGAGCGTGAAACTCGGTCGGCGGTTTCCTTTTATATAACGGAAACTCCCGGAGAAATGATTTTCCGAAATTCGACCCCTACCGGGGGCTAAAAGGGGTAAAACGGGTGAAACTAGGAAATATTCGCTAGCATATTTTATTCCAACATTTCTTCGATTAGAATAATTGTATCTTTCAAAAAAAACAGCCTATAAATATAATATGTTATCAATGAATCTAATAGTGCTAATTAACACACACACACACACACAATTAAATTGTAAATTCCAAGTAATATTTAACACTATCAGTACAATTAAATTAAACACTAACACACGTCATACGAAAATGCCAAAAAAGAAACTAATACACGGGCAACGCTGTGTCGGGGCTGCTCGTTTTATAATAAACGTGTTTAAACGGGTCGAAAATTCGTCCTGAAACATGTAAATGTAATTTCAAACGTTTTATTAGAACAAATCGAATTGAATTTGACGTCGTCGTCTCGGTCTTTTTTTTTTTTCTTCAAAATAAGAGTCACGCGAACGCGCGCTGACTTTTCTCGGTAAATTGCGCGAGATAATAATAATAATAATATCATCATCTCTGATTCACGTATTGTGAAATGCACGCGAAAAAACCAATTATACACACGTGTGTGTTTTCGTACTCGGATTAACGAGACGGCGCGGCGCGGCGGCGTTCAACAAGTGTAAACACCGGCCGGACGGCGACGACGACACGGTCGTTAAACGTTTATTTCGCGTCGAAAAGGCAAATAACAAAAAAAAAAAAAGCCGCACGTCAAATAAACCTTTTTAAAAACCGAGTGTACAATATATACGGAAAGGATAATATTTACTCGGTCGATACTGTCGGCGACGCTTTCCGATATCTCGTCGGATTCGTCCCGCAGAGCTCTCCACCGCGACGTCAACGATTCCCTGTTAAACACACGACGTTTCGCTCATTAAAACAGGTTTTTATTAAATACGCCGCCGTAATATGATTTATTATTAGGGCTAGGATTTATATGCAATAAAAAATGATTAAATATGCATTTGGTTTATTAAAAATATGCAATAAAAATATGCTTAACCCGTCATTGCTCGCGTGTGAGAATTTCCCTCACATTGTTTTTAAGTCGGTAACCACTGGCTTGTTTGTTGAAATATTTAAAAATCGATTTATCATTTGAGGGGTACTTAAACGTTCCGACGAGGAAACCTATTGCATTCTGAAATCAGCTAGTCGTGTTTTGTGAGCGATTTCCTCTACGCGTGAGTAATAGCGTTTGAATTTCGCGTTCTAATTTTCGTTTTTACTTGTTATTTTTTATTCAATATTTTACTTTTTTTTTGCCGTTTATTCTATTTTTCAAAAGTATGAGTGAGGCAATTATTTCGTGGTGGTTAAATAAAGATATAGAATCACTAAATGATTCGTGTAGTGATGATAGTGAAAATGATGACAATACAATAACTGGAGAACGAAATATTGAGTTCGTAAAATTACATTTTTCTAATGATTTTTCATATAATTATTTTCATTTTTTTCAATATATTTATAAAAAAACATTCAAAATTAGATTATTTTATGATTTATTAAAATATTACATTTATGATAAAATATACAAGGTGAGCGAATCTCTCTACGCGCGAGTCATGACGGGTTAAATAAACCAAATAAATATTATTTAAAAAACACATTTTCTATAAATTTTTTTTAAATACCAATTAATAAAAATAAATAATATGTTAAACACTTAAATATAAAAACATTAAAAAAATTCTAAAATCTTAAAATCTCTAAATTATTAATTGATAAAGCTACTCGAATGAATTACATGATGTTTTAAATTTTCAAAAATGAACGATCTTCTGTTTGGTATGTTTTTATATTTGCTAAAACTCCGTTCGACGTCACATGACGTAATTTTTGCATATTATCTAAATTTTGTAACTTCCCCAGGAGTTAGATTTGGAAAATCTTCATCTGCATTGTTGCCATTTAAAATATTACGTATCGTAGACATAGCTTTTAGCCCGGTATTTTTTTCCAACACGTTTTTATATTTTTTGTCGATTTTTTCACCGATCGGTCCTTTGTTTTGGCCAAGTTTAGATTTGGTGTTTTCAACGATTTCCAAATTCTCATCGAGTAAAAGCGATGCATTTTCTAATTTCAAAATAGATTGAGTGATAAAGTTAAAGTTACTTTTTATATAAGCTAAATCATTTTGTATAGTTCTATTTTCAAATAAAGCTATATAAGCATTCTTTATGGATTTCGCAGTATTTTCGTCTAAAGACAAAAGCACCGATTTTATGGAATTGAAATTATCAGTTTTTGTACTGCGATAAAATGAATTGTAATGGAATATACTATAAAACGAGCACTTTTTGTGTTTTTGTAGTCGAAATGTATAAAAATATTCATTTTGTTCGAAATATGCAAAAATATGACAAATAAAAATACCACCATTTACCTCAGCTAGAGCTAATTCGTGGACATAACTTACAAAATAAGTAATCACAAGTTGCAAAAAAAAACATACCAATGCATATTATAAATCCTAGCCCTATTTATTATGTTCACTACTACTACTGCAATCACACCGTTTTTCGTTTGCCAAACGGACCGTCGTTTCGCCGTCCCGGATTTTCGAGTCCAAATTCTCGCCGGTCTGCCGACACGTTTCTTGGCGATCGCACGCTACGATGTGCGTTTCGCTACAAGTCTCGCGCGCCGCTCGTACGCGATCGCGTCTCGTTTGGACGTTCATCGCGTTGCTGTCGAGAAACGTTTGGAAATGTAACTATTTGACGAATTTCGTTTAATCCGAGACTAATAAACGATTGCGACGACGACGACGACGCGCGTTTCGTTTGATTAAATAGTTTTTCGAGACGACGACGACGACGACGTGATTTTAAGAATTTACCGTTTTAATTATGCGCGAGGATAGTAATAATAATCTACTACGACGACGACGACGTCGTCGTTCCGTTTTATAGCGCTTTGTTGTTGTTGTATGCGGAAAAAACGCGTAATTCTTTATATGCGATCGACTAGGGGCGAAATTAAAAACGATTCGGCGGAGAGAAACGCGCATTCTCACCTGCGTGTCGGTAATCGCTGCGAAAACTGTCCTTTGAATACTCGGCGGCGGTTAATTTCAGCCCGACGATAGTTTTAGTTTTCTTCGTTATTATTGTTAGAACTCGGAATACTTGTTATAAAAGCGTATTGTCGCAGATTTATTTCACGTGTTTTACACCTGATTTTTTACTGAAAAACAACGTCGCGGCGAGCAATTAAAATATAAAATATAAAATTCTCCCGTGTTTGCCGTCGAACTCCGAAACGGCTCGACCGATTTTCATGAAATTTTTCGTGTCGGTAGTTCTGAGAATAAACTATATTTGTCAGACCCCTTGTGGCCCACCGCAAATATTTTTAAATATTCGCCAATCGTTTTCGAATAAAAAAATATAATATATACTAATGAAAAATCTATCGACTTTCTATCTATCGACTTGTTTCTCAAAATTCAACCCCTTATGGGGGTATAAAAGGGGTTAAAAACGTTGAACGTTATTTCTCCCTCGGCGCGGCGGTAATTTGGATTGTATACAAACGAATGGCTGGCAAAATCTTTATAGGCCGTCGTCGTAGTCCTCACATACTGAAAACAAGTGTTTTTTTTTTTTATAAAACTACAAAATTCACACAAAAGCGTCGCGTCGTCGTCGGTTTGAGTAGGTACGCCGAGAGTACGAAAACGTCGATTGCCCACGCTAGTCGATAAAAAATTATGTTTCATAATATTATAGTAATTCGCGTCGCCGCTCGGTTAGATTTTTGCACCCTTTTTTTTTTTCTCTCTCTTAATTTGTACCTCGTTATTCGAGAAAAGGCTGCGAACGTCGCTCGGTTCTCTCCGTCCGTCGACGAAATGCCGCGTTTCAGTTCATTAACGACGTCTGTATAGAACTGTTTTTGATATTCTAATTGTTCTTCCAAGTTTTTCTTATTATTTTCATAATGGGAGCCGCCGCTCCGCCGCTGTACAAAACAACAAAAAAAAGAAGAGAAGCATATAACAATGTCACGTGAGATGTTTTTTTTTTTTTTTTTGTTCCCAACGTGAATAAATTAGTTTTCGCAAAGTTTCGCCGACTCGAGGAGAAAATTTCTAAACGATAGTTTGAATTTTATTATTATTATTATTCGGGTACAATCGGGAAATAGCCCTCGCGATATTCCAGCCAAGTCTAATACAGTCGAAAAAAAACATACAAATTTATTGAAAAACCGATTTTTTATGTTTTTATCATTACAAATACATAATATTAGTTATTACAATAACACAATAATTATAGAAATTTTTTAATTACACAAAAAGAAAAACACACAGTATTATAACCTAACTAAATGGTCATAGCATTGCACGTTTGAATCCAGATGAGTTCGGAATTTGGTTCTAATTGTTGATCGATGGTATGATTTTCTTACTGATCTATTAATATGCTCGATAAAAATGTCCCAATTATCCGGATTCGTGGCCCAGATAAGCGTTGAACCCTACAAGTATACATTTGTTTTCGTAATTGAAGAATTGTCCCTGTTAAGCGCAGGGGCGTAGCCAGTAGGTAGGCCTGGTAGGCCCGGGCCTACCCAGATTTTCTCATTTAAAAAAATACCAATAATATTAAAAATAATATATCAGACACTTATACACGTTTTTACAACAGTATAATCTATATATATAAAAATGGAGACAAAAAATTCGAAATTGCATCAGTTGAGAACGGCTGGGCCGATTTGGCTCAATTTTTTTTTAAATGATAGAGAATGTCGGGGAGCGGGTTTATAGCACAAATTATGGACCTAACTCCTGTGAGTTAGAGATTTAGAGACAAAAATCACCTGTTATTGACGAGTTTGCTGTTATGAAGAAAAGAAGATTAGAATTTTTACTTTGAAAATATATTATAAATTAACAATAAGTATAATATTAGTCACAACTTTACGAGTACATAAATTAATATTTATAGTTGTATTTTGTAAAAATATCAGTATTTTGAAACTATATGTGCCTATGCTTCTTTTTTGGTTCAATTTGTTTTAATTTTTAAGTAATTAATTATTCATTTATTGATAAGAATAATCATAGAAAACTTTGAAATTACGGTAGGCTAATAAAAAAAATCAGAAAAAGTCCCAATTACCGTCGGTGAGTAAAAGTTTTATAGTGGGCCTACCCAAAAAAAAAATCCTAGCTACGCCCCTGGTTAAGCGGTTGTCCTTATTAACCGGTGTCTCTATTAAGCGGATTCGACTGTAGTTACATAATTTATCATTTTCTCGCGTTAACACCATAATATCACGCAAGACGCGTGTCAATATTATTTCGTCTGTTTAAATAATTTATAAAATCCGTCCGCGTCCGTACATAAGAATCTTCTTTTAAAAAGTAGATTTTTTTTCTCGAAAATCGTGACGATAACCGCGTTGTCATAATATTCGTTCGTTGCCGATTGTTTTTTTCGACATTTAAGACGACGTAATTTTACACTCGCAATGATTTTTTCCTACACGAATTAATTTTGAATATAAATAGTGAAAAGTGAACGAGTTGTTCGCGGCGTTCGAATTCGTTTTTTTTTTTTCCAAACTCGTTTGTCGTTTTAAATTATTTGTTTTCAAAAATAAAAAAACTAATCGCCGTCTCGCGGAAACGTGTGACGACGACGGATCATTGTTAATTTTAAATATTTTACTCTGGCGACGAAATCGCGCGTCAGACGCGAAAACATCTTCCAATTAAACGTTCTCTTATTAATTAAAACATTAATTCAACATCGAGACAATAGTAAACATTTTCGCGACGACGCGCGACGTATTAAAACTAATTAACAATGAAAAATATTATTCGAAAGTTTCACGTTTTTTCTTTTCGTTTCACGCGGAAAGGAATTATAATTATTGTACGGGAAAAAATCCAAATTAACTCGGTCGGTAAAACTTTCGAATTTTCCAAAAAATATGTGTCTATGTTTTATACTCGAGCCGACGACGATTTTTTTTCAGGTAAATTCGATTCTAAATTAACGCTTCTACTACAATTATCGATCGTCGTTTTTTTTTCCCCCGATAGCAACGATTGGTCTCGAATTTAAAATATCGATCAACCGCGTCACTATATTGTATCTCATCTCGCGCGGTTTTTTAAATTTCATCTTGATAATATTTTGATCACGACACGGCGCGTAGTGTATGCAAAAGCGGTGCGTTTTCGTACGCGACCGAGTCGCAGTGGATTGTCGATTGTCAGTTTAACGTATTTACGGTCACTTCAAATATAACGAGGGACAAAGGGCATAGCCCCTTTTAACCCACGGACGGTTTCCTAGAATTTATGGTCCCGCGGCTAAAATACACGGGTCATCTTCTATAGTTTTTAATTTTTCTCAAACATAATTCAATAAACCGTCTGTTTTTTTGGTATTTTACATACAGTAAACTAATAGTTCTATTTAGAAATAACTCGCATTTACCTTATTATTATTAAAGACTTTTTTTTATTTTCTACTATTTTCTTAAACTTTAACGTGTTTATGTTCACTCCGACGCGCAACGGGTCGAATAACGAGGGCCACGGGACAAAGGGCATAGCCCCCACGGACGGTTTCCTAGAACTTATGGTGGTCCCGCGGCTAAAATACACGTGTCATCTTCTATTGTTTTTAATTTTTCTCAAACATAATTCAATAAACCGTCTGTTTTTTTTAGGTATTTTACATACAGTAAACTAATTGTTTTATTTAGAAATAACTCGCATTTACTATATTTACCTTATCATTAAAGACTTTTTTTATTTTCTACTATTTTCTCAATACTAGCCTTAAACCGTCGCCGTCTTAACCCTACTGTCAACAACCAAAATGCTCTACGTTGTTCAACAACCGGGGTACCCGGGTACCCACCATATTATTTTCATTGAAATATGTGTACATTATTGAATTTTGGTTTGAACGCGAAGGATAAACTAAGTTTTTTTCGTCACCGAGCGAAAATAATCGATTATGAGGAATAGTTCTTATATTTTAAACTTTTATTGGGTACGTCATAATCTTTATTATAGATGGAGTATATTCGTGTTTGTTCATCAGCAAGGCTCGGAACTTTATGCACTAAAAAGTACTCAAATATGCGCATACATATGCGTTAAAAAACATCATAATATGCGGTAAAATATGCAGTAAAAATTTGGGAAATATGCAAAAATATGCAATTTATTGAATAATAAATAAATATACAAACAAATACTGATAACGACCTAATGGTTAAACTTAATTCTTTACAAATTACCTAGGTTATATAATTTATTTATATCATGGTACAGAATATATGAATGCCATGGTACATTTGGATAACAATAAATACGGGCCGGCCGATCGGCAGTCACTATTTCGAGTTCTCAGTACTAGAAATGATATAAATATTATTGTTAAATGCATTGGGAGCAATACAAAAATAGCTGTTGACGTATTTTTCAATGGATTTATTTTGTAATATATCTAATATTTTTTTGTTAACTATAAATTTGTAAGGAAAAAATATTGTTTTCGTTAAATCTATGAAATATGCATAAAAATGTTCTAAAACCTATACAATATGCAAATTCGTACAAAAAATAACGAAATATGCAAAATTATGCAACAAAAATTTTTGTATTTGGAATATACATACTATGGATCAAATTTGTATCGAACTAGAAGTTCAATATGCACTTTCTAAACAAATATGCAAATGCCTAAAGTTCCGAGCCTTGTTCATCAGTAATCAATCACCAGCGTGTTTACGAATAGTGTGGGCATTTCCAATACGTCTTTGTAAAAATTTGATTTCTACAGTTTTGTTTTATAATTATGTTATTTATATATTTATAAATACTACAATGGTTTTATATATTTTCGTTTTATTGACTGAACAGTCACGAACACTTAACATTTTAATGCTATGGGTACCCGGGTACCTGGTTGTTGAACAACCGTGTTGTTAAATTCAACCTGGAAAAATAGACACTAGATATCAATAGAATTGTATTCATTTGCACAATTGAGTATAAATATATCTATAAGATGAGGATCCAGAAGGATATAGGCATACACTTTCGTAAAAATTAAAAAATCTTGTTTGAAATATTGAAATGGGTACCCGGGTACCCGGTTGTTGACAGTATAGGGTTAATTAACGTGGGAAAATCACTAACCACTATAACCTTCCTCTGCGTATTTGCTGTGCTCGGCCGCAGCGGTTCAAAAATCGTTCCGGTGGCGCCACTGACAAAGCGGTATCGAAAACCCGACGACGGTCGTTATTATTATCGCGTCGATTATCGATTTCGATAGATCGACCGTTGCGTGTGAACGTTTCGATTCGGAAAGAGAGCGTGCGCGTTATAACGCGATTACGCGCGCGCGCGCGCGCGCGGTACCGATACTCGTTTTACGACATAGTCGCGCGAAAAAAGTAATCTAAATTATTACCCGATCGAATGGAATTACTCCGGGATTGATTCCACCGGCGCGCTAATGAAGTTTTTCACCCCCGCAGGCAATTTATCTCGTGTTTATGCGTTTTCTCTCTCTGTATTTTTTTTTCTTCTCCTCCTCCCCGAGATGACCCACTCTAATAATAATTGTAACCGTTCGCTGCTACCTTTACAACTTTCGGAAGAGTAATGAGTTTCTATCTGCGACAAAACTAAACGGTTTTTCTCTGATATTTATTTTCCACTATCCGTTCATTAAACTTTAACAACTTTTGTTCGCGCGCAGGACACTGCCCCCCTCCTGCCCAAGTCTCGCGTCGCGTAGGCAGGGCTCAGCCAATTCGTATTATTATTTTACGAAACGCGAGAGACTCTGTCGTTGCCATAACGTTCGCGTCGTCGTTTAAATTGAATCTCTTTATCCGTGCCGGGAGAGCGTTTCGTCGTCGTTTTTAAATACCAGTATTAGCCCCGAGGTATATATATACGTGTCCTAGTAGTAATAGTCGTCGAAATGTTTTTATTTCTCTTGGAAAAACGAGTATTATATAAACAGCGAGGAGTTTTCACACAGCATAATACGTTAGAAATCATCGCAAAATAAACGTAAATCATTTATTATTATAATCTCTGTAGTTGCGTCGTCGATCGCGTCGCGTTTTAAATGTATCGCGAGGGCCAGTGGCGCAACTAGGATTTTTTCAAGGGGGGTGTCCGCCAGTAGCGTATACAGTATTTCCCCAATTCATTTCCAAATTTGTTAGTATACTATATGTACAAGTGACAGTCGTCACGACTACTATTAAATATTTACACCTATTATATATTATTTTATTCAAACGATTTGAATCAAACCACCACCATAATTATTTCTGAATACGCACTACTGCAGACGTCCAACGTTTTATTAACTAAACAATTTATATCACGCGAGTACGTGACACGTATGTTTAGATTAAAGTTACATAATATAATTTTAGTAATAATTGTCAAAAAGTTTACAAAATTAATAATTATTATACATAATACATAACAATATTATAAATTTTAAATTACAAAGTCTAATCGTCTTTTATTCTTTGCTAATTCTTTTATAACGGCATCTATATCAACTTTGATTTCTCGGTGAATTTATCTGCTGTTAATATTTTTATTTTTAGTCATGATTATGTTCCGAATTTGTCGATAAACTATGGACAAAAGACTTGTAGTAACATTTATCAGTTATAAATTATAACACTAGATTTAGATTTTAAAAAAAAATTGAACATTTTTTTTCAATGGTTATTGAATATAATTAAATATAAATTTCCTATTATGCGGTTCAAGGGGGGGGGTGTCCAGACACCCAAAACACCCCCCTTGGTTGCGCCACTGGCGAGAGCCTTCGCGTGTTATTTTATGAAAGTAATTCGAGTGGAATAGACGGCGAATTCGCGCGAGTAAAAATCGAACGCTATCGTAGCAATAGTAGTAATTAGCGCGTAGTCTAAATATTATTATTGTCCGAGAAAACGAAAGACTTTACGCGCTGCTCACCACACAATAATATTGTGTGTGTTTTTTGTTGTTGTAAAAACTACGATAGATTTTTGACTTTGTCAACTCGCCACGCGTCCGTCATATCATTAGCTTATAAATATTTCATCTCTTTCCACTCACTCGGAATCGCCGAAATTCGTAAAAAAAAAAAACAAGGGAGCGAACGAATTTCATCGTTTATTTATTTACTTTTTAAATATTTAAAATTTGTTTATTTTTTTTCCGCGGTTTGGCTTCGACAACACCGCGCGTACGGCGTAGAGCTTCGGAGCTCTCTATCTATTATAAAACCGGCTGTTTGCAATAGTTAGTTTATCTCGTTTACGATTTCGGACGAGAATATACAAAGAGCCGCCTCGATTATATTAATAAAGTGGACAAAAGAATAAATTAACGACGCGTCGCGCACTCGTTATGAAATCGCCGCCGGACGCGAGCTGCGTTCTTTAGATAACAAACACAACAACCGTGTAGATTTTCGTTAAAATATTACGACATGGGAAATTTTACATTTTCGTCCGCGATTTCCGAGCGATTATTATAACTTGGTCGGTCGAACGGAATTCATTATTATTGTCAGCGGCGCGGGACGAGTTTACCAGCAGTGGTTAAAAGTGGACGGGAACGCGGGGGGGGGGGACACCGGTCTCCGATCGAACTTTTTTAATGTCCAGCCGCCCCGCAGGACTGTTTTTCCCTCCAACGTGTACTGACAGGACGCGGGGACGCTATTAAGATTTAAAATAAACGATAGTCACCCTCGGACCGTAGGCGCCGACAGGGGTAGCGACCCCGTATTTTTTCACTTTTGCCACTCCGTAAAAGAAATCGTGATTTTCGCGCCGATCGAACAGATCAGTAGTTATCGCGGTATGCCATAAGGTACCTAATTATAATTATATAACACGCGGTTCGTTATGAATACATAATTATGTAACAATAGTAACAATAACTATCGAGTTTTGTACCTAATTATAATGACAGTTCGTTATGCATACATAATTATGTAACAATAGTAATAGTAACTATACGTTTATACCTAATTAAAATGACAGTTCGTTATGCATACATAATTATGTATCAATAGTAATAGCAATAGTAATAATAACTATTCGTTTTGTACCTAATTAAAATGACAGTTCGTTTTGCATACATAATTATGTAACAATAATAATAGTAATAATAACTATGCGTTTTGTACCTAATTAAAATGACAGTTCTTATGCATACATAATTATGTAACAATAGTTATAATAACTATACGTTTTTTACCTAATTAAAATGACGGTTCGTTATGCATACATAATTATGCAACAATAGTAATAATAACTGTACGTTTTTTACCTAATTAAAATGACGTTTCGTTATGCATACATAATTATGTATCAATAGTAATAGTAATAGTAATAATAACTATGCGTTTTGTACCTAATTAAAATGACAGTTCGTTATGCATACATAATTATGTAACAATAGTAATTATAACTACGAGTAAAGGCACCTAATTAAAATGACAGTTGGTTATGAATACATAATTATGTAACAACGATAGTAATAGTATTGGTAATAATGTTAATAAATGTGAATAATCCCGTCCGACCAATGACGGCCGAGCTGCGCGAGCGGACCGAGTGACGCGCGCGAAAGTGCAACAGATCGCGTACAATGTGCAGCGGACGATCAGTCTAGTGTCGTCCGCGGTTCGGAAAGTTCTTCTCGGTCTTACGCATTTGTTATCGGTTCAACTCGTCGACCGAATTTAAATTAAAACTTTTTCTTTCGATTTTAATAGCGACTACTCTCGTGTCTCCGTTACCACTCGCGAGCCAATACGAACGCCGAACATCTCGACAGGAGCAGGAGCAGGAGCAGCAGCAGCAGCAGCAGCCCCCCGCGGACAAGCCGTAAGTAGTACCGATTATATTTATTTACAGTCTCCCCTAAAGCCGTGGTTCCCAAACGTTTTTTCCCCATCGCGGCACGTTACGTATCTACAGTTATCATAAGTCAACGCGGCACACTTTTTGAATGATAAATATCGTCGACTTTCCAAACATAAACGTAGTAAATCAAATAATACGATAATAATATAACGCGGTATTTTCATTAAAAAAAAGGTCTAGTTGTCGAGGTACACCTTTTGGGAAACACTGGTCTATAGCATAAACTAGGGGGGTTTTTATAGGGGCCGATAGGAGAGGGTATAGTAAAATTATATTTTTTTTCCGTCGCATAAAAAAAAAAACGTGATTTTTTCACCACAAACAATCGAGTTATTATAGTATAGTATATAGTTACCTAATATTTTGTTATCGCTGTCGCAAAAATTCGTAATAATATTTCCGTCGAGCTAGTTTTTACGTTCACTTATATTATCAGTTTATAAAACGCGCGTTTGAATTAATTTACGTTTGATGAATTTACAACAAAAACTCGAAAGTTCGCCGCCTCACAGTGATAATCAGGGCTCGGGACTTTAAGCATTTGCTTATTTTTATGGATTGACTTAAAATGTTTCCAGTTTTTCTGATAATTATTGCTTTTTTGACCAGTTTTTATACTTGTTTATGATTTTCTCCTGCAAAGTTGTTTTTGATTGAATTAAAATTAAAAATAATTCTTATCTCATCTACGTTGTCGCGTATAGTCCGTCAAATCTTCAGTCTTGAAAATGAAGTTTAATTTTTTTATAATATAAAGACAAAGATTTATTTTTTATTAACAAATAGTTTTGCTTAAATTTAAGCATTTTAAATGCTTATTTGAGTGCCTATAATGATGTTTTCAAGCGCTTATTTTAATGATTTTAAGTGCTTTAAGTCCCGAGCCCTGGTGATAATAATAAACGAATTGATCAGTCGAGTCCGGACGTCTATTGTTGCAATATCGTAACTTGTGTTTATACGACGTCGTCGTAGTCTACAAGTAGTCTTTATATTAGTTGAAAAATTGATTTCGACAAACTGCATTTATTATTTGCTTTTTCAACGCGTTTGTTTCGAAATGTCGACGTTTTTAGATGACGAACGCATTTTTTTTGGAATTTTTCTCTCTCTCTCGTCGAGGTCATTTAAATCCGAGGCCCTAATTGTTATTACATAAATTGTGACGACGATCGGTCAGCCGTTTTTCGGGTCGCGACAAAGAGCGTTATCGTTCACTTATCAGTTTTATAAAACGCGCGTTTGAATTAATTTACGTTTGATGAATTTACAACAAAAACTCGAAAGTTCGCCGCCTCACAGTGATAATAATAAACTAATTGATCAGTCGAGTCGTCCGGACGTCTATTGTTGCAATATCGTAATTTGTGTTTATTCGACGTCGTCGTAGTCTACAAGAGCTTATATATTAGTTGAAAAATTGATTTCGACAAACTGCATTTATTATTTGCTTTTTCAACGCGTTTGTTTCGAAATGTCGACGTTTTTAGATGACGAACGCATTTTTTTTTGGAATTTTTCTCTCTCTCTCGTCGAGGTCATTTAAATCCGAGGCCCTAATTGTTATTACATAAATTCTGACGACGATCGGGTCGCGACAGAGAGCGTTATCGCGTTTTCCGTACAAACAGAGTGTGTCACAGATTTCGCGTGTTTTTCGGACGCGCGCGTGCTGTGCGGGCTGTCGGCGGGGGCAAAGTGCTCCCGATGAAGATATCGTCGCCAACAGAGTCGTCGCTCTCTCGACGACATAAAATAATATAATACGATATTATGTGTTTTTCCCCCTTTTAAGTCTGCTCGTGCGCCGCGGCGGCACACGCGTAACTATAGGCGGCGGCGGGTACTGGTTTTTAATTAATTATCTGCCGCCACGCGCGCGCCGCGGAAATCTCTAGACCGCCACTTTTTCGCGGACGTTTTTTTTTTTCTTTCTGTTTTTGTTTCCTTTGCGTTTTTCTCGATTTTCTCCTTTCACTCTGCGTTTCTTCTCCTTTCTCTCTACCTCGGACGCGAACCAAAATTAATCAATATCCCAGCTGCTGCTGCGGCGGCGGCGGCGGCTGCGGCGAGCGCGCGCGATGCATTTCTTCCCCGAACGACAAACGCGCGACAGTCGGCGCTAGACTTTTGGCGAATTTCAAAAAATAATTTTGTAGCCTACCTACCCCCCGGCGAGTAAAATAACGTCACGTATCGAAAGATGCTTGTGTCGAAGCACCGGTGGCCATTTATTTTTGTCTCGCCATGACTAAACGGAAACTTTTATATCCTCGTCGCCATTCGTACGATTATTATAATCGGTCGTCAGTTATAATAATAGAAAATAAATTAAGTAATTATATTGATATTTAACGGTCAAATACTCATAAATAGGGAACAGATTTTAATGCCATAAAAAATACGACTTAATGCGTTAAAAACACAATTTTGAATTTGAAACTTATAAAATAAAACTCATTGTTATGAAAAATGCATCTTATAAAAAAAAATTTAAATACAATAAAACCTTCTCTCGTCTTCTCAATTATCTTTTATACACGTGTATCAACAATGATTTCGTAATTTCGTAACATAATAAATATTAATTTTTATTTTTATTCATACATTTTTATCGAATATTATCCATTTCTATATTATGAAAATGACTTAAAATGTCAAAAAATGCAAAATAAAAGTTACACATTTTTTAATTTCTCGATGTATGAAATGAACTCTGTGCTTGGAAAGCAATGTTTTCGGACATTCGGAAAAAAATGCGATTTGCATCCGCAAATCCGTTCCCTACTCATACACCCGATGATGATTTTTAATCGAAACCGGTCGTGACGTTTTTGCACTCTTTATTATAACTATATTCAAGACCTTTATTTGATTATTATTGTTATAAATATGTGCGATAATATTTTGTTACCATAAAAACAGTGAACAAACACTAAATTTCGGCGGCTAAAAACAAATAGAATTTAACAATATTAAAAAAATCGTCTAAAAAACGCGATACTTTGGTATAATACTTTTAGTAGTAAAATTTCACGTGCTTTACGACCTATATATTATATAGCAGCAGGTGCCCCCCGGGGGTTCCTCGCTCCCCCCGACGATTCTGGGCGCCACCGAATAGCCCCATAGAAACCGCATTTCTACTTGGAAACAACTAGGTCGTAATATAAGGAGGCGGCGTGTCGGCCGAACGCCGTAAACGAATCGAGTCGAATAAATAAATTCGGGTTTAGCCCGTTGCTGCGAATTGGCGATACCTGCGCGCGGATTATAATATAATGTTGTACAGATTTTAATTGACCGCCAGTGATTCACGTAAATTCCTCGTCGTGACGATTGTTGTTTTCGTTAATAATTGATGTAACGAGATAAGCCGCGCGAGCGAGTTGTTGTACCCCCGGAGAGTTTTGCTCCTAATGTTTCGATAAACTCTAGACCTTCGTCGACAACAATAGTTGGTTCCGAGACGCGAAATCACACGGTCCGCGGTGACTATATATAGTCGCGTAAATCGTCTCGTTCCTCCAGGTTTCGCCACGCTACTCGTCTGATTTTGTTGTTAGAAAAAAGGGAAAAAAGACGCGCGCGTTTGATGTACTCTATAAATCTATTAATAACTAGCTGAATAACCCGGCTTCGCCCGTGTGCAGTATAACTTTTTATTTTATCAATTTAAATCCGGTAGGGGTCGAATTTCGGAAAATCCTTTCTCAGTAGGTGTATATACCGCAAAACAAAACTACCGTCCAAATTTCATACTTATAGCTCTGGCTAGGTCTCAAACCAATTTAATAGAAAATGCCATAGACGCACGTGCCACGGAAACGAATAATAAAAAATAACTACATAGAGTGTATATAATATATATAATATATCTCCATGGCAAAACAATAACAATGTGTGATTAATATTGTGCACTTAAGAGGCCATAACGCCGGAACCACTTGTCGCACAGCGTACAAACTTCACAGAAACCATCTACATATTAATCTTAATATGCCCTAAAATTTTTATCGAAATCGGTTCGGTGGACCTTGAGCTATAAAATTTACTAAAATGTACATCGATTTTTATATATATAGATAACCATTGAAAAAAAATGTTCAATTTTTTTTTAAAATCTAAATCTAGTGTTATAATTATTATAATTATTTAGACTACGCGCTAATTACTGCTATTGCTACGACACGCACGATTTTCGCTGCTACGATGGCGTTCGATTTTTACTCGCGCGAATTCGCCGTCTATTCTACTCGAATTACTTTCATAAAATAACACGCGAAGGCCCTCGCCAGTGGCGCAACCAAGGGGGGGGGTGTTTTGGGTGTCTGGACACCCCCCTTGAACCGTATAATAGGAAATTTATATTTAATTATATTCAACTAGCTGAATAACCCGGCTTCGCTCGTGTGCGATAATGAAATCGAATTTTTTAAAAACCAATATGAATTTCACAATCGAACGTTTTAAAATATGACGAAAAAAACACACCCAAATTTTATTTCACTAGTAAAGAAAGAAAAAATTAAATTTTACATGTACGTAATTTTACGTAAAACTTAACTTTTGATACCATATAGACGCGCGTGCCACGGAAACAAATAATAAAAAATAACCACACAGAGTGTAGGTATATAATAGATATATTATATCTCCATGGCAAAACAATAATTGTTGAATATCGTGCGTGCGTGCGTGATTAATATTGTACACTTAAGAGGCCATAACGCCGGAACCACTTATCGCACAGCGTACAAACTTCACAGAAACCATCTACATATCAATCCTAATATGCCCTGAAATTTTTATCGAAATCGGTTCGGTGGATCTTGAGCTATAAAATTTATTCAAATGTACATCGATTTATATATATATACTAGCTGAATAACCCGGCTTCGCCCGTGTGCAGTATAACTTTTTATTTTATCAGTTTTTTTTCATTTTTACCCCTTTTACCCCTTTGAACCCCGGTAGGGGTCGAATTTCGAAAAATCCTTTCCCATGGGGTCTCCACTATATAAAACGAAACTGTTGACCAAATTTCATACTCAAAGCTCCAGCAGTTCCGGCCAGGCGAATTTTTCTAGTTTCACCTTTTTTTACCCCTTTTAACCCCCTTAGGGGTCGAATTTTGGAAAATCCTTTCTTTAGGGGCCTCTGCTATATTAAATGAAACTATTGACAAAATTTAATACCACAAAGCTCCAGTGACTCAGGATTTTTTCCATTTTTACCCCTTTTAACCCCCTTAGGGTTAATTTTCTTAATAATTATCTCCGTAAAAACCATCCTCGTACTTTAAGGAATATTATAAAAAAAAGAATTAGCGAAATCGGTTCAGGGGTTGTTGAGTTATGCGCTTACAACACATTTTGCGATTCATTTTTATATATAAATCATTCAAATTTATTAAAAAGTTAATTAAAATATTTAATGTATTAAAAAATTTGAAATAAAAACTATCCTATCTTTTAAGTTGGACCAAATTATACGCGGTGTAAAAAATTTCATCAAAATCGGTTAAGTGGTTTAGGAGTCCATTGAGGACAAACATTGTGACACGAGATTTATATATATTAAGATAGATTTCTCGTATTCGGAAATTACATAGAAAAATACGATAAAATCTGTTCTTTTCCGGTCGACGCGTCGGATAAAAATATTTTCAAAACGCACGCCGTGTTTTCGGCGACTTTAATCCGGGCAAAAGGATTTTCGATCTAAGCCGCCGCCGGAGATTTATCCGTTTCCGCGTTTCCTATACGAACAATATATCTATTCGAAAACGAAACGACGACGCGTAGTTTTCAAACGAATCGTTTTTTGTTTTTTTTTATATTTATTTCTTCTTCTATGGTTTTCCGTGTCCGCTCTTTTGATTTCGAAAACAACGAGTCCACTCGCGATCCGACGAGACTGAATAAACGCGCGCGCTATCGTTATATCAACCGCGACTAGGAGGAATCTTTTCATTTCGGCGATAGATATTTATAACCGTTTCGCGTATAATGCAATTTTATTTTCAGTTTCCCGCGGGCTCGACGACGACAATGACCGCCGACGCGCAGGTGGAAAACCGCCGCGCCGTCGTGGCGGTCCGCTTTGACTTTTGTTTTCGATCGTACTCACTATCGTCTCGCCGAGTTATTATCACCGTTTATTAATCCGCGTCGTCGCCGTAATTATATTTACGACGAGCCGGGCGAAAGGATTTCAAATCTCGCGCCGCCACCCGCCGACGAGAAATCCGCTCTCCGAAACTTTTTCTCGTCCAAACGTCTCCGAGTAGAGACCCCCTCGATTAATGCGCGCAACATCTGCCGCCAAAGTCATAATACGAGTATATATACAGGGCGTTCGGCGATTTAGAGGGTGGAAAAAATACGTAATACGCGGTAGAACCTCGATTATCCGAACTAATTGGGACCACCCCGCGCCTAGAGTTCGGATACGCAAAACTTCCGGACATTGGAAATATAAAATAAAAATATTTATTATTAATTATTACTAGGGTTCGGGACTTATTGCACACAAATTGTAGGAAATATGCATGCACATAATATGCACTTAAAATAACCGAAATATGCAACTAAAAATTTGATTTATTCATTTAAATTTAGACAATTTTTTGTAATTTGTTATTTTTTGACAACAATATAACACTATCAACATTATATTATTACTGAAGTGTACAGTTCGATTTCATTTTCTTCGTTTTCTCCTGCGATGAAAAATCGTTAACATTGGTTCAGGTGGCAGTGGTAATAATGGAGCGATATCTTTAAAAATTTGAACGCGGGATGGACTCTTTAATAAAGATTTTTTTGTACGTTGGCAATAATTTTATCAACTTTAGGATGTAGAATATGGACTGTTGTTTCAGCCACTCTGTGTAGACCGAGCTATACGGAGAAACTGATTAGGTATATTGAACAACGCATGAAAGTAGAAAAAATAAATAATTAAAATATTTAAAACAAACGTACTTAATAGAAAACAAAAAGTGTGTAAATATTATGCTATAAATAACAATTAAACTGCCGAAATTGGCAAATATATGAAATTAAAATTTTTGTATTTCAATCCGTTATGACTTGAAACAAATTTAAATCTTACTTAGACTATTCTGCAGTAATAATTATTAAGCAATATGCAAATGCAACAAGTCCCGAACCCTAATTATTACATTACATTATCAGAAATACATTATACATTATTAGAAGTAAATAAATACATAATCAAATACATTACATTTATTTTATTTATTATAATTATCAATTTTAATTTGACGAATTCGGATAACGTTCGGATACGCTAATAATTATAGTTCGGATAATCGAGGTTCTACTGTACGAAGTATATTCAAAAAACAGTAACCGATAATAAATAATTATTGTAAACGATTTTAACTCTCTACTCGAGCGGCGGCGCGGCGGTTCGTTCTCAAACTTTTTTCTCTTCCTTTGTGTACGCCTCCCAAGCTTAATATTTTTCTCGTACTCGCCATCTTTATATTTTTTAAAATTTTCAACCACTCTTGAAACGTTTAATTAAAAACAACGATAATAATATTAATAATGTATGTATTTTTATATTGAGTAATAAGACGTGTAAAAAAAAAAAAAAAAATCGATTATTTTACTCGTTTGATAAACAAAAAACGTAAATAATTAGTGAGATTCTCGACATTGTTTCAAATCACATAGTTTTTCGATATCAGATTCACTGATCGATTCATCTTAAATCTGGAGCTGCGTTTAGTAGTTTATTTCTATACTTTTTAACATAATATTATGAAGAAAACACGCTGTTTCGACCAACTCCGCACCAATTTCCGAAACGAATAGTTTTAAATAAACCGAATTCAATATTTTTCCGCCATTACTCCAGGCACTCCAGGTCGTCGGGAACCGCTGCTCTACTCCGACGCGAGCTCGAAGCTTAAAGGAGTAGATATGCTTTATTATTTCGTTTTTATTTCAATCAATAATTTATGTGTAAATTATAAGAAATGAAGAAAAAACTATAAAAACTAATTTTATGCCAAACGAAAATAGTAAAAAAAAAAAGGAATTATTTATTAAAATATTGAAACGGCTCTAATTCAGTCGATTTTGTATGTAGAATTATATTTGACACATCAAAATTACCCTAAAAAAATAGGCCTGTCCTAATATGGTGTTGCTTTTCAAAAACAAACCGTTTTTACAGACCGAAACTGATAAAAATTTCGAAATGTATCTAAAAATGTGCATTTATATGGCACCGGTTTTTTTTTTTAAAACGTTCAGTTTTTCCAAAATAATCCGGCCGATTCAGTGTTCCCGGATAAATCGGCGAACACCCTGTATAATATATTATTCCGGTCTGTCGCGACGACGGTGTCGCGTATAATATGGCCGAGGGAGCGTTTTGCTCCTCGGAAAAGCGATACGAACGACGACGGGGAGGGAAACGTTTTGAAAGTTTGAAAATTTATCTCGCACACTTTTGCGGGCGTGAAAATACGCGCGTGCGGTTTACGAGGTCTGTCGGGCTGATGGGGGGGGGGGGGACGGGGACGAAACACTAGTAAAAACGACGACCGACTTTTCGTCGGCAGAAAATTAGCCGTTTTCGAGCGTTTTCGAGTTGCCTTTTGGAAATTATCTCGCATAAATAATCTCGATAAACTTACAAACAGACCCCCGCGGCGGTTATAATAATATCATGTGACGCGCGACTTCGATAAGCCTAGAGCTCTATTTATTATTGTCGGACGAGAAAAACGTCTTCGGACGACCGCGAACGATTTTCCTCCTCGCAGATATCTATTATAATTTTTTTTTCCCTCGCCGAAAACGTCCGTTTATTATTAAAAAATCGATTTCCAAAACGAATTCCTAAATACCGTTCCCCCCCCCTCCCCTCGTCTCAAAAAATGCCGTTCCCTTTCTCCTCCTCTTCTTTTATTTTATTCTTGTTTTTACCGTTTGATCTGCTGTTCCGTGGCTATTTTTCGCCGATTCTCCCAGTGGTATTTTTTCAACGATAATTCTGTAGTGATTATAAGTGATAATAATAAGACTACTTATACTTTGTTTATATATTTTTATAAATAATTTCGGTAATAGTAATTATTTATAAGGTAAAAGTAATTTCATAATAATATATCGAGTCGTTTAGAGTCATTTTTTCTTCAGTTTTTTTTTGTTTATAAGTGTATATAAAGAGGACACTTGAAATTATATAATATGATAATTTGAGTTTGAGATCACTGCTCTGGGCACTCGAATCGTCGAAATATTTATGTCGTAGGACGTGGGGGTTTTTCGGGCGTTTTACGCGCAGTTTCCGAACTAATATCGAACTCTGAATACGTTTTGCAATCCCTTTAAAGACCCTCCCCCCTCCCCCGGAGTGTCGCTCTCGAACGATTTGAAATTTATAATACGTACACACACGTCGTCGTCGAAAACTTTTCGTACCTTAAACTTTTACTTTTATACGACGAGAGAATAGTAGTATTTCGATAAATACGAAAATTAAACGATCTATAATAATTATTATGTCGAGTCGTTTTTTTCGAAATATCATCGCGTCCTCCGGCGGCGGCAGTTTTCTCTCCGGAAAACTAAATATCAAACCGATTATTATTTCGCCGATAAAAAGATATTCGCTGTTTCTCGTTTGACCCCGTTTATAGTTGTTGCGGAGTATAAAATCGGGAGGGGAAAAAAAAACAGACCATCGTCGTGTACGGTGGTCCGGCTCGTTTGGTTTTTTAGCTCGCGCTGGTCGACCGCGCGCGACCTGCCCGATCGTTAATAGATATTTTATACGTATAGCCGCCGCCCCGACTGGAACTTATTTTAAAAGCTATTAACGCAGTTGTTTCAAAGGGAGAGAGAGAGGATATTAACTCTCTCCCGACCGTCATCGTTACGCTACGGTGCGCGCCCGACGGTATAGTATAGAGATAATAATAATAATAATAATATATTTACGTGCCAAAAACATCGTTGAACTTTCGAACGGAGGACCGCGTCGAGAGAGAGAGATGAAAAAAAAATAATAATAATAATAATAAAAAACATTCGACCGTTATTTCGCCCCGGCAGGTAATACGCGATATTTCGTAAACGTTGGAAAAATACGCGTAATATGTATTTATGATGGCGCGTTCGTAAATCGACACCGTTGTTTTATCTATACGATAATAAATAGTTATGATTCCTAAGAGTCGACGACGACGAGAGGAGACGTCAACTCTGTTGATAAATTATTTGTGTTTCTCCTGCCGCCAAAGTATTATTTCGAGCGAATAAAGTTATTCTAGTAGAGTACGGATTTTAAAGCAATAAAGTTAGAAGCGAAAATTTAACGATTTATTATAAGATGATATTTATTCAATAATTTTGTGGTTACTTGATTTGTCGTTTAAAACTATTTTCGTTATAGATCACTGATCTATCACATAAAATCAAACGTAACGAGATAAAATCGGTTGAGCCAGCTACGATATTGGAAAACGCATTATTTAATATAAAAATTAACATTTTAAATACGTTAATTAGAACACATTTTGAAAAAATGCCCATAAAAGCCCAAAAAGAACAAAATAAAATGTCGTGTATTATAGTAGTGTAAATCGAATTTGTAGTTGACGTAGCATTGTTTTAGAGAAATAGAAAAAAAAGGCAAATGCCTTCAAAATCCGTACTCTAGTTATTAGCGTTTTTATTCCGTCGTCGTTTGTTGTTTTCTTCGCGCGTTTTCTAATAATTGTTACACGACGGTTTTATCGACGCGGTCGGTGGTATGTCGTCGTTTTATAAAGATGCGACAGTTTTTTTTCCGTTTTCGTCTTTGGGATGAAATTAAAAGTGACTTTTAAGTATTATCTATACGATAATAAATAGTTATGATTCCTAAGAGTCGACGACGAGAGGAGACGTCAACTCTGTTGATAAATTATTTGTGTTTCTCCTGCCGCCAAAGTATTATTTCGAGCGAATAAAGTTATTATAGTAGAGTACGGATTTTAAAGCAATAAAGTTGTCCAAATCTTTCAAAAAAGCAAATTAGAAGCAAAAATTAACGATTTATAGATTATATAAGATGATATTTATTCAATAATTTTGTGGTTACTTGATTTTTCGTTTAAAATAACTATTTTTGCTATAGATCACTGATCTATCACATAAAATCAAACGTAACGAGATAAAATCGGTTGAGCCAGCTACGATATTGGAAAACGCATTATTTAATATAAAAATAAACATTTTAAATACGTTAATTAGAACACATTTTGAAAAAATTCCCATAAAAGCCCAAAAAGAGCAAAATAAAATGTCGTGTATAGTAGTGTAAATCGAATTTGTAGTTGACATAGCATTGTTTTAGAGAAATAGAAAAAAAAGGCAAATGCCTTCAAAATCCGTACTCTAGTTATTAGCGTTTTTATTCCGTCGTTTGTTGTTTTCTTCGCGCGTTTTCTAATAGTTCCACGACGGTTTTATCGACGCGGTCGGTGGTATGTCGTCGTTTTATAAAGATGCGACAGTTTTTTTTTTCCGTTTTCGTCTTTGCGATGAAATGAAAATCTCGTATTCCCGTTGCCGAAGATATTCGATAATATCGAGCGAAATCACACGCTGTTGTTTTTCATAGTCGTAAATAAATAACGTTAAAATCGTCTCCGTTTGTCGTATAATACTATTACTAAATACTATTCCGGCGAGGTAAAGCTCCTTTGAGATTAAATCAAAAGCGAATTAATAATCGATCGGGGCGGGTACACCGCGTGGTGTAATTTATGCGACCGCGAAACTATACAGCGCGTTTTCTCGCTTGTGATTTCGCCGAACCCGACGTGATGTGTTCGGACGATTTTTGGAAACGATACTTTTAGCGACGACGGCGGAAACGTCTCTGTTCTGACCGGTGTAAACTCGACGCGTCGAAATATTTATTTTTCGTTTCGGCACGAGCGTTTTATCGGGTTTTGAAATCGAAACGTAGAACTCGAATAATCATCAAAAAATGACCGGAAAACTCTATAAATTGTCACAAAAATCCGTCCAGTTTCGGCGTCGGAAACACGACGAGCGAGCGATAAAAAATTCCATCGACAACGAGATATACCGTTGAGTTTTCGTTGACGATTTTCTCTTAAAAATACATTTTGACACTGAAAAATCGCTTTTGTATTATTTGATTTCGACACAACGCGTAGATTGAGATTTCAGTTTTCAAAAGTTTTATAACCATTCGGTTGTTTTTCCTCCGCCGCCGCCGCCGTTTGCTGTAGATTTCGAAAATATTCAAAACGACGAAATTATTTTCGACGCTGTCTCAACTCGGCCGGTACACTTTGACGAACGCGACGAGAGACGGTTCGTCGTCGTCGTCGTTTTCAGATTTGAAATATATTACAACACAATGGCGGAGCAGAGACCGGCTCGCCCGCGAGTAAAGCGCGAGAGATAAGTGCCCGGTCCGCCTGTCGGGGCCGGGCTTTTGTTGGTTTAAAACTCTAAAAGAAAGCCTTATTTGTCGTCGCGAGAGTCTCGATTGTATAGCGCGCTAATAGCACTCTACGCGCGCGTCGTCCCTTTATAATAGTATAACAAGTGCGTTTCGCGAAATCGAAACTAATAAAAATCGAAAAAACTAAAAAAAATAAAAGCGTGCGCTTTATCATCGATACGACGACGCGATGGAAATTGTACTTTTTCTCGAATAACAAACGTTGGGTTAGGTCAGCGGTTCTCAAACTTTTTTTTCGTTCGCGGAGCCCTTGTGTTTTTAAAAAACTTTAACGGAGCCCCGAAAATCAGAAATGTCTATTTGAGACAACAATAATTCATAAAAAAAAAATGATGTCGGTTGTGTAAATGATTATTGCTTTTTATTTGAAAAATTAACTAAATTACCATCGTACAATAAAATATGTCGAACGATCGAAAAAGCCGACTTTTATCTGATCTCGTTTTTTGAAACTAAATAATATAATATGTGTATTTATAAATAGTTTAAACGTTTAAAATATTACAATATATTGGTATACTGTCCGAATAATATTGATTGTGTAATTAATATAAAAAATGGAAAAACGTAACTAAGAAATATAATAATAATTTAATAATTTGAATTTAATTATAATACAAATATGCCCGGGGAGCCACGGAGCCCCTGGACTACTCTTTCGGAGCCCTAGGGGCACAGTTTGAGAACCCCTGGGTTGAGAATTTTTATTCTCGCGAAACAATATTGTTTGATTTTTAAATCTATATTATATTTTAATAATTAAAATATATTATAAACGCGTTTTCGGTAGATTTTCAACGTTTTTATATAACATACTAGCTGAATAACCCGGCTTCGTCCGTGTGCAGTATAACTTTTTATTTTATCAGTTTTTTTCATTTTTACCCCTTTTACCCCTTTTAACACCGGTAGGTGTCGAATTTAGGAAAATCCTTTCCCACGGGGTCTCCACTATATATAAAACGAAACTGCTGACCAAATTTCATACTCAAAGCTCCAGCAGTTCCGGCCAGGCGAATTTTTCTAGTTTCACCTTTTTTACCCCTTTTAACCCCCTTAGGGGTCGAATTTTGGAAAATCCTTTCTTTAGGGGCCTCTGCTATATTAAATGAAACTATTGACAAAATTTAATACCACAATAAGCTCCAGTGACTCAGGATTTTTTCCATTTTTACCCCTTTTAACCCCCTTAGGGTTGATTTTCTTAATAATTCTCTCCGTAAAAACCATCCTCGTACTTCAAGGAATATTATAAAAAAAGAATTAACGAAATCGGTTCAGGGGTTGTTGTTGAGTTATGCGCTTACAACACATTTTGCGATTCATTTTTATATAATATAAGATTATTTACTGTTGGAAAAAATACTGAGATTAATACCGAGTGTTGTTGTCTCTCGTGTTCGTGTCGGCGAAAACTTTTCCCGGAAAAATCATTTGAAATCCGACGCTGCCGCGAGGAGAGAAGCTACCCTCCTCCCCCCCCCCGCCGCGTGTTTTATAGTTTCGCTAATTTTCTTGACTACTCAAACCGACGAAAGTGTTGTTTTTCAAAAACGAAACTTTCGCGTCGCCGGAAAATACGATTGACTTTCCGACCACCCGAGTGTTCGCCAACATTTGTCGACATTTCCATTACACGCCAACAATTTTCGGTACTACTTTTCGACGGACCGTCTCGTTTAGATTTCGGTGAAAATTCGCGCCCTGAAAACCGCGTCGTTTATTTTAGATTTTCGACCGTTGCGCGATTACGATTTGTCAATTGGTACTTGTTTAGAATTTTCGAAAATACTCGATTTTTTTGACGCGGTTATTATTTCTTATTATGGCTTAACGTATTAATGTAATAATGTGAAATAATTTAAAATAAAACAAAACGGGTATCCGAATGGTAAAATAGATAACTGAACGATAACAGATTATAATATAATAGGTACTACTTTTCGACAAATCCGTCGGATCTGTGCGTTTTTTCCGAACGAGTCGTTTGGATTTCGGTGTAAATTCGCGCCCTGGAAACCGCGTTCGTTTCAGATTTCTAACCGATACTTTGACCGAATAGAATTTTCGAAAACACTATTTATTTTTTTCGACGCAATTATTATTTCGTATGGTTTAGATATGACATTCACGGTTTAACTCGAGTAAAATTATATAAAATAAAACAAAATAGGTATACGAATAGTAAAATAGATAAATAAATAAAAGACTGCTAAACGATAACAGATTATATAGGTATAATATTTCGACTAGTAATTAGTGTGTGATTAGTAAAGTCCGGATTTGTATGCACTCAAAAAGGCCAAAATAATATGCATTTATGCATCAAAAAACTTCATAATATGCACTTGATAATATGCTCTTATTTTTTTTTAATAATATGCAAAAATATGCTCTTATACCCCAAAATATATGCATTTTAATATTTATTTTTTTTTTTAATTTCTTCCATAAATAATAATTCAACATTGTTGAAACACTTGATTTTTTAACTATAGACATCGACTTTAAACATTTATTAAAGAACTACTAAATATTTAAAAATATATTCAACAAATAAAACAAAATACTTTACAAAATATAAATCTACTCGTAATAATAAAACCAGTCGGCATTGTTGTCGACTTGCGATAAACGAGATATAATTTTAACATAAAATATAACATACGGACATTTATTTCCCAACAATACGTAATGAACTAATAATTTCTACGATGAAATTGTTGAATATGCAAAAATGTTCAAATATGCAGTCATCTCTAAAATATGCATTTATATGCAAAATAAACTTTTTTCTATGCATTATCTGTGACACGAATCGTCTACATTTCTTACTCCCATCGAAATGCATCATACACTCATTACAAATATGAAAATGCATACAAATCCGGACTTTAAGTCTTCACGGTGAAAATTTTTCGTTTTTTCTCTTTTCGCGCGTTCGAACGGATCGTCGTCACGCGTGCGCTATCATAATTTGTTCGTTTATATAAGCTATATTAGCGTCGTCGTGAAAGTTGCGAACCGTTTCGCTGCAGTCGCGACCGAATCGTTAAAAGCGGCGCGGCGGCGTTCGCAAGTTTCGCGGCAGAAACGTTTTGGGCGAAAACTAACTTTATCCGGAAAGTTTTACTTTTTATAATATACCTGTGTCGTCCGGCCCGACGTGCGTCTGACGCGCTGCTCGTGATTCATGACGATCGCGTTTACGTTGTTTTCGGCCGCGGCGCACTCGTCCATCGCGTTCCGCACGTGACGCTCGATCAGTTGCGAATCGGCCCTGTCCGTCCACGCGTGTTTCGGGTGCAAAATAATAAACCGAAACACAACAAATTAACAACATGATAAACAATGATCGGCGAGACGGTTTTTTATCTCTACAAAGCCCATAGAATTTCGTGCGAAATAAAAAAACTATAATCACCGCGTCGAATTCTATAATATTTTTCCTCTTTGGATTTTTCGACTTGACACAATCCATCTCGATTTTTAAAATTCGTGTCTGGACCAGCAGCGGTTCCCAAACTCTTACGACCACCCTTAAGAAACGGTTTGTGTTTCGCGGAACCCCTTTAGTCTCCAACAGTTTCTTTAACACAGTGGTTCCCAACCTTTTTTATTCTACGCCCCCCTTTGTACATTTTCGAAACTCTCGCGCGCGCCCCCCCCCCCTACCTTCTATAACGTGAATAATATATCACCTTTTTCGTGTACTTTACGAAGAAATTATAAAATATCCGGGATGAATTCAATTAAATTGATGATAATAATTATAATTTTTCATATTTTCCGACGCACTTGGTCTGCAGATCGATGTCTTTGATTAGCGCGGAAACTCGAGCTTCGCACTCGATCGTCGGACGCCAATCCGCCGGACAGTTCTCGAACGCGTTCACCAGAGATCCGATCGATTCCGACGTTTCGTTTCGCACGTCCTCCACCAGGGCCTCGTCTAGACAAAAGAAGCAAACGAGCGTCGTCGTTTTATCGTGTCGTCGTCGCGGTCGTGCGAACGTGTAACGAGGACGACGTCGGAAACGCGCGAAACTATAGGGGGAGGGGGGGGGGCATCCGGGGAAAACGTATCGAAAAGAACCGGAACCCGGTGAAAATATCGGAAACGGCAATCGGAACCACTCGCGAATTTCCGCAAACCTAAAAGAACGACGCTCGCGAGGTCGTCTGATTTTCGTTTTCACGCTCAAAACGTAAGCTCGCGAAAAATATCGTTCGGATAATGGTCGTCGTGTGATACACGTTGTTACAGATATTATTAATACTCGTTTTAAATTTTAACGTCGTTCGTCTCGATTTCGCACGCGTCTATAAATCGAGAGATTTTAAATTGGTATGATCAGTGCGCGGTAAAAAAGTAAACCGTTGTTTCGATTAGAGTCTTAAAGATGAATTAACATTTTTTCTTTTTCTTCTCTCCCACAGATTTACATCGGATAGTCGTGATTTTACGTTTCCGAAATTCAATGACGACCGCGGCGGCGCTGCGAAGACGTTTTTCGGTAAGTATCGATTTTATTTACTTATTTAGTATATATATAAAAATGGAGACAAAAAATTGGAAATTGAATCAGTTGAGAACGGCTGGGCCGATTTGGCTCAAATTTTTTTTAAATGATAGAGAATGTCGGGGAGTGGGTTTATAGCATAAATTATGGAGAAAATTAACCCTAAGGGGGTTAAAAGGGGTAAAAATGGAAAAAATCCTGAGTCAATGGAGCTTTGTGGTATTAAATTTTGTCAATAGTTTCATTTAATATAGCAGAGGCCCCATGGTAAAGGATTTTTTGAAATTCGACCCCTAAGGGGGTTAAAAGGGGTAAAAAGGGTGAAACTAGAAAAATTCGCCTGGCTGGAACTGCTGGAGCTTTGAGTATGAAATTTGGGCAGCAGTTTCGTTTTATATAGTGGAGACCCCATTGGAAAGGATTTTTCGAAATTCGACACCTACCGGAGTTAAAAGGGGTAAAAGGGGTAAAAATGAAAAAAAAACTGATAAAATAAAAAGTTATACTGCACACGGGCGAAGCCGGGTTATTCAGCTAGTTTAGTATATTTAATTAGGTTTTCAATAATATTAGGATTCAATAACGTCGTCAATCAGATTTGCGAATCGCGTGTTTTTCGTATTTAAATCGCTGTTGGAAAAAATAATTATTGTTAATTTCTCTCGTCACACACGAGACACCGAGCGCATATATTACGTATAAATAACGAGTTTGTAATGAAAAACATTTACACGCCGCCAATACGGGTCGCGTCCAATACTGGCATTTTTGCGTTCGACATTTCTTCTTTTTTTCCCCTCCTTTTTTCACAACCGTTTATTCTCGACGCGCGCAGATAAAGCAGTTTGTCATTTTTTTTTTTTTTCCCATTCGCTTTTTGATTGCCTTTTTCTCGGTCCATCTTATCCCAAAATTGTTTTTTTATTTATTTATTTACGTCTCTCCCTCTCTCTCGTCGACGACGACGACGACGACGACATTTCTCGACGACTCGCTGCTCCTATAATCGATTATTTCTTTCTTCGGTTGCATTTTTTTTTTTTTCTCCTCCACATTTCTCCACGTAGTAATTTCGCCTTTAGATTTTCCATCGCGCACGAGTCGGCGGCGCGCAGGTACGCGCGTTTAACGCGATTTAATTGAATGTATATATTTTATTCTCGACGCGATTTTATTTCGAATTATTTACGGATATATTATTATATCGTCGCCGAGGCGGTGTGTATTATCGCAGTCGTTTAAAAGAGTTGGTTTTTTACCCAAAGCCGAACGTTATTTATTCGTCGTCGTTTCCCCCCCACCCCTAGGAAAACATCCTGCCACAATTATCGGTAACGACCTCTGGCGCGCGTGCGTCCTACTCGCGCGGAAAATCGAAAAATCGCATTCGTTAAGGCTAGCGATAAATAAAATTATCCTTAAACATGTACGAAAATCTGCAGAAAGCACCGCTCGTGCACGAACGTCACTTTTGAAATTAACTCGTGCAGCCCACATGACACGACACAATAATATAACCAACTATTTTTTGGATGGGACTTAGCCCGTTAGCTTATCGCGCACGTATCGAAATCGTGATCGTTTGGCAACTTTGCAGTCCGCGTTTCGTTTTAAAATCGTACTTTGCGGCGGGAAATAAGGATTTGAAAACAAACGCCTTTTTTTCTTCTTCTTCTTATTCGCGTTAGAGAAATAACGTTCGCGCGAAAATCCGACTGGCGTCAAGTCGATTGTACAATATCGACACCGTCTTTCGCCTATACATTATAATCCGTTTCTTAGATTTTATATCGCTAACAGCACTTATAATCGTTACCCGAACGCGGTTTTAATTTATCGTCATTATATGATAATCGTATCGTAACGCCCCCCTTTGGTCTCGAGGCGAAAACTCGACGACGATGTACGAACGTGTTTTCGAGCCTTTTTCTTTTTTTTCTCGTATTCTATAGTGACTCTGCGAAAGTCGGAGGACTACTGTTGGGTTAGAATGCCGGCGGATTTTCCTCCTTTTTTTTTCCATTCGCGCCGGTCTGAATGAAACCAACTAGCTCCCGTTTATCGTGTACTCTAGCGCGCTATAAAAAGAAGACTACAATTTCTCATCGAAATAATTCGAAAATCAATAAAACACGTCGCTAAGGCTCGTGTTTTCTCACGTCTTTCGACAGCGACAATTCCGTTTTTTTTCTCCCTCTCTGTCGACCACGATGGTGTACTACCGATGTACGGATTTGATGGGACGTGATTCGGGAAAATAATCGGCGGCTCTTTAGGGTTCGATAGTAAAAAAAATCGAAGGTCGTTACACGACGACGACGACGACTCGGAAACGATCGATGTGCGACTTTTTTTTATTGCTTTTCCGAAAAAAAAAGTACGCCGAACGCCGCGGCTTGTTCGACCGGCGCGCCGCCGCGGTAACGTCGTGTATTTCGTCGGGGAAAAAATCTGGAACGCTCGGAAAAAGCTTTCTTTTCGATTATTACAACAAAACGTTGTTTCCGTAACGATTTACTCGCCGATGGCGATTTTACTATTCTAAAATATCAAATTAAGACCGCGGTTTTCCTAATCCCAAATCTCGCTCGTTATCCACACGCGCGCGCGCGCGCGCGAATTCGTGATATTCGATTTCACAAACGGTTAGCGTTTATAAAAGTTATAAACGACTGTTGGCGCGCGCGCGCAGTAATTTTAAAATTACAATAACGATCGACCGGGTTTATCTCGTCGAAATTCCCGATCGGTTAAGTTTCGGCCATTTCGACCCGCGAAACTAACCCTTAAATACGACCTCGATCCCCTTGCGACGGGCCCGGATTCCGCATTAGACGTTATTGGAATCGTTATTGTTTTGCACGATAATATACTTCGTAAACGATCCGGTTGATTATGTCGAGTGCTCGGAAATTACGAACGCTTTTACGAGTACGTATTAGCGAGTGACGAAAACGTTAATATAATATCATCGTTTTATCAGCACTAATTTTTATCGCACAGATTTGCCGCCTTGTTGAAAAGAGACGACAAAACGTTTCGTTAATCTTACACAATGTAATTTCTACGTCTTACTATTCGCTTAACTATAAATTATTCAACTCTTTTGGTTCGCTCGCGCGCAATATCGTTTGAATTTTTTCGACACCGCCAGATTTTTTGGGTCGATCGTTTGGATTTTTCTCAGAGTTTTTCCAACCATAACACCTAAACTAGACCGAATCACAAAAAAACGATTTTTCCGAAAACACGACACACTGTATTATTATCTATCGCAGTGTTCCTCGACCTTTTATGGCGACACACAATTAAAATATTTCATACTTTGTGACACGCGATAAAAAAAATGAGAATGTTCAATATTTTCAAGATACGCCGCGTGTTTAAATATATTAAAAATAAATATATACTTGAAAATAAACGAAAATATCGATAAACCAACGTTAATCAATTATCAAATATTTCGATAGTGATATTTTTTAATCTATTTTTGTTTATCATAAAAATCATATCGAATCCTTATTGATTTTTGTAAATTTCGACAATGTTTGTACGTTTTGTGACGTTTAATATATACGAGTAATATTAGTATCTTCGCGCGACACACCGGTGCTGATTGAGATCTATCGCATAGTTATTTATTGTTTTACTGGTTTCGATTTGTTTCGGAATTCAGTTATGAAATTTTCAGCGAGAACGTAGACGTGGCGTAGTTGGAATTTTTTGCTGTAGGGGGCGTTTAAGAGTCAATTCATAATCACGGGTTGATTTAAATAAATTATTTTATTAATTTTAATTTGCGCATAATTTATATTGTTATATTTATAACGAGAATATATTATAATTTTACTAAAATATGCGGTAGGCACATGATAATTAAATATCATTAAAAAACGAGAGGGGCTGAAACCACCCCCCCCCGTAACTACGTCACTGAGTATAGGATTTCGTGCGGCTTATGATATCGCTTTCGCGAACGAGCGTCGTCGCGTTATTATTATGCACGCGTTCGCTTGTCGTGCGTAGTAATAATTGGCATTGGCCGCCCGGCGCGGCGGCGCTCGCTCTCGGCTAAGATTTCGCGACAAAGCTCTCGTGTACGTGTTAAATATAATATACTCGCATTTAATTAATTGTATTATTAACGTTCTTCCTCCGCCCGGTCGTCGTGTTACATCGATATACGTAAACCACCCTCCTTCTAATTATTATTTCATATATTTATTCGTCTATAAACGGCGCGGCGGTAACCACGGTTACCACCGCGCACCGCCTCCGCCGTATAGGCAACAATTATTACCGCGAACCGTATATACACTAACACTATACCGCGGTATACCATATGTGCGTGTTTCCGACCATATTATTTACGTTTCGACGACGACGACCGAGCGGAGACAATTTCCGTCGGAAACGTTTTGCTGTCGAACAAGACACTGTCGTCGTGGCCCCACCCTCCTCCCCCCCATCTCCTTCGTCTAGAGAATTCCAAAAAGGTCGCTCTCAAGGTGTAAAACTTATAATATATTAATTCGACGATTCCGCGATGTCACGAAAGTTCTTTGAAATCGTATACGAAAACACGGCCGTCCCGCGCGTTTTCTAACCACGCGCGGCATTCATCATTATGTCACACGCGGATACAATTATATCGGGACTTTTTTTTTTTAGGTAGTAGGGTCGAGCCCCTTTGAAAAGGCCGCGCGTTTTATCCCCGAGACGGGTAAAGTCTGAAAAATCGGTCACACCGGTGGCAGAGAAAGAGAGAGAGAGATCTTGAAGAGTTATTAATGAGGCCACGAGGTCCTTCGGCCACACCCCGGCCGTAGCCGCAGGACCTTTTCGCGTGTTGACATTGTTAAAATACCCTTTTGTTTACTTTCGAACGTTTTAGGGTCTTCGCCACTTTCCGCCGCCGCCGCCGTTCGCAACGCCAACAACTCCTGGCGGAACCGCTGTAGATCTTCCAACCGGTCAACAATCCGTTTGTAAACACTTCTTTGGTCGTCTAAAGTTTCCGTGTAGAAACACACACGCTCTGGTTTAAAAACGAGAGAAGACGAAAAGAAACTAGAACGCTCTCCGCGTGAGTACCATAATATCGTATTTAATATTAAAATATAATATGCCTAATGATGGTGTATGGGTGTTAAAATAATATCAGTTCTTTATTCTTAATATTTTTTTTTTTTTTTTATGGCAATCATAAATAATAATAATATCGTACAATAATGATAATAATGATAATAAATAATAATAATTATAATAATAATCATAATGACAATAATGATAATAATAATAATAATAATAACCTGCGGTGATACACGTGTGTAGTACGTGTATATAATACGTATTATTTTATAAAGTAAACTCACTCGACGCGAACGCGATCAGCAGACGTCTGCGTAACGATTGTAACATCTCGTTATTGTTTTCCATTTTAATTTTTTTTTATGTTTTTTTTTTAAATCTATTCGAAACTAAAATGTTTTTTTTTTTCTTACGGTAAATAAAATACTCGAAACTTTGCTGCGCTCGTCTCTAAATCGAACGCAATCGTATATCTCTCGCGTACTATTATTTATACGTAAATATTCAGAATGCGATAATTATTAACGTTATTATTATCGTATTCTCGTACGCCGCACGCGCGCGGTTGTTTATTATAATAATATCGTATAAATAATAATAATATAATAATATCTATAGCCGTTACTATGTATAAACGGTTTTTTCATTTTCATTTTCAACACGACGACGACGACGTCGATTGTATAATAAATAATACGTAATAATAATAGCCAATTATTATAACAATCAATAACAATAATAATAATTACACGTTTTTTTTTTTTTTTTTATTATTTATATAATTGCGTTTATATAAATACGATTTATTTTTTATTTATTTTTACTTTTCTTTTAATTGTAGGTACACGTTAAATTGACATCATTTATGACATTACAATACAAATTGCGCTCGGTTAATTAAATTTGAGCTTATCGTTTTTTTTTTTTTAAATTTAATTTCCAAACGACATATTATACACATACACACACACATACATATATACATATATACATATATACATGTACATACACATACACGTATATACATACACACATATATACGTGTATAATTTAATTGTTTTGATAAGTGTGCGACTATACAGCGGAATATAAATATGTAAACATTAGAGGCGTTCGATCGTTTGAACGACGCGACGACGTTGATATGAAACGCGTACGATTTCATTGAACTCTTTTTTTTTTTCTTTTTTTTTTTATAAATCTATTTATATCGTTTTCACTACGGTCCGGAGGCTTCCTTGTATCCTTTGATCAGCGTCTCTATGATGAGTTTGATGGTGATTTTGTATATCGTTTCGATGTTTTCCGTAAACCGATCGCCCAGTGTGGTTTTCACCGCTTCCAAAAACGGCACTTCGATTTTCTAGAAAGCAACAGAAAAAAAAACAAAACAAATCCGTATTATATTTTTTACAGACGACTTAAACAATAATAATATTTTATAAACTCTCGGAAATAAAATATATCGACGCGGCGGCGGCGGCGGCGGCGGCGTACACGCGCGGCGCGTGATTTATTTAAGCTTTTCGTTTTACGAGGAGCAGATATCGTAATGGATATTACCGCGTTCTCATAATGTTATTATTACACATCTGCGCGAGTCGTAAAACCAATAAAAAAAAAACGTTGTAAAATATTGTATCGCTCTGGTGATATTATTATCTTTCGGACAGATGGCGCCTCTACGCGTAACGTAACGTCTCGTAACGACTCGACTTGTGTACGTCACTTTTCGGAGAGAATAAAAACGACTGAGCCTGAAAACCGACGACGTCCCGATTGGTTATTGGTTAGGTTAAGCTATTTGCCTACTACTCGGCGACTACTTTTACACAATCTATAATCACGACGAAATAATTGATTAAAAACGTAAAATATCTTTAATATAATGAAAAATAGGTGTCTCGCCCGGAGTAAAAACATAGAAAAATGTGCTTGTTTAAAATATTTACTGATTTTTAATCGCCGCGCGGTTTTTTTATTCCGAAATTTTTCGATTTATCGACGACGACGACGTCGCAATACCATAAAACGCGAAATCGGTAAATCAGAGTTTATAGTCCCGATAAAACGGACAAAACATCGCGATAAAATAAACACGCGAAACGTAATAAAAAAATAAATAAATAAATAAAAATATCGAAACGATTCGTTCGAAACGTTATATTATAATAAAAACGGGAAAACGATTCGCTTTTGAAATAATCTGCGCTGAAAAAAAATCGGTGTTGTATTACTACTGGCAGAATCGATTTGTTAAATGGCAATTAGTCCATACGATCAATTCGGTCAATTCATTATTTTCGTCAATACCAAAAATAATATGTGTTAAATGCAACGATAATCATAACGATAAATCAATTATTACAACAAAAAAGTCGTGTTATTCGACGCCTAATTCTAATAAAAAATAATCGAATGATTATGAAAACGATAATTAACTTTGTAGACGTTGCATAATATTTTTTGTTTCCAATACATTCTAATACGATTTTTTTTCCATGTAAGTATTGCCAAACCGAGTACTAAGTACTAGTGATGCACATTGATATCGTATTTTACCGATATCGATGTGACTAATTTATTGAAAGTACATCGATAATCGATTCATTCTATTTTCTATTTATTTAAGTTTTGACAGTAAATCAATATCAAAGAAGGATAAATATTATACGATAAGCAATACTAAAACGATAAAGCCCTCACATAATGAACATAATATTATATCGCAATACAATTTCAGTCTCGTTATTTCCGTCAATCGTCCATGTCAATTTTAGGCTTTAAAGTGGATACCAATGGTATAATTTTAAATAAAAAACAAGTCCGCGCGTATCGATATCGATAATTGAAAACATATCGTTGTGCAACACTACTAAGTACTAATGTACAAACGATAATGTTTAAGTTATTTAACAAAGGATGACCAGAATTTACATTGAAATTTTTGTAACCGAAATTACTACTACAGCTACTTTCCACTGTGTGACTATTCGGACGTTATGAAAATCGTAAGCGCGCGAATTCCTCTCGGGCCGCCGGGGGGGATTTTTGTTTTTTCGCGATTATCCGTGGCCGTTTGTTTCCGTCATCAATCACCTCGTCGCGGCGCGCCGCTATCCCGTGCCTCGGCGTCGTCGGTCGATCGCGCGGAATTTACAATAAACGCCCCTCTCTGCCGCCGACTGATAATCTCCGCGTCGTCGTTGTTGTTTGCGCGTCGCGATTTCGCCGGTGGTTACCAAAACGCGCGATCGGCAAATTCGCCAGACGACGTGTGCCGCAAAGGACGAAAGGTCGGGGCAAAAGTTTGCGAACCACTGGCGCGCGAGTGTAGAGTAAAGGTTAGGTTAGGAGGGCGTCGTCGTCGGGTGATAAATTAAATCTGATCGCCGTTTCTGCCGAGTAGACGGAAGAAAAAAATTTGCGCGATTTAAATATTTAAACGAACGGTAATATAATAGCCAGGTGTGTGTAATGAATCGAATCGCGCGCGGTCCTTTCACATCCTCCCGAGAGAGACGATCGTTTCGATCACGTCGACATCTATCCGTTCTAAAAAAAAATGTGTATTTTTCGTCGCCGACCGACTTTCGGCGTGGATTTTCTCGTTTTTCGCGCTCTCGTCGATGCGAAAACAGCACTTTGCGCGTTCGTCGTAACTGCGCCGCGGGGGGGTTGTTTTTTATCGCGTCTGCGAACGCGCGATTGTGACCAGACGTTAAAATCGATTTGTATTATATCGCCCGCGCGTTATGTACACGCGGGGCACCGTATCGCGCGTGTAATTGCGCCGACACACAAATCACGGGGTGTCCGGTTAATTGCGTCGTCGTGTCGCGTCCGGACCGCCGCCGTTAAACGGTCGCGAATTTTGACGCCCGTTTTAAACGCGGGTCGCCGGCCGATCTGACAAACGCAGCGACCGCCGCGGCGCGTACAAATTTATAGGTTTTTGCTGTTTTTTACGATTTATCTATTTACTTTTGTCGTGCGCCATGAATTTTTCGCGTTTCCTTGTATACCGCGATTCGGACACTGTCGTAAAAATCGCGGCAATCGAATCGCGTCCCGAGATCCTTTTTTTTCATACGAATCGCGTCCCAAGATCCTTTTTTTTCATACGAATCGCGTCCCGATAATACGTATTTAACAACTACACCGATTGCGTCCGATTTCAATTATTTTCCTAAACTATATAGTCATAGACAGGGGCGTATTTAGGCATAGGCCCTATAGGCCCGTGCCTAGAGCGGCAACATTTGGAGGGCGGCAAATTTTAACGATATTTTTTTACAAAATTACAATAAATATTTTTCATTTGATGAAATCAAATTTTACTAATTTTTTGTTCGCACAAAATTAAACATCTATCTACATGTATTATATTACTATATTATACAAATACGAAACACAGTACGAGCACATAGATAACAAAACATACGCGCATTCAATGCGGGTTCGGTAAAGACAGACAGACAAACAGTATAGTTTATAGTTAGATAATGACAGGGAAATACCCGCTTATCGTTATGAAGCCGCCCGTCTTTAACTTTTATTCCAATGCTTTTAATAATAACATTCAATTTTATATAAATAAATTGTAAATTTAAATATGTTTTAAAAATAATTTTAGAAAGGATGGAGGGGGGAGGCGGCAAATTGGAAAGTGCCTATAGGCGGAAAAACCTTAAATACGCCACTGGTCATAGAGACACTAACTTTTGAATTTTTAATCATTTCAGAGACACGAAAACGTCAAGTTAAACTTGAATTTATAAGTTATCGGAGTAATAATATGTCCATGTACATTTTATGAAAATGTTGATTATTCTGGATTTAAAAAAATACGTTTCTTTTTAAGTTTCACCGTCTGTTACTCGAATGATTTTTAGATTAGAGTACGTCACTAACGGCAATTTGTATTTTCGGGGACGCGAAATGCAGCCGTAAAAAGGTTATTTTACTAAGCGCGTACTCGCCGTCTTTTTTCTTAGTCTCGGAGAAACTTTTACGATCGACCTCTCTCGAGCGGAGAAAACGAGATTCGCGGGAGCCGTTGTCGTTTTTAAAACGGTCTGTCGGACGTGTCCGGGATCGCCGCGGAGTTTCTCTCTGCCGCGACGAAAATAAAAATAAAATAAAATTATCCCGCCACCGACGACGTGTTTTGTTCGAAAGGGGTGAAAAACGAGCTCCGGAGGCGGCAGGTACGCACAATGCGTTATGACGTCGAAATTGATAATCGCGGCGGAGACTCCTCCGCGTACGTAATCGACCTTTTTTTTAAACGTTCCGAGGAATACCGGAAGAACGCCGCGCCGCCCGTCGTGTTTTATAATGGTTTTTTTCGACGGTGTGTTTTTCGATTATTATTATTATTATTATGTTTTGACGCGGCGCGCCGCTAAAGGATAATAATTATTATTATCGTTGGCAGGACCCGATTGAAAATCGCCAGCCGGACGTATTATTATCATACGAGGCCGCGTGACAATGCGTGTCGAAAAATGTCGAACAAGAGATCCGATATCCGGGACGGAGAAATCCTCCAAACGTGGTATTGCGTGAGTACCGCTCGAAATCGCGTTTTCCAAAAGTATTTGCGCCGGTATTATTTTCGATAATAATTTGAGGCGAAATCTCCATGTAAATATTATCAATAGTAGGAAATAACTTCGATATATTCATTACGTATATACTACAACTTTCGTTAAACTCAAAATTATATTAAATTAAACTTTACAAACACTACGCGTAACGTCTAATTTGGCTTTTTATCGATCAATTTAATCCGTACGGCTTTCTAGTTTGGGGAGGAGTTAAAGAAAGTTTTTTTTAAAACCTCTTCAAAACAACGTATTAAGAATATCACTAAATAAAAGTTCTTTTTAGCCTGAGATATATTTCTTTTTATTATTATTTATATTATTTATAATAAAGTTATCATATTAATATTTAATGGTTAATAAATATAATAACAAAATATTATAAAATCATTTTAATACAAACCAATAAATATATTTAAACAATAATAAAATAAAGGTCTTCTAAGTATTGTAAGTACGAGTATTATATAAGTGAGAGTGGAAAAGAGTAAAAAAAAAAAGTGCGCTCTTTACAGTCGACGCTCGAGGAAAGACCTTTTTTATTTTATTATTGTTTAGATATTATATTTAATAGTTTGTATTGAAATAATGTTATATATTTTGTTATTATATTACGTTTAATTGTAATAGAGAAAGAGAGAAAAACTATAACGAAAAAAAAGTATTTCCGACCGAAATCAAAACGTCCCGGCGAACCGCGGCGCGTTCGATAGCGAAAACTTACGGTTCGAATCGAGATACGGCGAAGAAGAGAATACGCGACGGACTCGGCGGCGGCGGCGTTAATTCGTTCGCGACAAGACGACGTTTGTTTATTAATATCATTAATTATTTAAAACTTTGAGCGATTCGACAAGGATAATATTTACCGCGTTTAATTATTCAACGATTCCGGTGTAAACAGAGTAAACGATATCTCTCTAAAAGCGGCGGCGGCGGCAGTACGATTTATTATGTTTTCGACAAAATAACGCGCTGAATTCTCATCTAACCATTTTTTTTTTTCTGTTTAGGACGCGAAAAAACAAGAGTGAAATCGGATCGAGTCGTTGGTCTATTATTTCGCCGGTGAGTTGAATTTTATTTTATTATTATACGAATATAATAATCACTCTCTGGCGACACGTCCTTTTAAAAAAATAACACACGTTTGTGCTCGTACGATTTTTATCACGCCGATTTGCGGTAATATTGTATTTGGACGGAACGTAGCGTTTATAGTCGTTGGAATTTCGAAAACGCGCCGCGTCGAGGCTACTTAAGTGTCCTATTTAGGGCTTGAATATTTATTTATCTTTCGTCTCGTCCGAGATACATTTTTCCTAGTCGAATAAACTAGTTTATTTACTAGATAAATATTCTCCACCTGGCTAGACAAATTTAGTTTATCTGTCTTAGACAAATCGTACTGTCTTTATCCAGATGATTTTTTCGATCTATCCGGTCCTAACACTGATCCCAATAGCTATAGATCAGCGTTTCTTAACCTTTTGGACATCACGGAACACCAGACAATAATTTTTTTGTAAATGCGGAACCCACCTTAGATTAGCCGCCTCCGATCAGTAATTAGATTTTTTCCATTTAATTTTTAAATATTTTGATAAAAGCGCTCCCTCGAGTGATCTCCACAGGTCAAGAAACACTGGTTATATAGATAGTATCCTTTTAGGTATCCTGGAAAATTTGTGCCGCGTAATTCGCCGTAATTACTATAGATCGCGCGACGCTTTGATAAATTTCCATAACGATTACAATTACCCCCCGACGACGATATGGCCAGGGGATTTCGTAGTATTTATTTTCCGAGCCGGTCGAGGTTATGTCGAAAACGTTTTTACCACGCGGGTTCTATCGCGCGAGACGAAAACATATTACGCGTCAATTATTATTATTATACAATACGCAATCGGGACTTTTGGGGCGTATAGTATTTTATTTTTTTCCCCCTCTCGACACGATTCGAGGAGTAAATCCCACGGCTTGGTTATCGTACAAAAGGAAAACGGCCGAGGAGGCGTGATGGACAACAAAAAAAAAAAAAAACACGACGACAATCACGTCGACGGCGTAATCCCGCGGTTTTTTTTTTTTTTTTATCGCGACGGTACGAGCTTTGTTTTTTCGTTATCGACCGTTTTGAGAAACGGCCAAAGCAGGAAAAATAATAACGGTGAAAATCGGTTTTTAACGATTTCATATAACGCGACGACCACGCTGCTTTTTCGGTCGTGTACTACTACTTTATGTATACGAGATAATATTATATAAAGTGACCCCGGGCCGATATATAGTCGCGTCATTAAGCGATTTCGCGTACTGGGAAGTTTCCCGGACCGCGCGGGCGCGACAAAGGAATTCCGGTCGCGAATTTATCGTAACGCCACCACCGGTTTTCACGGTTTCGCGTCGCGGTTCCGGCCGAAACGCGAACCCTTTTGATTCTTCTCGCGCGTTTACTAAAAACGTTTCGTTCGATACATTTTTCACGACAAGTATTCTCCGCGGTCAATCTCATCGATAGCGCGTATTGTTTTTTTAATTTTTGTTTTCGAATCGATCGTACTCGAAAAGGTCGCTATTTAACTACTAGTCGACGCGTTGAAATTGTCTCGCAGTTTCTTCTGCTCGCGCGCGCGTTTTTTATCGTCTCCGCGCTAAACTCTCGATCGATTCGTTTATTCCGAGTCTAAACCGAATAAACATTTCGAAATCGAATCGTAAATCCAGTCATATTGTCGCAAACGCCGCCGTTCGGGGGACGTAAATTTCCCGAAAATAGTTTGCCATCGATGTGGAGGTGTTTCAAAAACACCTTTTCGAGTGTGTGACCACAACTCTCGTCCTGGCGGTGTCTAGGCTTCCTTTCCCACGGTCTCATTTCACACATTACACATTTCAGTCTGAAATAATCAAGTCGTCGTTATTGTGGTTTGTCGTTTATCGAAACGGTCCTAGGAGCCCCGGTTTGTACGGACTCGCGTAAATTTAACAGTCGTAGTTCCGTCGTTTCACTGCGACGCGGAATCGATTTCTCAGAGACCGCCGCCGCCGCCGCCGAGTCTCTTGGACGGTCACGCGAGACGAGTTTCGATTTATCATCGCCCCGCGTTTTTACTATACAAACTCGTCGTGTATTAATTTTCTTCTCGTTTTTTTTTTTTTCAATAAAAACCTATTATTCAACGGCCCCGGTCTGACGGAAATTCCGATATCGCGCGGGGGCACATAGTTTTCCATTTCGATATTACTCGGCGCGCGCGCGTGTCGACGATTTATCACCGCGGCTCGCCATCTCATAGTTATTACGATAATCGAAACGCGCGTTTGTAATAATTATTATTATTCATCAACGCCCGATCGGCCTCCGTATAAATTACGTACGAATCCATTATAGCGCGACGAAAACCGGCATCGACCTTTCGTCGAACGTTCGTCAAACGGTTTTTTTTTTTTTCATCCAATTTAACCCCCCGCCGTGTTACGCATTTCATCTCGAGACGAGTGTCCGATTCAGCAGCAGGATTTCATTCTCTCCTTTGACGCGCGATATATAATTTCACGTGGCTATAACAACCCACTTGAAATTCCCGATCGGAAATCTACTCCCCGAGCGTGTGTCGTCGTCGCGCGACGTGTGCCGCGCGAGCACACTTTTACCGCTCTTTAAAAGTGTTTTCCGACGAGTAAAACGAGCGGCGCCGCCGCATACCTATACTTTTCAAAAACCAATATCTCGTAGCTCGCTGTTAACACGCTCCGTTTATAGAAATTCTCAGTTTCACGCCGCCGTAACAAAACAGTATAGTAAAATACAATATGGTAAAATAAAAATCTTTTAGCTCGTCGCCGTCTTATTATCGCAGTATATATATACGAGATTCCGCGTCAAAGACTTTTCGGAATTAGTTTTTTCGTCGCCCCGTCTGTCTACAATTCGAGATCGTACCGATTCTAAACGAAATTCGCTCGTCGAATAAAGAAACAAACGATTTTTCAGGGTTTTTTTTTCGTCACGCCGTTTCGCCTCTACAAACAATACGTGTTTTTCGAATAAATAAAACGCGGCTTGTACGTTATTATTTCGTTTCGATAAGTCGAACGAACGTTTTCCCAATTATTATAGCTCTTAACTTTTTTCTCTCCTTTTTTTTTTTTTAATCTCTGCGGAAGAAACTTTGGCGACTCTAATATTTATTTCCCTCGCCTCTCGAGATATCAAAGTATATCGATTGTGAAAAATAAAAGATTCATAACTTTTATACGGTCTGAACGAATACATTTTATATTGTGGAAAAACGTGCCGTATATTATAAACGATTGACCTCGTAATAAATCAAATATTATATTATTATATAATCTCGGTTTAAACTCGAGAAAGTTTTTCCGAGTGTGTACCTAGCGCGCCACGAGCTATTATGTGCACTTTCGCACCATTAATACTAATTTTCTGTTTCGTATATAATACACCCATTCATCCGGCGCGCGCGCGAGCGCGCGGCTTTATAGCGACCGAATTCGGTAATTGTGCGCCCGAGAGACGGTTTTAGTATTTTAAGTTTCGTGAGAGTTTTCTCAACGCCTCGGGGTCATAACTCGTGATAAATGATAGGTGAACTTGCCTTGAACCCCGTTTAAATCGAATATACGTATTTCTGGAAATTCATTATCAGCCGACGACGACGCGAGTTTCGAATTAATTCCTCATTGTTAATGTATGATAATATATATGCTCGGCCGACATCCCTGCGCGCGCAGGTGAATTATTCATGTGTCTGAGTAAAACTTGTAAAACGTTCCGTGTCACGATATCCTGCGTCGCGTCCTGCGCGCGCGGTCGACTCGGGAGTTAAACGAGCTTTGGATCATCTTTTAGAAATAATAATAATAATAATAATACTGATATGGTCCGTGTGCGGAACGACGAAATAATTAAAACTACTTTTCCCCCCCCCCCCCCCCCCCCGCAGAGCGACGCGAAAAACTCACCCAGAAATAGTCGGGATCGAAGCCCGGTATGGTCTTGTGCGTGGCGCCCACTTGGGTCAGGTACTGGAAGAACGTGTCGAGGTCGTCCAGCTCCTTAATGCCCTCGTCCAGCGTGGTCATCACTTTGTTGGCGTGCTCGGCCAGCTCCATGCTGTTGGCCTGCGCGTCCCTGGTTTTCAGCTCGCCGAATTTCGTGAACAGCTGCAGCAGCTCTTGGTGCTCTTCGAAAAGCCTGCGGAGATAAAACGCGACGGGCCCGATTAGTAGTGCGACGATTCTCAAACCGCGTGTTTCGGACGGGACGAGACCGCCGAGAGGAGCGAGGACGCGGGTAAGAGGACACATTATTGGTGTATTACAGCGGTTCTTAACCTGTGGTCCTTAACACCTGACATAAGTCAATACGTGACATGTGAGTGCATTGCTACAATATTTTTGGATTATTATTTATTTTTTTCATATAAAATTAATAAAATTCGACAAAAAATTGGTAGGGGGTCCGCGATTTGTAAAAATCTCTCATCGGGGGTCCGTGTCCTACAAAAGGTTAAGAACCGCTGGTGTATTATGTTTTTAGTACGATTTTTTCAACGATTTCCGTCTCGTCGTACGTCAACGCCGCCGCCGCACAGTGGTATGAATTTCAATTTTAGATGGAAAAAACACAATTTTATAATGTCATTAAATTGCAATATTATGATTTTATACGAATATATATGTACTATAGATTGTAAAAATAATACCCATTTTAACAATGAGTTCGATATTCGATAAGAATATTGCGATAATATGTAAAGAAAACATATAAATTATTGAATTTTCGATAAACCGACTCATTTAGCGTTTTGTGTTCATTCTTTGTGAATTAAAAATAAAACTTAACTTAAACTTAATTTTATATTTTCAACATGGATTTCGAAAATTTTGGGAAGTATTATATTTGAAATATTTTAAAACTTCATGCTATAAGTATAATTAAAATATCAGAAAAATCGTAAAAACAAAAAGTACTAATCTTTCATAGTGAATATATATTAATTAATTAATATTAATCATTAAATATTACATAGATTATATAGTACTTATTCTACTTAATGATATTTTCAAAGTTTGGTTTGCGTCCACTTGCGTCTGTAATTTTAATAATTTTTTTTCTAGCGAGTTCTAGCGGCAACGCTGAACCACAAAATGATACAGAAATTGACGATCATTTAAAAAAATATAAACTATAACAACTTTGAATATATTTTAAAATTAAAAAAAATTATCCCCTTAATATAAGTTGTAACATTGAGAGAGGACTTAGTTAGAAATTATTTCGAAACTAATGCAATATTTTAATTTAGCAATTTTAAAATTATATGAGTTGATGTAAAATACACACATTTTGAAACATGTAAAAATGACCCCTAGACACCTCCCCTGGGGGCTATCTTCAAAACTGATGTGATATTTGAATAAAGCAGCCTTAAAAACATATAATATGATGTAAAATACATACTTTTTATTACTCTTAAAAAAATACCCCTAGCCCCTCCCTCCCCCTTGTGACGAAAATCAAAACTGATTCATAATTTGAAACAACCGATCTCAAATCATGTAATTTTGATTTATTGCATAACTAATTATACTAAAAATTAAAAGAAATTAATTTTTTCCATCTAGAATTGTATTTCAGACCACTGTGCGCCGCCGACTCGGAAATAATTATAAACCTGTCGCGGGAACCGACCGATCGATCTCGTTTCGTCGATCGTCGTTATAACGCGCGATGAAAAACCGCTTTTCCCTGAGACTCCTCCGAGCCGCGTATTTATTGGGAAAAAAAACACTTTACGAAACAATCGCTCACGAAATATCCTCGGGGTACTATGGTAGAAAAAAAAATAGGAATCGAATAATACGCCTCGTCGTCGCTCGGGTTCAATCGGTTAATACTATATGAAAGAAATAACGCGGAAAAGCCCGAGTAGAGTAGTAGAAAAAAAGGGTAATTTTTACTTCTCTTTTTTACGCCCTCGTAAATACCCGCGACCGACCGCGAATGCTTTCAAACGATTCGATACATTATACCTTTTCGACTGCTTGTATTTTTTATATTTCGTTACAAACGGCCGGTTTTATTCTTTTCGGGCCGCGAGCGAGCGAGCGAGGTTTCGAAATATTATAATAATTCTCCGGATATTCTCGAACCAATTGGAATTCGAAAAAAAAAAAAAAACTCCTTCCAAGTCTCCGGATCGTCGCGATATGAATTAGAGTTTCCGATATCGAGGACCGAACGTTGTTATTCGCCCCCCCTTCAGAAAAATCCTTTTTTTTTTTTTTTTTAACGGACGCCTTTTCAGTGGCGTTTTCCTTTTATCCTTTCACTATACCGTCTCTATATTTTCATTATATTATTCTCTGCCCGGCCGATTATCGTTATTATTACAGGAAAACGGCGGCGGCGGCGCGGTCATTTATTGTTTCGGAGAAACTTTTCTAACCGTTCGCAATGTTTTACGTGATATAAATAATTCATCCGGTTTGTATAGTAGTAGTACGTTCGGTTGTTATAGTATAATAATATGCTAAACGGTACTCCTATTCGTACGGGCCGTTTTCCTCGCGCGCCGTCGTATTACGTCATAAATAAACCGCCGAGAGCCTCGGAACGATTATCGCCGCCGTCGATGGCGGTGCGCGCGAGATAAATGAATGATATGATATTCAAAGCGACGATTTAGTATAGCGCGCGCCCGGTCCAGCGCGTCACGCGGCTCGACCAACTTTTCGCGGTCGCCGGAACGCGGGGGAGGATTTCGAACTTTGTACGTCGGTCGTCTCACCCCCGCCATCGATTATTTATCGTCGTCGTCGTCGTAATATGGCGTTTTGCGTTTCTTACCGCCCACGCGGTTCGAACGAAATAAAACGACTTACGTATATATATATATTATTAGCTGAATGATTTTTACCCCCCTTAGGGCTCGAATTTCGGTCGAAATCCTTTCTCGAGGAGTCATACTCGAAACTCCAGCGGTTCCGGCCAGGCGAATTTTTCTAGTTTCACCCTTTTTACCCCTTTTACGCCCCTTAGGGGTGGAATTTCGGAAATCGGGTGACGTGATGACACCCGGAAAGGTATCTGGAACAACTCTGTGAAAAAAAGTTAAACAGCGCCGTCACAAAACGGGAATACCAACATACCCCGTTTTTTTTATATTATATAATAGAAGATTTTCCATTAGTTTACTACACGGCCGACGACGACGAGTGAAATAAAATAATAAGTCTCGCGAGATTTTTAGAATCCTTCCCCCCCGTCTAATCCTACGATCTCTCGCGATCGAACTGATTAAATAAAAGCGAACGCGATTTCGAATCGCGCCGCGCCGGGGACGGCTGTCAAATCGCGTGTGTTCGGCGTTTTCTTTGCTTTCGAAACGACTCGTGTCACTGTGCGTTGATTTGTTTGTTTTTTTTATTCCGACTCGGACGAGCGTTCGGAAAATAAAAAGCGTCCCAAAAACGTTCGAACGTTTTTCACCCGAATAAACGGTGTTTTACCAACGTAATATTTTTTCTATTTATTCGGTGACTTTGTTATAATTTCGTACCAACGATTATTCCGCGACCGTCGTCGTCATCGTCGTCGGCACAGAAACAAACAACTGTGTAATCGAAATTTTTCACTCGATCCCAAGTCTCCCCGCGCTCCTCTTCCAAAATAAACGAAATACGTCGCCCCGCGATTCGACGACGATAGCTGATAATAACAATAATAATAAATTCCCATATTTCGTATTATATTATATTATTGTCACTCGAAACGTGCTGACCCATAAAAATCAATCGAAAATCGAGAAAAAAAAAAAAACGTCGTTTAAAAACTTCTATGGATTACGTTTTTTTTTTTTTCTTTCTTTCTTTCTTTATCTTTTTTTTCACGTTTCTCGTACGTTTTTTACTCGCGCGCGCGACCCGCCCGCCATACTTCTTTAACGAATCCATTGTCATTCAAATTCACGTCGAACGTTGTTTCTAAAGGTATATACTATATAGCAATGCCGGCGCGGACGAGGCGCGCATTTCTTTGCCGTCTAAAAATTATTTATAATTATCTACTGAGTAGAGTCTCGATAGTCCGGACCCCCCCGATAATCCGAACGGCACAAGTCCATTTGTTCGTAAATATACATTTCGTAGTTATTTAGATTTTAATTGTATATTATTCAGAACGAAATTACCGACTACTACGTATACTTAAGTTCTACATATTATTATTATTATGTATAACAATTTTTCGTCAAGTTACATAATATTTATTATTTTTGCAATTTCAAGTGCGATAAATATAATTTAAAATAAACATTTCAGTCGTTTGAGTAGGCAATCGTGAAAAACCTCCGGTAATCCGGACGAATCGGTAATGTCCGGAGGAGCTCGCGGTCTGAATTCGTCCGGAATATCGAGGCTTTATTGTATAGTACCATAGTATAAGAGTTATTTTCCCCACTTTACTCGAAATGATTTCAAACCCTTTCTAACCCTTTGAAGATTGTTTTATTACTACGATTGTCGTAATCGCGACACGGCCGCAGACCGACACTACGATGACGAGCGTCGCGTTTCCGTCGCGAAAAGTCATACGCGTCGTATTTATTATATACGTAACGGGGTTTTTATCGATTTTCCTTTGCCGCCCCGCGCGAGACGTTAATAGTTTTCTTTTTTCATTTTTCGTAGCCGACAACGAGAAACGCGGAAAGAAAGAAAAAACACCGACGAAATAAAGCTACATAAAAGCCGAGCGAAACGAGCGGCTTTGTAAAAGACACGTCCTATACGAGAGTAAATAATATAATGGGCGTCGCGCCGTCGTCTCGTGTCGAAAAACGTTGTGAAAAAGTCCTCGGGTCCTCGAGTGAAAATAAAATATCGTTGAAATCGTGAGAAAAACGGACGTCGTCGTCGTCGCGGCTCGTCTGGTATAATAAGGTAATTATTATGTTTGTTTTTTTTTTTTTTTTTTTCGATAATAGTCGCGCTCGGCGTTGTGCGACATAAATTATAAACATAATAACAGTATATTGTCGACAACCACAATGGCTCGAAATCGAATGGCGGTGATTAGGGAGTTAGACGCGCGCAGTGTAAAATAATAATTAACAATCACGGTTTTTTAGTGACCGTATTGTCGTCCGCCGCCGCGCGGTAAACGGTCGAATTCAATCGTAAAAAATAATAATAGAACCCGTGACGAAAACTAGTTTCGAAGACAAAACGACGGCGGCGGCGTGTCGCTCTATACCTACCGCGTTTATACTATTTTTGTAAACGTCCGTCGACGAACAATGATTTCGTGAAATAAATATCATTTTCATTCGATTCGTGTTGGAGAACAATTTTCCGACCAAATTCTCGAAACGATAATAATTACAACTATATGAAATAATATTATTCGTAATTGAAAAGCTGCTCTCGTTATTTAAAAAGAAACAAAAACATTACATGAATAATATTTTCACAGTGATTTTTTTATATAATTATTATATTATATTCGCGTTTCGTTGGGATTCGTAGACGGCGGTTTTTGACTTCTTGGCGAACAAAGATTTTCGGTATATTATTATATTCAAAATTACCGTGTAGTCGATATTCTGGATTTATCATGTTTTATGTCGCATATTTTTTCGCCGAGTGTGCGAAAAAGTCTAGTATAGGAGCTTAAAAAAAAAAAACGCTTAAAATTTAACATAAACGACGACAGTCCCCCTTCAATCCCCCCTTCAGGGTGGGTAGCGATCGCACGTTTTCGCCGCCCCGTAGAAAAATAAACGCGATTTTCGCACCGGAAACGTACGGACAATGGAATTATTATATCGGTTACTAGCTGAATAACCCGGCTTCGCCCGTGTGCAGTATAACTTTTTATTTTATCAGTTTTTTTCATTTTTACCCCTTTTACCCCTTTGAACCCCCTTAGGGGTCGAATTTTGGGAAATCCTTTCTTTAGGGGCCTCTGCTATATTAAATGAAACTATTGACAAAATTTAATACCACAAAGCTCCAGTGTCTCGGGATTTTTTCCATTTTTACCCCTTTTAACCCCTTTGGGGTTGATTTTCTTAATAATTCTCTCGGTAAAAACCATCCTCGTACTTCAAGGAATATTATAAAAAAAAAATTGGCGAAATCGGTTCAGGGGTTGTTGAGTTATGCGCTTACAACACATTTTGCGATTCATTTTTATATATAAGATTAACGTCCGTCGATATTCCCGGATTTATCCGGGGCAAGTCTATGAGGAGCAGTAGTTAAAGTGGAGGGGAACACGGCACTATTCTCCCGACTTTTTTCACCCTTTTTTCCCCCGTAACTTGCGGTACTATTAGCACTCGTGTCCTATTTAGGACGAGGGGAGGCTTACGACGACAGTCCCCCTTCAACCCCCCCCCCCTTCAGGGGGGTAGCGATCGCACGTTTTCGCCGCCCCGTAGAAAAATAAACGCGATTTGCGCACCGGAAACGTCCGGATTATATCCGGATGTCCGGTTACGTAATGATTAGACGGTTCGTTATGCGACACGATTATGTAACATAGTTATGAGTCATACGCGTGTGTTATTTGCGCGAACGCGCGGGTCTTATAAGGTTAGGTTAGGGAACACGGCACTATTCTCCCGACTTTTTTCACCCTTTTTTCCCCGTAACTTGCGGTACTATATTAGCACTCGTGTCCTATTTAGGACGAGGGGAGGCTTACGACGATAGCCCTCCTTCAACTACCCCCTTCGGGGGGCTAGCGATCGCACGTTTTCGCCGCCCCGTAGAAAAATAAACGCGATTTCCGCACCGGAAACGTACGGATTATATCCGGATGTCCGGTTACGTAATGATTAGACGGTTCGTTATGCGACACGATTATGTAACATAGTTATGAGTCATACGCGTGTGTTTGCGCGAACGCGCGGGTCTTATAAGGTTAGGTTAGGGAACACGGCACTATTCTCCCGACTTTTTTCACCCTTTTTTCCCCCGTAACTTGCGGTACTATATTAGCACTCGTGTCCTATTTAGGACGAGGGGAGGCTTACGACGATAGCCCTCCTTCAACTACCCCCTTCGGGGGGGTAGCGATCGCACGTTTTCGCCGCCCCGTAGAAAAATAAACGCGATTTGCGCACCGGAAACGTACGGATTATATCCGGATGTCCGGTTACGTAATGATTAGACGGTTCGTTATGCGACACGATTATGTAACATAGTTGTGAGTCATACGCGTGGGTCTAATAAGGGGCGGGCCTCTGGGCCAACGACAGTCGAGCTGCGCGCGCCACCCGACCAATGACAGCCCGAGCGATACCGCGCGCGAAGGACTACGGCGGCGGCAGCGGCGGCGGCGCCGTCGCACACGATCAGTATAGTGTCGACCGCGGTCCGAACGGTTCTTCTCGCTCGCGTTTTTTTTTTTTTATTTATTTCTCTCCGTTTTTTTCAAATTATGTCGCCGACGACAAATACTTCTTTTAATTGCGACTTTATTTTTTATCGAGTAATTTTCGCACCAACGACGACGACGACGGAGCCGCCACGAGCCGACGAACACCGAACACCACAGCTGCAGCACATGCCCGTGAGTAGTACCGATTTTATTATTTTCTATTACTTTTTAGACTTTACCCCGGGCTTCACCCGACTCGACTTGCGCGTGAATTATTTATTAAAGCGAAAATAATATAGTAATCGTAATAATAATAACGACGATGCCCCACCCCGCGATGATGGGCGCTATACGGAGGTCGCGGACAACCTTTTTAACCACGCGGGCCATATTTTTTTTCTTAAATTGTTCATCAAAGGTTAATAAAAAAAAATTTTATTTTATATTTATACTAATAATTATTATATAACTCGACTTGCGCGTGAATTATTTATTAAAGCGAAAATATTAGTAATCGTAATATAAATATTAATATAATAATAACGACGATGCCCCGTGATGGGGCGCTATGCGTGTCGCGATCGGTACTGCCTTTAGATCAGAGGTCGACGACTTTTTTAACCACGTATTTTTTTTCTTAAATTGTTCGTCGTAAGGCAGCGTTTCCCAACCCGATGGGGGGGGGGGCGCGTAAACGTTTCCGGGGAGGCGTAAGCAGCCGTTACAAAATACAGTTTTTATTTATTAAATTATTTTTATTTTAAAACGTAGGGAAAATATTATGAAAAATTAATAACGACTATAATTATTATTATTATTATCATCGATAAAATCGCAGAATTCATCTCGGATGTTTTATAATTTCTTTGTAAAGTACCTTCTAAGGTTAATAGAAAAATTTTGTATTTCATATTTATACTAATAATTATATAACTCAACATAAGCGTGAATAATTTATTATAATATAATAGTATATAATATATAATAGTAATCGTAATATAAATTAATATAATAATAATAACGACGATGCCCCGTGATGGGGCGCTATGCGTGTCGCGATCGGTACTGCCTACAGGGGTCGACGACCTATTTAACCACGCGGGCCATATTTTTTTCTTAAATTGTTCATCAAAGGTTAATAAAAAAAATTGTTATTTTATATTTATACTAATAACTTCATCGTATTGCTATTATATTTGATTATTTTACGCGGAAACGTGGGTATAAAAAATTTTACCGGAAAAAATGAATAAAATGTAAATTTGTAAATCAATGCGATTTCTGTGCCTGCAGTTTATCATAGTTAATTTTTCGACTCCCGCTAGATAATAATAATAATAATTTTGTAGATTAAACCGACTATGTATAACTATATAGCGTGAGCATTGACTGTTAACGCGATTAGATTATAGTTTATTTTTCAAAGATAAAAGAATTAATTAAATAATATCGAAAGTTAAATGAAATTCTTATCGAACGAAAATAAAACACAATAATCAACCGCGTTTGTGCGGGTTGCCCACCCTCGCGTTACACACCGTAGGTTCTTGATCTTTTCTGGCCCACGGACCACCCCTTTGAAGTATAAAATATAATCACGTCTTAAAAAAATTAATATAATTTTCATTTCAAATTATTGATATAATACCATGAAGTTATGAATTATTAATTTCGAACAAATTTTTTTTCGGATTATTTATAAAAAAAAAAAACTCTCGGCCACTCCTAGGACCCCCCGAGTAACCATCTACGGACCCCCCTCCCCCAGGGGTCCACGGGCCCCCGGTTAAGAACCTATGCGTTAGACTTATAGACGTCGATTTTTTTTACGCGAGATGGCGAAATTTTTCGAATAAAAAACGAGCGACGCGTACTCAAACTGTCCTTAAAATATTCTTCGCACTCTTCTTCTTCTTCTTAACAGCTTAGCGGACCATGTAGGTCCATCGCTGCCACCATTATTTCACTCCATCGGGCCTTATCATTCGCATCCTCCATTTTTACATCCTTCCTTCTTGTTGGGGGTTTTCCTACAGGTCTTTTCCCCACAATTCTTCCTTCTGTAACTCGTTTTATAGTTTTCCCCTCTGCCCTCCACACACATGTCCAGCCCCCCATTCTATCCTCTTGCTTCTGCTATACGATAATATATTTGGTTTTCCGTATAAATTCTGTTGGTCATTGTTATGTCTTGTTTCGTAGGTTCTCGTTTAGTCGTTTCTATATTGTAAACTGGGCCAAATATTTTTCTGAGCACTTTTCTCTCTGTTGTACATAACTTGGCGTAATCACCTTTCGTAGTAGCCCACATGTCTCACATCCATATGTCAACACGGGTCTCGAGTAACTTGTGTATAGAGTTACCTTCGATTCTCTCGAATCGAAGCGCCCGGCACTCGCCTGCGATAATCTTTTTAAACCGACGGTCGTCGCGAACGCATTTAAAAACGTCGAAAATCGTCGCCGCGGTCGCGTACAAATATTAAAACCGACCGTCGTCGTCGTCGCTATAATGTTACACTTCACGTCACAACGCGCGCGCGTTATCGATTATTGATTTCGAACCGAGTAAATTATTAACGAGACGGCCGCGCCGCGTGTATATTAAAAAACGGTCGAAAAAAAACGTTGGAAATATAAATATTATTATATAATACGAAACGGGCCGTCGCGGTCGCCCGTGGGATTTTGTTTTGCCTATTTTATATATATTTTTTCGCTTCCAACCGCGATATGTACTTTTTTTTCGTGGTGGACGTGATTAAACCGGGCTGCTCGTTTCGCGATAAATTCCGGCGGCGACGACGTTCGTTTCCGACGAAATCTTATCGCCGACCGTTTCCGAGGACTCTAATCGTACCGAGAGAGCGTATTACGCCGCCGTTGCTTCTTGTCGCGCGTTCGATTTTATTTTTTATTTTTTCTATCTAAAAATAAAAAAAAACCGAGTGCGCGCGCGCGATAATACTCTCTTTTGTTCGTCCGTCTTAAAAACTTGTAATTCTGTAGTTGGCAGTTTCCACGACGTCTCTTACAACGTGTTCGCGGCGGCAATCGCCGAGCCGTGTGAGAATTTTCGTTGTGCTCGGCGGCGATAAAAAAAAAACGAATCTCCGTTTTTTCATAACCGTCGTCGACGCGGACCCCTAGGGCAGGGGTGGCGAACCTTTTTTTGGGTCAAGTGGTCAAAATTTAAAATCGAGTTTTTTTAAAAAAGGTCTTGTGCCAAAAAAAAAAAAAATTAATGAATTTCACTAGGTAAGATGAAAATAAAAAGCGTGCGATAATTAGACACATTTTATTAGGTACACATTAAATTATTTGTAAACTTTTATTTCGTTTATTAATGACGTGTGATTTCTGTTGTTGTTTTTGAGAAGATGACATTTTAATATCTGGACCATAGTTGGTAGTTTTATATCGTTACAAACTTATAAATTTGATTCTTAAAATTTCTCATACTAAAGTTTTAAAATATAATTTTTTTTTTTTAAGAAAAATAATATTTTATCAAGTTTTAAAATTTGGCGTGCCACTGAAATTCGGTCAACGTGCCACTTCTGGCACGCGTGCCATAGGTTCGCCACACCTGCCCTAGGGGGTCCACGCACTGATTTTTGCGTTTTTTGTTATTTTTTTTGTAAAAAAAAACCCAAAATTAATAAATTTATGCGCAATTTCTTGCTCTCGTGTCCCGTGTTCCTCTCGAAAGACAATCACGGGGTAAACCGGTCGTTATTTCGTGTTTAATATCACAACTGGCAATGCAATAATTACAAAACTACAAAAAAAAAACTAAAATAGCCTTTGTGCTATCGTTAAAAGTTATTAAAATAAAAAATTGAATGGTTTTTTTTGAGGGCTCCATGGTTATATATTTTACTTGAAAGGGGTCCATGACCCAGAAAAGGTTAAGAACCTATGAATTCTAAACTAGTCACGGAAATTTCGCGTTCTCTTTTCGGACGTTCGTTTTGGATTTTTCGTTGGAGTAGTACAGTGTTTCCCAACCTTTTTTTACTCAACGCCCCTTTTAGATTTTAAAAATCTCACACCGCCCCCCCCCTCCCCAATCAATTTTTTAAAATGATAAACGTTTTATTTACTAATAAGCTATTTAATTTAAGACAAAATATCATTTAACCATTTTAACGCTACAATTTAGTTAATTTTCGGAATCTATACGATAACTCCGAGATAAGACAATAATATCGTCAAGTACCAGTCGAGATAATTATTTTGATATTATTTAAGTATCTATAAATATTATACCTACATAATTCTGTGGATTTCATTAGGTATATTTTATTCTACGCAGTTATATACATTTCATTACAATCGGTTATAGACAAAAAAAAATTTAAATGATAGACGAGCGCCCCCTTTAGCGCCCCCCTCATAAAAACGCCCCCTCCAAAATAAAAAATGCCCACAAGGGGGCGGTAGCGCCCACGTTGGGAATCACTGGAGTAGTATTTCGGAAATTTCATCGCGCGTTGTTCGGCGGTATATTGCTCTGCTGCGATTTACGTATATAAATACGGCGCAGTTTTCCAAAGCGATTTCAACGTTTACGGTGTGGTTTTTTTCTTCTCGTTTTGTTTTCAAACGCTGCAGTGTAATATACAGTACGCGCGAGAAAAACGTTTTACTATTATACGTTATATATACTCGGAACGAGGCGCCGCCTCGGTGTTTTCTAGTTTTTTTTCTTCCCCCCCGTTTATATAATAATAATATATACGTAATATCCGTCGCGGCGCGCGCGCAATAAAACTCGCATTAACGTGGCGCGTAAAAACGGTGCAATTTTTTTTTTTTCGCAAAGAAAAACGGAGAAAAACATTGTGTATAATACACGACGCGCGCGCGCGCCTCTAATACGCTCGTCCGTGTACGTTTTTATTTTAAGGAAAACATTTTTTTTTTTTTTAGAAATAAATGAATAAAAACGCGCGCGTTTTATTCTCTTTCCCAAAATATCATTCGCCGCCGCCGCCGTCTCTCTACTCTGAAATATATACCTATCCGCCAGGATCGAACGTTTGTAGGACGATTATATCCGTTTTGTATAATGACGTAAAACAATAAACTCTATTTTACACGTCGCAGTTTGAATTTTCAAATATATTCGCGTCGGCCGATCGATATCATTGACTCGTGTGTCTATAACATGTAGGGTGGCTAGACTAAAAAACGCGAGACTTAAAAAATACCGTCTTTTTTTACGAACTAAAACGTGTGTAGCACACGGTATTTTTCAAAATGTTTATTTGAATAACAATAGAATAACGTGTTTCGGACGTTTTTACAAACTATATAATCCCATGTGTAAAATGGAACGATTTTATTGAAACCGTTTCTTTTGAAACTGGAACGACTAGACACATACTTTTGGCACTACTTTTCCGACGGCGAAAAATTCGAATTTGAAAAAGACGCTACGATCGTTATAACGTTTGCGCGTTTGACGGTAAATAGCGACGGTTTAGGCCGTCTCCCGATCGTACATTATAATCCCGGGGCGGCTACGTGCTCGACGGCGCGTTTGATTCGAGGAATAAAAAATAATCTGCGACGTTTGATTTCGTCGCGACGACGAGAAAAATAAAATTCACCCGAATTTGCTGGTTCGGAATCTGACGGCGGAAACGACGACCGACTGATTTCGTTTCAGAATGATTTGTTTTCCCACTCTCTTTTCATCGTTGCGCGAAAAAGTTTTACGTTCTAAACGTGCTTTTTGGGACACCCTGTATGTTTTGTTATCGGCGCGTCGTTCGAATCGAAACGTCACGGGGGGGCTATGTGTTTTTAGTTTTTCTTCTCAAAGTCGATCGCCGAAATATACAATGTCGCTCCGAAATCTCTTATCGAACGGCAACGATTTTTCAAACTTTTCTTCACGCGCGATTTATTCGCGTTCCGATAACCGATCGCCGCCGCCGCCGCCGCGGTCTTGGCCGAGGGGGATTTGGTAGATTTTTCTCTTGCCGAGACGATAAATATGAATTCGTACCGTTTCGGCGTGTATACTTTTACAATAATCGTTGTTGATGCGATCGATATCAATCGTTTGGAATATTTAATATATTTTTAACGTTACGACTCGTTACGACACTCGTCGAAAGTTAAATAAATAAATGTTTGAACAAAACGGCGTTTCGAGTGCTAAAAGAGAATCCAAAGTTTCCGAAATTCTCGAAAAATCCTCCCCGCATGTGTCCCGTCGCGTCGTATAGAACTTTTGATTTCTCAAACTTAGACTAACTATTAGATTATAATATTATTAATAATTACGCTTAGAGGTTGCTTTTTTTTTTAAAAATAAATTATCTCGCTCGATTCAAACGTCTCGTTTGTTTCTGCTCTAAATCTAAACAGAATTTTACTCTCGAAAACGCGCGAGACATATAGCCTATTATAGTCGATTTCGTAAACGCGACGTTGAATTTCAACCGAAGCTTTGCTTTGTCTGTTTTTATTTTCACCTACGTGTCGTTGTTGTCACTGGCGTGCCCCCGGTCGACGACGAAACGTTTAAACTCAATTCTTGGCTCGCCACTCGGTCAATACTTGTCGTTTATGTGAAATCGTCGGGCGATCGGTTTCGCGTAAACATCGCGGTCGTCGTGTAAATAAAATATTTCACCGGAATGTTGTACTACTACGCGCTTTTGTTGAAAAAAAAACAAACAAACGCGCGCGCCTCCGAGGGAAAACGGAGTCGAGTTGTATGGAAAATAAATAATGTAAAATAAGAATGAAAATCAATATCGGTTTGACGCGACGCGTATAATATTATAAGAAATATGTACGGGGTGTTGTCTGGCGAGAGATGATCTGCCGGTGACACGCCTCCGTTATTTTCGCAGTCGCGTTTTGAGAGTTTTCTCGCGGTCAAATTCTCTCGCGCTTTCGACGAATTCGGAAGTGGCCCCCACGTTTTCGATTCATTTATCGCTGCGATAATATTTTCATTGTCAGATTCGATTCTCGGCGCACAGCAACGAATTGAAAAACCAAATCAATAGACTATAAATCGATTGTTTCGAAAAGCGGAAAACCTATCTCTATACAGGACAAACTATTGCGATTATTTATAGATAAATTTTTCTCCGACTTTTCCTTCGAACTTATCGATTTGATGAATTTTCATTGCTCTCGTCGGCCGCGTTACGGCGTTGTGTAATCATTATACGGCACACGGTTATTACTTATTTACATGTTTGCATAAATTATTCAAATCGAGACGCCGCCGCCGGAGTGGATCTAATTAATTAGAGAGAGAGAGGTTTGATGGAAATGTAAAAAAGCGTGTTGTCTGAGAGGAAAACGAGATGCGGTCGAGATCGCCGACCGTGTTTGCTCACGGTGTCGGGGGGGGGGGGAGGAGAAGAATTTGGCGAGGGTTTTAAAGGGCGCGAGTAAACTATTCCAAGACGGCGGCGGCGGCGGCGACGGCCGTTTTGTAAACGCGATTTTTAGAAAAACGTTGTCGAAACTTTCGATTTGGTGTGTTTCGAAGTTTTTTTTTTTTTCTTCAAATTTATTTTTAATGTCTGCCACACAATTCAAATATTTGTCTGGCTAATCGACTTTATCGACGCGCAATTACCACCAGGGATTTAGATTTCATAGCGTTTGCTAATTTCTAAAGGATCTATACAGATAGTCTTGTACATTTGTGTTTTATGCACCCCAATTTTAGAGTTTTACATTTTCAGTGCTACGATTTTTGAAGTTTAAGTGCTATTTTTTTTCTAATACGCATAATATAAACATGTGCTTTAATTTGTATTTTTCACGATTCTCGTCTATAATTAATAACAATTACTCGGATTTTATTCTTCTTTCCGGTTGATTTTCAACACAAAATATGTCTTCGCGTACGATGCGTACGTAGAATTTATTTTTTAATCGTCAAGGGACGAAGGTAGATTTGTTTTTTATTTTTGATATTAATTCGTATTAGGCGAGATAGAATTTTGATTCTTTTTTCCTGCCATTTTTAGCCTTCTTTCTTTTTAGAGCTCTATTCGCATAATGTATAATATGACTTGTTGTACAATCGGCGGCGAGGTGACGCGTTCGATTTTCGGATTAAACGAATAAGTATTACTTTGAGTCGACGGGTTGTTGTGATGCGAAATTTGTTGTACACGTGTGAAATTTCGGAAATTATAATCGCGAAAACTTTGTCCCCGTCTGCGAGGTGAACGAGAGTTGAAACAAACGAAATGCATCCGGCCGTTAATGTCGCGCCGCCGCGCCGCGCCGCCCAGTGCCCGACGACGACGACGACGAGAGACCCCCGGACGTGGCGCGGTTACCTGCGCCGCGGCCGAGGTGAAATCGATTCGGACGAAACGTTTCTTCTCTCTGGTCGACGTTTGCTGCCCGGTCGCCATTCGCCCTCCTCGAATATTTTCCCGAGCTCGCGATCGTCTTGTGTTTCGAGCGCGCGCCGTTGTTTTGACAGCGATTGAAACGAAAAGCGCGGGTCTGGATAAAAAATGAAATGAAATTTTTCGGCAAACGTAAAAAAACCGTTTTCAGAGATCGATCGCGCGAAATCAGTTTTCAAAATACGTGTCGAAATGACCGCGATTCAATATTATATTCCGACTTTGGGCCGCTGCGGGTTCGATTGATTTTTTTTTCCTCTCTCGACCAGACTTATGGTCTGGTACGATTTAAACCGTCGTCGGGGGGGTTATTATTATTACAAAATAATCGACGATTATTGATTATTCGCGTAGTCGGTATAATTAATTATTTTGACACACGTGAGTTATGACTAGGGCTCGTATTTACGTACACTCTGCGATACATAAATATGGAAAATAAAATTGCACCGATTATTAATTATTGTAGAAGAATATAAATATTAATTTTCCTTTTTTTTTTCCCCACTCGTATACAATATAATATAATATATATATTTATCATTTTGACGTTGTGTGTGTGTGTGTGTGTGAACACTTGAAAACACAAACGTGTAATAAAAATCGCTCGCTCTCTCTCTCTCTCGTATTTTGGTTTGAAAAAATATGAGTATTCGCGCGTTCAAACGAAATAAATACCGAATTGTCGCGCGCGGCCGGACGAATCCGGTTTAAATAAATATGGTTTTTTTTTTTTTTTATAACGACGCCTGCAGAGAAGGAATCGTTTATTTTTTTCAAAACAAATCTCTCGTGAGTAGAATTTCAATTTTTTATCAAATATGCGCGCGCGACCGCTGAAAAATGTCCATTAACTATACGTATATTCGTATGACGCGTTTCCTCCGAAATATGCAAAAATATGTTTGAAAAAAAAAACACACACACACTACCCTTTGAATCTATGAGCATAATTATTATTATATTATTACTAGCTGAATAACCCGACTTGGCCCGTGTGCAGTATAACTTTTTATTTTATCAGTTTTTTTCATTTTTACCCCTTTTAACTCCGGTAGGTGTCGAATTTAGGAAAATCCTTTCCCACGGGGTCTCCACTATATATAATAAATATATAAAACGAAACTGTTGACCAAATTTCATACTCAAAGCTCCAGCAGCTCCGGCCAGGCGAATTTTTCTAGTTTCACCTTTTTACCCCTTTTAACCCCCTTAGGGGTAGAATTTTGGAAAATCCTTTCTTTAGGGGCCTCTGCTATATTAAATGAGACTATTGACAAAATTTAATACCACAATAAGCTCCAGTGACTCGGGATTTTTTCCATTTTTACCCCTTTTAACCCCCTTAGGGTTAATTTTTTCTTAATAATTCTCTCCGTGAATCTCCATCCTCGTACTTCAAGGAATATTATAAAAAAAGAATTGGCGAAATCGGTTCAGGGGTTGTTGAGTTAAGCGCTTACAACACATTTTGCGATTCATTTTCATATTATATAAGATTACGCGTGGAGATTTTTATACGGAATTTTAATCACTCTGTAAGTGATGCACGTATGCAAATATTTGCATATAAATCCGCCACTCGATTTGATTACGTATATTATTATTATTATGACTGGCTGGCGAATTTCTTTATAGGAATTCTAAAACCGCCGCGCGCGCGTTCTCTCGGAGCACGAGATTCGTTTCACGGAATCGAAAACGAAATATTTCAACTTTGACGTTTTTTGGAATTTTTCCTTTTCACAATGCACACTCGCATTACTTGACGTTTTTTTTTTTTTTTTTCACGCGTTAAAATACACGTCCTTTTTTCCACGTGTTATAAAATCGAATAAAACTTGCACTTTTTCGTCGTCTCGATAATCATAATAAAATCCAGGGGGGGGCACGATCGTCTTAAATTTTCAAGGGGGTCCCAATCATCTCCCCGGACGGAGTAAAAATGTAAACCGAAATCTGTGTGTTCGTACTCTCGCGGAATCGTTTTTGATCTCTAGACGTTTGAACGGCGTGGCGACGCGTACCGACGAAGCCTACTCTATATAAAAACGTATGACGCCGCGAACGGAAAATCTCTCTGCGGAGCGTGTCAAAGTCGGAATTTTCACGGGATAAACGACGGGCGGAGGCGGAAAAAATCCGATGTTTGACACGTCGCGTGCGAGTGACGTGTGCGCGTTTTAGTTTTCAGCCGTTGTTGGAACGTCGTCGTCGTCGTCGTCGTCGTCACTCGAACGAGCGAGGAGTTTGGAGACTTTGCCCGAGGGGGGAGAAGGACGAAACGCGCGAGGCCGCAGGATAATATTATACGGCACGTCCCGCGAAGATCTGTCAAAGGTTATATAATATTATAATACTATTTTATATTTTGTTCGATTGTTATCGTATTTTATGTTTTGTTTTTTTTTTTTTTATATAGGTATTCTATATCTCGCCGAACGGTCTGATTTTATCGTAATATGGTCAACGGCGGACGACCCGACGATATTATTTTACGACGTTTTATTTCGACGATAAAACGATTGCGGTGCAACGAACACGTTTCGGATCGTTTGAAAGAGTCAAACGACCTTTTGTCGTTGTTTGGAAGCGCGGTGAGATTTTTATTTTTTTTTTTTTTAATCGACCGCTTTATCCTCGTGTTTTTCTTTTTTCTTTCTATTACAGGAATCGCTCGAGAAGATTTGCGTCGTCGGGCGTCGTAGGATTCGAGTGGACGACTACTATAAAATATAATGCCGGGCAGGAAAAAAAAAAAATGAAAACCGCACGGGCTTTGGGGAGTTGGAGGGCAAAATAGCACGCGCGCACGTCCGTTTTTTGAACGTATCGAAGGTACGTAATTCATTAAAATGTTACATGATACGAAAACATAAAAAAAAAATAAAAATATTAAATCCTATATTACGCAACGAGACGACGGGATTTCTAAAAACGGAACGCGGTCAATGTAATTTTGATTTTTCAATAAGGATATTTTTCGTCCTCTGTCTGCGTGCCCGACGCAGTTGCGTTGTTTTCGGTGCAATATGGTTTGAAATATAATATATACAAACACCTAAACAAACGTGTGTGTAACGAGCGCGAGGACTATCGTAAAACGCGGTCGCGTCGTCGTCGTCGTCGTCGTCGGCTAATTGGTTTTTCGTCGTAAAAAATAACGATAATAATTTTTGTTTCGAGCTTTATTATATAATATTACGCTGTTCGGTAACAATGCGCGAGCGCGCGGAATTTGCGGCCAGCAGTTTTTGGCAGCGAATTATCTCGTCGGATTTCAAAGGCGAGAGAAAAAACCGTATTAAATAAAAAATCAAAGAATCGTCTTTGCTGACGTCGGACCCCCCCCGACGCGTTTCGTCGATATCGCGCGCGCGCGCGCGCGTAAACATTATTATCGATTAATAATGACGTTAAAAAAATGAATAATATCTGCAAACGCGCGTTTCGCCGTGGTTTGTGGTATACATATAGTTACGCCGCCGCCGCGAGAGAATTATCGTTTTCGTCTCGTGTGTGTGTTGTTTTGTTGCTCTTTATTGCGCTTTATTACTGTGCGATGATGTACATTAAAATAAATAAAAAAAAAAACGAAATAAATTGTGCAGCCGGCGGCGGGCACACTCGTAAAATCGTTAAAATCAAAAACCACATCGATAAACGACCTCGTAGGAAAATAATACGTAAATAAAACGTTTACGATTGCTAAGAATTAATCGAAACGGCCGTGTTTCTTTTAGAATAATAGCTATAATTTAACACGAGTCTGACTCGTCGGCATAAAATGATAAAATAACAATTGTAAAGTAAAATGCGATAAAAAATGATAAAAAATCAGTGTAAACAGTTCGTCGGGCCGCTCTTTTTACGAATCGTCTCCGCGCCGCCGAAAGTAGTTTGTGTTTTTCGAATCGAATGTTAAAAAAGAGATTTTTTTTTTTTTACCAGTTCTCCCGGCGGCGGCGCGTATTAAATCCACCGAAAAACGATAAAAACTTTGCGCGCGAGTATTATTATAGTATCGTATTTTTCTTTCTTTTTTTTTTTTAATCTAAACATATATATATATATTTTTCGAAAAATTAAATACTATACTGAAATAGGTCTTCCTCTCTCGGTGCGCTTAAAAAAAAAAATATATATATTATAATTTCGTTGCGCGAGTGGAGTGTGCGCGCGCGCGCGCGCGCGTTTTTTAATTAAGCCGCGGGTATTAAGAGCTAGTCGCTTTTTATTTCGCTTTAATGTTTTTTTTTTTTTCCTTAATAATTTATTATTATTTCGGTTTTTTTCATAAACGAATAAATAATTATGAAAACGAAAAATTCCTCTCTCTCTCTCTTTGTCGATAACACGGCCGCCGAGTATAACGCATTTATATAATAATCGCGACAGAAACGGAAATCGCGTCTCTCTTATTGATACGTATTAAAATAATAGAAAACAAATAAATAGTTGTAAATAAATATTTAATAATGGTTATAAACGGGGCTCGCGAGTTTATGCGCTAAAAAAATGCCCAAATAGGTGTGCACTTGTGCGCCTAAAAGTGACAAAATATGCCTTAAAGGAATACACATTGACGTGCACTAAAAATCTAAAACCATGACGTACTAAAATGTAGATTAAAAAAAAGAAGAAATTTTAAGTAATTTTTGGAATGACAAAAAAATGTCCGTTCGTTAGAGTTATATTTTATTTGTTTGAATTTAATTCCGTACAATTTTTTCAAACCTTTTCATCGGATTTCGGTGAAATTACACTATAAATACGTATGCCCTCGATAAAATAGAAAAACGCAAAAAATATGCAAAATAAATATTTCCATGCATTAAATTACGATTCGGCGAGATTGATATTCAAACGCGTCAACTCTTAAATATATATTATAAATAGGGCTCGGAAGTTATTGCACTAAAATACGTTGAAAATTGATTGCATTATTGCATTAAAGAATACCCAAAATTGCACTTAAAAATTGCGCTTAAAATTTGTTTTTATTAATGGTTTTTTGTTATAAGTTAACTATTTTTTTTTTGATTGCTTATTTTTCGGCATTTTCGACTTCAATCCGAAATAATAAGACACAAACGTATAATACGACGAAACGCGCGACACACTAAACGACTGAATACTGTAGATAAGACTGAAGAAGTGAAGACTAAACTAAAATTCTATAATAAACTTAAAACTACAATATAGTACAATCTACAAATCACGATATACCGTCATATTTACTCCAATATTTCTAGATTAGTTTCTGAAAAATAATATGGGTGTTAATAATAACCGCGTCTTATCGCATTTCTGGTCGATCTAAATCTCGAAATAACAATCAATACGCGTACTATAAAAAAAAAAATAAAAATATATTATATATATATTTTAACATACCTCTTACCTTCGAAAAAAATTAAATTATGTTATTCACAAATTAACAAGTATATAAAATTGTACAAAAATGAGAAAAAAACAACAAAATTGCAGTCAAATTGAAAAAATAGCTAAAATTGCAAAACGTTGCACTGAAAACTTTTAGATTTAAATTCGTCCTCCCGTGAAATGAATTTAAAACCTACTTGGCAATAAATCCAAGCAATGGAAAAAAAGTTGCAAACGCAACAACTTCCGAGGCCCTAATTATAAAACTATTTCAATACAAACTATTAAATATACGTATGTTAAACGATAATGAAATAAAATCAAAAGGTTTCACGACGACCGAGGTTTCTCGATTCATTATTATCGTTTCCATAAAACGAGTCGCGTAATTTTTTTCGCGTTTCATTCGATCGAGTGTGTGTTTTCGTTTTCCTCCCCCGGCGATTTTCGAGTAGTTTTTAACGGTTTATTTTTGTTTTCGCGAAAATCCGATCGCGTCGCGGCGGATTCACCTAAATCCCGTCGAACTCTGACTCGCGGAGAGCCGTTTTTTTTCCCATCCCCCCCGTCGTAGTGACGCCGCTAATGGTCTCCCCCGCGGGGATGCGCGGTTCAAACGTGCAACAGAGTGCAACGCCGCGCCGCCGCCGCCGTCGTCGGTGGAAATGTTTGTATTCCCCCGGGGGACGCGACGAGAGACCGCCGCCGCCGTCGAACGCATAATATATTGTACGCGTGTATATTTGTATAACGCGCGTGTTATCGCGGTGCTCGAATCGCGGACACTGTTTTCCCGGAAATCCTTTGCTATAATATAATCTCTACGAGTCTCGAGCGCGCGTCATTTTCGCGTTTTTTACCGGTCCGATTGAGCTCGTCGTAGCTTTGAAAAAGAATTTGATGGTTTTCTCGCGATTCGCGCGATTTATATGATGTTATTATTGTTTTAGTTTTTTACGGATTTCGACTACTCGGGACCACGTACATTCTGATTTTTCACGCTAAAAGGAGACTAGGAGGATCGAAAACGTTTCTTTGTGTACGTAATCGGTTAAGCTTTGAAGGATAATTCTATTTTTTCGCGATTTATATATTGTTATTGTGATTATTATTTGTTTTAGTTTTGTACGGATTTGGACTGGGACCGCCTGCGGCCATTATACCGTGTGATTTTTCACACTAAAAGGTGACGAGAAGGATCGAAAACGTGTCTTTGTGTACGTAATAATGGATTTTCGCTAATCGGCGAAGCTTTGAAAAAGAATTTGATGATTTTTTCGCGATTTATATATTGTTATTATTATTGTTTTAGTTTTGTACGGCTTTCGACTGGGACCGCCTGCATTATACCGTGTGATTTCTCACACTAAAAGGTGACGAGGAGTATCGAAAACGTGTCTTTGTGTACGTAATCGGTTAAGCTTTGAAAAAGAATTCTATTTTTTCGCGATTTATATATTGTTATTGTGATTATTATTTGTTTTAGTTTTGTAAGGATGACTGGATGACTTCGACTGGGACGACAGACTGATTTTTCACACTAAAAGGTGACGAAGAGGATCGAAAACGTGTCTTTGTGTACGTAATAATGGGTGTTCGCTAATCGGTGAAGCTTTGAAATGATGATTTTTTCGCGATTTATTTATTGTTATTGTGATTATTATTGTTTTAGTTTTGTACGGATTTCGACTGGGACCACCTGCGGCTACTATACCGGTGATTTTTCACACTAAAAGGTGACGAGAAGGATCGAAAACGTGTCTTTGTGTACGTAATCAGTTAAGCTTTGAAAAAGAATTCTATTTTTTCGCGATTTTATATTGTTATTGTGATTATTATTGTTTTAGTTTTGTACGGATTTCGACTGGCACCGCCTGCATTATACCGTGTGATTTTTCACACTTAAAGGTGACGAGGAGAATCGAAAACGTGTCTTTGTGTACGTAATAATGGATTTTCGCTAAACGGTGAAGCTTTGAAAAAGAATTTGATGATTTTTTCGCAATTTATATATTGTTATTATTATTGTTTTAGTTTTGTACGGCTTTCGACTGGGACCGCCTGCATTATACCGTGTGATTTCTCACACTAAAAGGTGACGAGGAGAATCGAAAACGTGTCTTTGTGTACGTAATCGGTTAAGCTTTGAAGAATAATTCTATTTTTTCGCGATTTATATATTGTTATTGTGATTATTATTTGTTTTAGTTTTGTAAGGATTTCGATTGGGACGACAGACCGATTTTTCACACTAAAAGGTGACGAAGAGGATCGAAAACGTGTCTTTGTGTACGTAATAATGGGTGTTCGCTAATCGGTGAAGCTTTGAAATGATGATTTTTTCGCGATTTATTTATTGTTATTGTGATTATTATTGTTTTAGTTTTGTACGGATTTCGACTGGGACCACCTGCGGCTACTATAACGGTGATTTTTCACACTAAAAGGTGACGAGAAGGATCGAAAACGTGTCTTTGTGTACGTAATCAGTTAAGCTTTGAAAAAGAATTCTATTTTTTCGCGATTTTATATTGTTATTGTGATTATTATTGTTTTAGTTTTGTACGGATTTAGACTGGGACCACTTGCGGCTACTATACCGGTGATTTTTCACACTAAAAGGTGACGAAGAGGATCGAAAACGTGTCTTCGTGTACGTAATAATGGGTTCTCGCTAATCGGTGAACGAGACCGTTCAAAAAACAACGAAAAATTCAGGTAAAGAATTATTATCTTTATACTCTGTGTATTATTAACGAAATTTACATGAAAAACGAGTGTTTCAATTCGATAGAAACCAGTGGGGGGTGTCGCGCGTTTTTATCTCCGATCTAAATAGTGTAATATGTATATATTATAATAATTTTAGTTTGGCTAACCGAGTCTCGCGCGCGCGCGCGCGCGCGCAAATAATTGCGAATTTTACGTTTACTCGAACCCGTAAAAGGTTGGTAATATTTTAAAACTGCAGATAACGTCTTATCGGAGAGTGTATTTTGTCCCCCCCCCCCGAACGTTTTATAATATACTGTTTTGCGCGTTTTTTAAAGTGGGGAAAAAAAACCCGAAACCGACTCGCGCGTCTCAAACGACTGGTATTATTATCGTGCGCCGCCGCGTATTATAATAATAATTACGATTGTTTCGTTGGAGAGAATGGTCTAACCGAAAACCACACACAGAGTTTACGGTTTTTTTACAACGATTTCTCTGTTATTATTGTAATTCGTTTGACGTCGAGACGAAATCGCGTGATGTGTATGACAAAATACCGCGCGCACAATAACAATGCCGTGTGCTCTCTGTGTGACGGGCGTCTGACGACTGAGACACTACGGGAACGCTCTCTTTTTTCGTCGTGATTTTCGCTTTTCGAACCCCCCCCCCCCCCGCCAAGTCTACCGACGACGTCGTGAAAACATAATATTAGTTTTGGATTAATTAATTTTCCGCATCGTTCGAGTAATAATAATAAACCTCGTCGACCGTCGTCGTCGTCGCGGAACGATTGTTTACCAAGTATTTTAAAAATTTGCGATTTGATGATTTCATTTAGCTCTCTCGCTATAGTGTCTTAATAAATCGAAATACTTACCGTTTGGTTTTTTAATTTTTCTCGCGCGCGCGTTTTATTACGGTTTGCGCGAACGGAAAAAATAGTTTCGAGATGCTCGTGGGGCGCGGCGGCGGCGGTATTATCGGTAAAATACGACAAGGAGGAGGACGGCGGAAACGCAGTGTCATAAATTACTTTTTTGTAATGTAATAATAATAATAATAATATGGCCGCTCGTGTACGCTAAGCCAATAATCTTTTGGGAAAAAAAATTTAAAAAAAAAACCACCAGTACTCGGTATAAAGAGAATCGTATTTTTTATAGTAAAATATATTAGTGTTGCACAACGATATGTTTTCAATTATCGATATCGATACGCGCGACAATGGACTTGTTTTTTATTTAAAATTATACCATTGGTATCCACTTTAAAGCCTAAAATTGACATAGACGATCGACGGGAGTGAAATTGTATTGCGATATAATATGTTCATTATGTGAGGGCTTTATCGTTTTAGTATTGCTTATCGTATAATATTTATCGTTCTTTGATATTGATTTACTGTCAAAACTTAAATAAATAGAAAATAGAACGAATCGATTGTCGATTATCGATGTACTTTCAATAAATTATTCACATCGATATCGGTAAAATGGTTCGATACCGATATCGAAATACGATATCAATGTGCATCACTAAAATATATACCGTTTTTCTTTCTAACCGTAGGCGTCGTGTACGATATACATATTATGGCGTGTCGAGCAGCCGAAATTTCGATCTGAGGAAAAGTTTCGAGTGGCCGTGTTTCTCGACGAGAGAGAGAGAGAAAAAGAGCCACGTCTGAAGAGATGAGACAACCGGCGCGGCGCGCACACACGAGCACTACTTGACGCCCGACGTGGTGAAGGTATAGAGGTTTTTTTTTATTATTATTATTTGTACAAATCAAATGCCGCCGCCGCCGCCGCCGAGATAACACGATCGTCCCCATTCTTCGGATAAAACAAACATTGTGAAAACGTCGCAAACAAAATCGCGCGTAGTCGAGTGTTTGAACTCCGAGGGGGTACCTATTTCGCGTATCGAATGAAATTCGCCGCGCGCGCACGTCGTCGTTTTACGGACGTCTGTTGTTGTGCGATTCAAACTCGTATTTTCACGGGCCTCGCTCGCCGCTAAATCCGATTTGATCGACTCGTCGTCGGTTGATTTTTTGATCGCCGTAGGAAAACGAAAATCCCCCCCGAAAACGCTCTCGGTTTGCCGAAATTTCCGACTTTATACTGTTGTTCCTCGACTGTCTAAAACCGACGCGGAACCTTTTAAAAATCATATTATTACAATATTATTCTATATGTCTCTCTTTTCTTCGGCTTTTGTTTTGAAACGCGTCGTCGCCGGATCGCCGGAGATGAGAACATTTCATTTTTACTCGTTTCCCAATCGCAGACGGCGGCGGAGAAACGCTGACCCGACCGAAAGCGTGTTTTCTACGCGACAAACGTTTTTATTTTAATTTCACGGGCCTCGCTCGCCGCTAAATCCGATTTGATCGACTCGTCGGTTGATTTGATCGCCGTAGGAAACGAAAATCCCCCGAAAACGCTCTCGATTTGCCGAAATTTCCGACTTTATACTGTTGTTCCTCGACTGTCTAAAACCGACGCGGAACCTTTTAAAAATCATATTATTACAATATTATTCTATATGTCTCTCTTTTCGTCGGCTTTTGTTTTGAAACGCGTCGTCGCCGGATCGCCGGAGACGAAAACATTTCATTTTTACTCGTTTCCCAATCGCAGACGGCGGCGGAGAAACGCTGACCCGACCGAAAGCGTGTTTTCGACGCGACAAACGTTTTTATTTTAATTTCATAGGCCTCGCTAGCCGCTAAATCCGATTTGATCGACTCGTCGGTTGATTTGATCGCCGTAGGAAACGAAAATCCCCCGAAAACGCTCTCGGTTTGCCGAAATTTCCGACTCTATACTGTTCCCCGACTGTCTAAACATTTTTTTTTTTTACTCGTCCGCCTGTACGGTCTATTGAAATAATAAAAATATTTGTTTTTCCCAATCGCAGACGGAGAAACGCTGACCCGACCGAAAGCGTGTTTTCGACGCGACAAACGTTTTTATTTTAATTTCATAGGCCTCGCTCGCCGCTAAATCCGATTTGATCGACTCGTCGGTTGATTTGATCGCCGTAGGAAACGAAAATCCCCCGAAAACGTTCTCGATTTGCCGAAATCTCCGACTCTATGCTGTTGTTCCTCGACTGTCTAAAACCGACGCGGAACCTTTTAAAAATCATATTATTCTATATGTCTCTCTTTTCGTCGGCTTTTGTTTTGAAACGCGTCGTCGCCGGATCGCCGGAGACGAAAACATTTCATTTTTACTCGTTTCCCAATCGCAGACGGCGGCGGAGAAACGCTGACCCGACCGAAAGCGTGTTTTCGACGCGACAAACGTTTTTATTTTAATTTCATAGGCCTCGCTCGCCGCTAAATCCGATTTGATCGACTCGTCGGTTGATTTGATCGCCGTAGGAAACGAAAATCCCTCGAAAACGCTCTCGGTTTGCCGAAATTTCCGACTCTATACTGTTCCCCGACTGTCTAAACATTTTTTTTTTTACTCTTCCGCCGCGTACGGTCTATTGAAATAATAAAAATATTTGTTTTTCCCAATCGCAGACGGTTAGAAGGAAACGCTGACCCGACCGAAAGCGTGTTTTCGACGCGAAACCCCCGTTTAAACGAGAAATTAAAATAATAACAAAACCCTCTCGGAGGAGATATTTCCATCGGGGACACACGCGTAACAACGTTATTACGTCGTCTGAGGCGTGTCGAGTTCATTACCGCCGCGCGGACTTATTAAATTAAATTGGTGTCTGCGCGAAACGACGTGTTTATGTTTCGTTATGGAACCGTTTAACGTTTGCGACGAGCGAAAGGGGGTTAAAACCGTGAGGAAATCCTCACTTGGGTAAAGAAACCCTTTCGCGCGCGTTTATTCTGTTTGTTTCTCTCCAAAGTCGACGGCGGCGGCGGCGGCGAATTAATATATCCGTTGGAATAAAGTGCATCGAATATTTTCGAGTTTTTATTAATGTAATAATACGTCGTTGCATTCGCAGGCGCGTGTTGTTTGGACGACGAAATGGGCAGTATCGACGCGAGAAATAGAAGAAACGCGCGAGTGACGACGACGAAACGGCTCGAGGGAATACAAAAGGCTCTAAGGTTAGTAAAAAATGTATTATTTTCTTTTTCATTTGACATTCGATGAAAATACGTATATTTTTCGTTTAGCAATGTCTATAATAGTTTGGGATATTTTGAGACTGTTAGTTTTCAATTTAATCCGACGAATTGTTCGTCTATTTTAATCGTACGACACGTGATAGCACACGTATAATACGCGAATCGTATACTTTCCAGTAGTTATTTTTTAGTTTCTATAGATTAATTCTCTTCTTTTTTTTTTAAGGACACTTTTGTAGGTTTGTTTGGCGTTTTTTTTTGGGTTTTAGAATTTTCTCATAGGTGTTAAAGTCTTTAATTATTAACAATGGCGCCGTTGGAGATTATATTATTTTAATAGACTTTGTGCCAAACTGCCGACAATTAAGCGGGCCAAATTTTTTTCTTCTCTCTCTCTCTCGTCTCACTTTTTCTCGGTCACAGTAATTTGCTGCGAGTATTTCGGTCGGTTCCGGAGATGCGTTTGATGATTTAATCAGTTTTTCCACCCCTCGGTCGTCAAACGTCATATAAAATAATAGAATCGTCGACACGGGGAGAGTCGAAACGAACATTTTTAAAAAAAAGTTACACTTTGTCCAACGCCGTTTATCGGTATACTCGTGATCCTCGCGTCCGACCGATCAACTCGATTTCGACGAACAACGACGACGAAAAATCACTCGGCCCGGTTTTATTATTTCGTCAAAAAACAATAATATATTAAAGCGTATATACTTTACATAATATCGTGTGCGACATAATCCGCTAATTTATGCAGAAATAAAAATCGTACGACTATAAATATTGTATAAAAGTCGTTGTCGTCGTCGTGTATTATTTTGGAAAATATACGAAAAAACAAACGGAAAATAATGATAAAAACAAAAAACTCGCACACACGGTCCGTCGTATACACATAATACGCTTGTAAACATATTAATATTATGATATTTTCGTGTACAAAGCGAGTGCAAAAGGGACACCACGGACGACGGGGGTCGTTCGAATATTATATCGCGCGCGCGCGTTATAAAAACGGCGAGGATTAGTGCGCGGGGATTAATTTCGGACCGCGGTTTTTTTTTTTTTATTCCGAGTAGTCGAGAAACAACGTGTGTGTGTGTGTGTGTGGTTTTTTTTCGGTTTTTGTTTTTCGAAACTCCGCGCGAATCGTTAAAATTAAAAAAAATAGAAATTCGCGTTTCGTAACGCCACCGCGCGCGATACGATTCCTCAGCTCGAATGCTCGTCCTGCCCAGCAAGCGCTGTTTTTAAATAATAACATTTTCCACACCTATTTTGTGTAAATAGAAATCGGCCGCGAAAGCCTCGTAAAATATTTCTATTAGTATTTTATTTCGTCTGAAAAACGCGACGTGCTCTTCGTCCAATATTGTACTTAAAACCGTTTAAATTTAATCATTACAGAGCGGTTTTCTATCGTGTAAGACATTACGCGAGGGGGTTCGGCTGTTTTCCAAATTCAAAAACGAAGGCGAGTTTTTCGAAACGCGTGCGCCGCGCGAATCGTTAAAATTATAAAAAAAAAATAGAAATTCGCGTTTCGTAACGCCGCCGCGCGCGATACGATTCCTCAGCTCGAATGTTCGCCGTGCCGAGCACGCGCTGTTTTTAAACAATAATATTTTCCACACCTGTTTTGCGTGTTTATCGTCGTCGTAATAGGAATCGGCCGCGAAAGCCTCGTAAAATATCTTATATATAAAAATGAATCGCAAAATGTGTTGTAAGCTCATAACTCAACAACCCCTGAACCGATTTCGCTAATTCTTTTTTAAAAAAAATTCCTTGAAGTACGAGGATGGAGATTTACGGAGAGAATTATTAAGAAAATCAACCCTAAGGGGGTTAAAAGGGGTAAAAATGAAAAAAACTGATAAAAAGTTATACTGCACACGGGCGAAGCCGGGTTATTCAGCTAGTTTCTAATAGTATTGGGCGGGCCGTATTTTATTTCGTCTGAAAAACGCGACGTGCTTTTCGTCCTTAAACAATATTGTACTTAAAAACCGTTTTAATTTAATCATTACAGAGCGGTTTTCTATCGTGTAAGACATTACGCGAGGGGGTTCGGCTGTTTTCCAAATTCAAAAACGAAGGCGAGTTTTTCGAAACGCGCGCGCGGTTCTACACGATCGAGACCGCGGATTCATAATTATTAATAACGATTTATAAACACGCGCGAGCGACGTTTTAAAAGCTGGGCGAAAAAAAATAACCGTATCTATACTACTACGTACGTATCTCTGTTGCAGGTCGAAAACACGCCGCCGGGGTTTATTGATTATTTCGCGGTCTTTTGACGTGTATTGTCTATTATTTAGCAGTGCGCCGCGCCGCGCCGGGGGGGACGTGAAAACGCGCACGAAAAGAACCACTTGTTTTGTTTGAAAAAAAAAAATAATAAAAAACGCGGCAACGAAATCCAAAGGACCGAGATTTTCCCGCGTCGCGTCGCTTCTCGTTTAATATATTATCGACGGTAAATACGACGACGACGTTGGTTATTTATTTTCGCCGATTGTTTTCTCCCCGACCGATTATAATACAAATAATTTATCAAAATAAAATCAAAACTTCAAGTCACTACCTATGTAATGAAATATAATTTTAAAATTTTACGATAAAAACGTCATGACAAATATTATAATACATTTATGTTTATACATAAATGCTATACAAAAACTAAATAAAATTAAAAAAATAAATACAATGAAATTATAAGTATGTACATATATTATGTATTATTTATGAGATACAGTAGAAAAATTCAATAGATTTATTGCATGGGCGTAGCTAGGATTTCAATCAGGGGGGGGGGCAGTGATGTAGCCAACTTTAAATCATTAAAACTCAATTTTTTTTATAAAACGATTACACGTGTAGATATCACTCGGTCCCACTAAACTATTTTTAGACTTCATGTACTATTATATCATATTTAATATTTCAATTGCCTCCCCTGCCCCACACTCGCTACGCCTTCATCAATATCGTAAATAATTTTTCGAATGATTTCTTTGCGGTATAATGTTTTGAAATTTCCTATTATTCCCTGATCAATCGGTTGTAGTTTAGACGTAGTATTTGAAGGTGAAAATTCGATTTTTACAGATTTTAAATTGATATTACAATGAGCTGTGTACAGTTATCGATAATTAATAATAAAACATTAATTCTTTGATTTAGTCGCATTTTTTGATCAAATTTTATAAGCCAATTTTCAAATAAATCACCAGTCATCCGTGCCTTTTTGTTTCACTCATAATCTAATGGCAAACTCTTAACTCCTTTAAAACATCGCGGTTTAGTTGATTTATAAACATAATACATAATAACTAACACAAAATTATCAGATACTTCGACTAAGGTATATTCATCACAATTTTATATTCGAGTCAACAAGACTTATAATACATTGAGTGTTATTATAATTATAATTTCTAGGGGAATTAAAAAAAAATCGAGTTGTCGCGACTCGACTGTATTATAAAACTCGTCAAAAGTACTAGCGTTCCCGTATTTGTTTATTTTTACGTTTTTATTTCTTTCTAAATCGTCCGGTCGAATTAAACGATAAATAATATTCGGTTGGGTCGTCGCGGTCGTCGTCGTCGTCTCTCCGTCAGAGGTTGAATATTGTCGACGAGTCGAAAAACGTTCGATACGCTCTAGAAAAAGCCGCCCATGTCGAAATATTAAAAAACTAACCGATTCGTCGTTGTGATATTATTATTTATCGTTTTCACGCGCGTAAAACCTGTTTTATTTATTTTTTAACGTCTGTTATTTGATTAACGAAATAATGGGTTTTTTTATTTCCAACGCGTAATGTGTACTTTCGCGTCGCACAAGTGGCGCGCCGCAGTAACGCGCGTCGATTTTACAGGGTGTCCCCTTTTCGGTTTTCTTTTCGAAAACGTTTTTCCAACGGAATCCGACGCCGCCGGACGGACGGACTTTCCTAGTCTTAATAATTCGCGTTCGAACCGTATTTCCGCCTACGTCGGTATATTATCGATTTATGCAGTCGCGATTATAATTAAAAGTCCCCCCCCCCCGAGAGAAACCCGACGCCCAGTCGGGGGGGGGGGGGTCTCCGGTATTTTTTTCCCGCTCGAAATTTGATTTTCTAACGCTCGAAAAAACATTTATTATTGCGACTTTCCGGTTGATTGTTTTTTTTCTACGACTCCACACGCTCGTCGTCGTATTACGATCGTAATCTCTAACGTTGGTGTATTATCGAGTTTGCCGCGCGACATTTTCCAGGCGGCGCGGCGGCGCGTCATCGGATAATATCGGATACGATTTTTATCTCTCGTCTGAACGATTTTAATAACGAAAGAAACACAACGAATAATATAACGACCTATAGTTTGTTTCGCTCAAACCCCCCTCGTACATAATATCTATCTCGTACTATGACGTATTTCGATATATTTTAACCACACCCAAAATATGTTTATTGTAATTTTACTGCTGAATTAAGGTTTTAAAATTCGATTAAAAATAAGACCAAAAAAGTTTTAATCTTCTTTTGATAAAACATATAATTAAATAAACAAAATTACTTTGACATCTTGCCACCTTGTACACTATACAAAACATAAAAACAAAATGAATTGATAACATACACAAATTCAATACGATTTAAATTAATAAAAAATGCTTCTATCTTTTTGAAGAGCAAACCGGTTTAACACGTCTTCTTCGGGATAAACTGTAACATTTCTATGGGCACTTAATAGAACAAGGCCAGTTGGTCTTTCTTGTCCTGTAGAGTTTCGTAAAAATGTCTTGACACGTTTTAATGTCGAAAAAGTTCCTTTTTTGGTATTAATAAATACAAAGACGATAAAATTATTGTCTTGTGTTTAGAAAATCGTTCTTTGAGTTGACTAATAAAATCATCATGGAAAGGAATTGCAATAGATATACGAAAATAATCTTCGGGAATTTTGGTATCTACATTAATTTTATTTTTTTGTAAAACACTATAGAAATTTCGGGGGGGGGGGGGGTCCGGACCTCCCCTCAGATACGGCCTTGACCCTATTAGTAGTGATGCACATTGATATCGGTATCGAACCATTTTACCGATATCGATGTGACTAATTTATTGAAAGTACATCGACAATCGATTCATTCTATTTTCTATTTATTTAAGTTTTGACAGTAAATCAATATCAAAGAACGATAAATATTATACGATAAGCAATACTAAAACGATAAAGCCCTCACATAATAAACATAATATTATATCGCAATACAATTTCAGTCTCGTTATTTCCGTCGATCGTCTATGTCAATTTTAGTATCAAGTATTTCTCAGTGTATTTTATTCACTAGGCACTGAAATAAATTAATAATTATGAGTGATTTAAAGTCAGTGTCATTACCTGGAGGCCGTAGCGATATGTTATGGAAACAATTTGGCTTTAAATAAATTATTTCAGTATTAATAATATAATATTATAAAATAATAAATAATAATTTATTATATTGTTTAATGTTTTTAGATTTATAAATTATATCGTTATATCATATTATATTGATATCGATATATGTGATTCGATATCGATAATTGAAAACATATCGTTGTGCAACACTATCTAATAGAGCGTAGTTTTTCGTATTTTCTCGCCGATCGAAGTTTTCCCAATTATTTACGTATTTTTCATTTAAAGTAAGACTAGCGCACCTCGAGACAGACTTGTATAATTTACCAAACTCATTTCTCAAACCCTCCCCGAATAATACCGCCTCCTTGCCCCGGCAGTCGGTGTATCGGTCGTCGGACGAACGCAAACAACTCGTCCGGATTGTGTGCGGCACGTAAACGACTACGACGGCGACGTTAAGACGTAAACACGCGTCTACATGAGGATATACCTCTGGGCCGGCGCGCGTGTAAACACGTACCTATAATCCGCGTTTGAACGGCTCGGCGCGTTAATGACGGAAACGCAATTATACATTTCGGCTTTCGCGCGTATAACATCGTAATATGACGAGACGACGCGGGTAGACGAGAAATAAAACCGTGTTCGAGTCGGCGGGGCATTTGTTCGGTCGTCGGCGACGACGACGACGGTTTAAAAACGTGATTTCATCTTTTTTGTAAAAATGAGTTATTGTGGGCATATCTTTGAAAGGAAAAATGAAATAAATCATAACTTCTATAACAAATACCCTCCGGGTAATAATTTCATTCGGGAATTTTGAGTTTTTAATAAACCGTTTTGTTTCTCCAATTAAGGTTTATAACGACTTGCACCACTGTGGCTTTAACCCACTCATATATAACTGCGTGTTATATAGTAATAACTATTAAAATACTTTTTCCCGTTCTCGGGACAACGAGCATTCGGGCAGGGAATCGGTTTTATTTACATCTTATTTCCAAAAACGTGGAAAACAAGGAGAGATCCCCCGTGACTTTTCAAAATATATCCCGAACGCAGGATGATTTTTAAAAATCTTTTCGACTCGACTGGCTTGGAAAATTAAAATCTCGGAAAAAAAATTAAAACCCAACGCGAAACTCGTGAAATCGATTGTGCCCCCCCCGAACGCTGCTGGTTCGCACAGAACTCTGCAAGCGCGTCGACGCTCTTTTGTCGGGAAAAACACGAAACTATATTATATAGTAGGTAGGTGGATTATCGTCGCGATAATTGTGTTTCGGACTTTTCGCGTTTTATACATTTTAATTTGCGCGATCCCCCGGGGGACGTGGAATAACGTCGCCGCCGCGACGACCCGTTTGATATTCTTTCCCCGTCGCGAACGAGTTTCGAAATCAAATTAGCTCGACGACGACGTCGCGCGATCGTAACGAGTCGCGCGTTTTCTTCTTCTGTGTAGGCACTTTTGAGGTTTTTAGTCATCTCTTCCAGTCGCCCCGACAGAGTTTTACTGAAATAACCGTGTCGGGTACGTCCAGGGGCGCACCCAGGATTTTTCTTTTGTTGGGGCTAAATAAAATCATCTTTAAACAGTTATATAGTGTTTATTTTGAAATACGTATTGCACTGCACTTGTACACAACACTACACAATAATATTACCAACTATTTTTTTGAAGGGGGGGGGCTTAAGTCCGTTAGCCTCCCCCCCTCGGGTACGTCGACACAACCTGCGATTTCTTACGAATCGTACGCGATCATACGTGGGGGGGAGAGGAGTAGAAAAATGTCTCGTTTTTTTCGATTAATTTATCGGAACTATTCTCTAAACGGGTGGTAAAACTCGTTCGCGTCGTAAAATCGTTTGGCCGGAAACGAAGGGAAAACGAGACCCTCGTCGCGATAATGATAATAACAATACGGTCGTGGCGCGAGAGAAGGAGAAAAATGAAAACAAGACGTTTCGCGCGCAGGTGGAAAACGGAACGGAATCGATCTGCGACGGCGTCGTCGTCGTCGTGTGCCAACTGTTTCCCGTCGTCGTCGTGTGCGTCGACAGCGAAATAACGACGAGACGACGTTGTTGTTTTCTCGGGCGAAACACGCCATTATTTTTCGACGCCCGAAGTGTAACGTCTGAGAGACGAATATATATTATATACGTGACACATATTTCGCGAAGACTGCGACGCGGCGGCGGTCGTCTTCGATATTATTTATCGTCGGGTTCTTTTCAAAATCAACGGTGTCCCCCCCCCCGCCCATCAATCTATAAAAAAGACTTTACGACCGCTTTCTAATCGGGGGGCGTAATTGAGAATGTTTTGTGGGATTTCAAAAAAAAAAAAAAAAACGATTCGTAAAAAAACGTTTTAAAATTCATCAAATTATGCTAATCGGTTAGAAAATGTACATTTCTAGCATTCTCGGCGAGTCGATTATGAATCGTCGTCGCCGCACCGTTTCTTTAAAAGCTTTTTTTCCCCGAGTAATTTGTCCAGTGCCGCAACAATTGGGTGTGCAAGGTGTGCGATGCACACGGGCCTCCGGTTCTTAGGGGCCGAATTTAGCCTATATTGGTATTCTTTACTTCCTCGTGGCTCGTACCTCGAGAGTTTTTTGATTTTTTTGTAATTGTTTTCAATGAATTTATTATTAGCATAAGTAGATGATAATTAATATCATGCATTGGATCTGTAAATAATTGGGTTTTATAGTAAAACGTACAAATTATTATAATAGGAATAAAATTACGAAAATGATATTATAAAGTACGAGTATGAGACATAATTTGTAGAATAATAGTCATTATCGCAGGGGCCCCTCTCTGTTATTGCGAAATATTTCTCAAATAATTATTGTATGGATACTAGACTTGGATCACTGAATTAATAGTTGTTCGTTATTTTTTTTTTGATTATTCGTTATACTAATTTATAGAGGAGGTATTTAGAAGCTCAAATTTTTATAAATTTACATAATTTATTCTTCTGATCGGTTCCGCGAATCTGTCAAATATTTCAGTTATAGTACTGAAAAATTCTAAAAAATTTCTGTAGTAATACAAAGATCAAGTAATAAATATGTTATTAATTTGGGGCCTCAGAATTCATAATTGCGGCACTGAATTTGTCCAATAATAATAATTACTGCGCGTCGTGGCCGCTAATCTAAATCGTGTTTCGATATTACCGCGAATTTCCGAGCGCAAAACGACCGCGCGTAATATAATAACGTAATAACAATAAAAGCCGAGACGGTTGTGTGTGTGTAAATCTCGCGAAATGATCGTGCTAACCTATAATAATAATAATATAATAAGTAGGTCGACGTTGTGTTTACTCGATAAGTATGTGCGCGCACGTTTCGCAGAGCGCTATCGTATTAGAGCTCGAAAGACGGACGGACTGAAAAAACCAAACTTTCGATGTTCTCCGCGCGCGAGATAATAAATTCCGCCGCGCGCCGAGATAAATCGACGAGTCGGACGGTTTTTTTTTGTCTTTTTTACCGTTATCGAAAATCAATCGCGTCGCGACGGCGGCGGAATTCCGCTTTTTTCTTTTTCCGCGTAATTTTCATCGGCATCGTCGTCTGCTTTTGATTACGAAAACAACGATTTGTTGTGTTCGGCGCACTCGAAATCGATTAAATACATCGCGTTGAAACATCGCGTTTAATAATAATTATCGAAGCGACTAATATTTCTATTTTTCTGTAAAAGGTTTTTTTTTTAAATTCAAAAACAGTAACCTAACCACCGTCGTCCAATACGAATAGTTATTTTTGCGAATAAAATCGAAAAACGATTGTCTTTTCGCGTCCCCCCCCCCCCGATCATCTCTGCTTACGAAAACGAATCGAGGGGGCACGTCGTCCCCTTTCACGGGGTACGGGGGGGGGGATGATGGCGGTTCGAAGCCGCCGAGTACGCGGACGGAATTTCTAAAACGCGCCGCTCCTTCGTCCTTCGTCATCGGAATGCACGACCGCGACGCCGCCGCCGCCGCCGCCGGGACATTATTGTTATTGCCGTCGCGTATATGCTGACGTCCGTCGTTCGATCGCGCGTGTTACTATACACACACATTTATATAAATATATTTCGTATTATCAGTCGTCACGGAGTCCGTTAAAAAACCTGGTCGCCCGGAAAGACGAGGGGAAAATAAATACACGTCGTACGCGCGAAACGAGCATATTGATGTGTGGCCAAAGTCGTCGGGGCGGTCGACGTCCGGTCGACGGCGGCGGAGGACTATAACGCGCCGCATCGATTATTCATTCGGCGAAAGGACCCCCGTCGTCGTCGTTTAAATAGTTAATTTTTATTTCCAAACGACGCGACGAAAAACGATGACGTACGTTTGAGAGAACGTTTTGTAAAAAAAAATTGAGAAAATTTGAAGGAAAAAAAAAAACATTTACGCGGTCGGTCGCGAAAAAATCCCCGAATCAGCTGTTTCCAAAAACAAAAATACGTTTGAAATTATTTTTCCTCTCCACAGTGTGACGTGCGCCGTTTACGGCGGTGTTTTAACATATAATTATTAAAAACGTAATAAAATCGTGTGGAAATTGTATGTTTGCAGCGGGAAAATCACTCTCGGACGTCGAGAAAATACGGCTTCGTGACAAGAGACGGAAACCTAAAAAGAGGAAAGCATACATCTCGTCGTCTCGGTCGTCGTGAGTACAATAATAATTATTATTATTATCGTTTATCCGTCGTATTTTTTTTTTTTTTCTAATCTCCCGCCGCCGTGTGTTTTTGCTAAACAATATTGTCGATGTGTCCTTTGAAGGACACCCTCTCGTCCCTTCTAAAAAGACGCTAAACGTTAAAGAAACGGCGTACGTCTCCTAACGCCGCCGCGCCGCCACACAGTGGTCGAAAAACTAAAATAGGTGGCCAAAAATCATTATTTTAAATATTAGAAAACTTTAATTTTCAAAAAATAAAATGTTTGTACACGTCCTATCGTATTTAAAAATGTTTTTTTTTTTTTTTTGACCAAACACTAATTTAAGTACATAAAATATATAGCCAAACATCTCGTAATCTCTTCAATAACATTTTGTATGTCATTATCATCTTTGTTGATTTTTAAAGCATTTAAAATATAATTCAAGGCAATATTTTTTTTCTCCTGGATAGTATACTATTTGTGATTAAAAATAAATATACTATTTCACTATAAAGAAAGATAATACCAAAAATGGTATACACGCAATTTAAATCACCGGTTAAAAAAAATGGGGCAAATATGAGCAGCTAATTTTTATTTAATATTGTTCACTGGACTTTTACCAACGAACTGATATAATTCTCATCGTGTAACTCGATGAATAACCTTACTAAATATCTACGTTTTTAATGACATATAAGTTTAATTTAGATTTATCAATAATATTTTATCAAATATATGGTACCTTTTATATATATTACTAGCTGAATAACCCGGCTTCGCCCGTGTGCAGTATAACTTTTTATTTTATCAGTTTTTTTTTCATTTTTACCCCTTTTACCCCTTTTAACTCCGGTAGGTGTCGAATTTCGAAAAATCCTTTCCAATGGGGTCTCCACTATATAAAACGAAACTGCTGCCCAAATTTCATACTCAAAGCTCCAGCAGTTCCAGCCAGGCGAATTTTTCTAGTTTCACCCTTTTTACCCCTTTTAACCCCCTTAGGGGTCGAATTTCGAAAAATCCTTTCCCATGGGGCCTGTGCTATATTAAATGAAACTATTGACAAAATTTAATACCACAAAGCTCCATTGACTCAGGATTTTTTCCATTTTTTCCCCTTTTAACCCCCTTAGGGTTAATTTTCTCCATAATTTATGCTATAAACCCGCTCCCCGACATTCTCTATCATTTAAAAAAAATTTGAGCCAAATCGGCCCAGCCGTTCTCAACTGATTCAATTTCCAATTTTTTGTCTCCATTTTTATATATATAGATTATATATTATATATACACATATATATCTCATAATGTACTCATATATGGCATTTTATGTACTTAAATTAGTGTTTGGTCAAGGAAAAAAACATTTTTAAATACGATAGGATGTGTACGAACATTTTATTTTTTGAAAAATTAAAGTTTTCTAAAATTTGAAATAATGATTTTTGGCCACCTATTTTTTGTTTTTCGACCACTGTGCGCCAGTAGGACGATCGTATAAATCAGACGTGTAGAACGTCGGCGGTTTGCGGAAAACGTAATGCGCCGCGCGGTTTTAGGCTCGTACTATTCGAAAAACGCGTCTCCGCTCGCGACGCTCGTCCCCGGACGAGCGCTCGGAGCGGCGGCGCCCGTTTACGGACCACTTAATCCGACCCCGTTTCCAAGACACCCTCCCTCATCGGCGTCGAATTCGAGAGAGAGAGCGCGATCATATTTTCGTCGTCGTCGTTATTATATTATTCCGTAGTATATATAGTAGGGGAGAGAGGCATGTGCGTAATATCGCGGCAGATTTTCTTCTCCGCCGCCGCCGCCGGTAAATAATAATTCCGCCGCACCTTTCCCCAGCTAGCGCGCACAAAAGACCCGCGAGATTCGAAAAACCGTTTGTCGCGCGACGATAATAATGTTTATTATTGTCGTCGCAATGTCGAATCGCGCGCGCGTCGTCGTTTACTTTTTATCCAACACTTTGACTATTACTCTTCAAACGTCTCGCCCCGAAAGTCTGCTGAACCATCTCGACTTGTTCCTCCTCCGACGGCAAAGTACACGTTTTCTTATATTTCGGCCGATTTGTTACGAAAATTATTATTTTTTTTTTTTCATCGAAACGTGCGTTTTTATACGGTATAAACGACGCGTATTTATTTATAGATATTGGCTTGATTGAGGGAAAAAAATAAAATCGGTTATCAAAGTAAACGAGAGAATCGTATGGTGGTATTGGGTAAACAACGTGTCGTCTCGAATGTTTACACTTAAATCCTCTTCGTCCCGTACGGAATAATAAATGTAAATATACGCGGGCGCCGCCGCGCCGGGTTTTCTCGAAACCTACCTTCGTCTTTTTCGAGTTTATTGATTTTTTTCGGAGAGAGTCGGACTCTCTCCAGATTCCTTCAAAGCGGATCGCCTCGCAGCAACCAAAACGACCGATTGATATTACAGATTGATAATACAGTATAGTCGCTCGATAATTCGAAAAACTCCATAAATCGAACTAAACGCCCGAGTCCCCTGAGAAAACCTCTATGATTAGAAAAAAATACACGTATTCCCGGTCCCCTCGATAATTCGAAATGTCTGTCGTCGGTCAGGCACACTCTACAATTGGAATTTTTTTTTTCACGAATCTCTATAATTCGAATAATCGTGTTATACGTACATATTATGAAGATTATGTACAATCTATTTAACGTACTCGTAATGAAACTAATCAGTGTTTCTTTCAGACAATTTTCTCCGGGGGGGCATTTTGAAAAATCGGAGGGGCAATTATTTTACATTAAGAAAAAAAATGTTTGTAAATAACTTTAAATATGTTTTAGCAATTGTAAAGCAGCTACAAAAAAACAACGTCATCAAAAATTTAGATGACTGTCAAGAATATATAAAAACTATTTTATTCTACTTAGTCTAATTTACTTTATTAACTCAACAATATTATTATCTATGTGATTATTGATTTCCATCGGTAAAAACAATTTTATAAATAGAATACTGCGTTGACTCTTATCTGCCGACTGCCGTATCTCTTTCTACCGTAGCCCGTAGGTGATTTGCGGTGTTATAAAAATTACATTTGTCTAATATCTGATTTTCTTTACTATTCTTAAAATGTTCTCCGGGGGGGCAATGGACATTCTCCGGGGGGGCATTGCCCCCCCGGAGAAGTGCCTGAAAGAAACACTGAAACTAATAATGTTAAAATATGATCGTAGTTTAATCGTATCATACCTACCTACTAATCTATACCAAAATAAACCTCTGCTACGGGTAAACTGTTATTGAAATTGAATAAAACGTAGTCAGTTCGCTATAATATGGGTCCCGGTAAAATACAAGTGTTTGTCGATAGCCGACAGAAAAAAAAGCGATCGCAGCAGTTGAAGCGGGTGAAAAAAAAAGAAAGATTTTGCTCTACGTTTTGGTATACCAGCTGCTTGTACGCTTTCTCTCTTTAATTCGATTTTTTTTTTATAAATCGAATTTTTAACTCGGTCCCCTGAATTTCGAATTATCGAGTGACTACTGTAATTATTAATAATCGTCCGACGCGAACGATACGAATATTGTAATATTTCGCGCGACTTTCGGCCGTTTCCGTTTTCGCGTCCAATAATAATTCCGTTTACAGGTTTTCGGAAAATAGCACACTCGCTCCGACGGGCGCCGTTTGGAATCCTATTCGATCGCGATGTCTGTACCTCGGAGAGTACTTTTGAAAACCGAATTGTTCACAAAGCGATCGGAAAACGGCACGTCGTCGTCGACATTAGATATCGGCCCGTTTTAGCCCGTTGGGTTGGTATACCGTGTGTTATTTACGGCGTACGCGGGCCGTGAGAATTCCGATCGTCACAGGTGTGTATACGCGCGCTTCTAGGAATTTCCAACCCTTATTTTGCTGCGACGGACCGCGCGCGTTTTATCGACTATATATCGATTTTGTGGCGTGTTTATAGAGACGGTCGTTATTTTTTCGCTCCCCCGCGCGCGCGGGTCCGGCGACGAGCGCGTTTTTTCGCGAGTCGTTTGTCTGAATTTCGTCGTCGCCCGCGGCCGATTTTCCGGAACGCCTCTGCTCTCGCACACCCCCTTGCCCGTCGAGCGAGTCGCGCGTCGTATGATGATGATGATAATTAGTAGTGCGTTTAATTAAAAGAGCTTTTCGAGCGACGAGGCCTTGGGTGAGAGCTAAAACAAGACACGCGCGCCGCACGGTAATTACGTCATTATGTCAATAATTCATTACGTCAGTCGTGTGTAGGTATTTTATACGCGCGCGCGCGAAAGCCGTCTTTTCTTTTCTTCTTTCGCTAAAAAAAAACAATAACCGCGTGTTCGCCGGCGCTCGTCCGCGTCCTGTCGTCTATCGGGGGGGAAGGATAATATTTTCTTTTTCCGAGACTTTATCCGGCCCGTGAAAAATCGTTCCTTCTGCGCCCCCCCCCCGCCAAAGGACTCTCTTATATTCGCAGTCGTAAATAATTCTCAAATAGACCTTTCCGATTTCGAGTCGTTTATCGCGATATTAAATGCGATTATCACTGCAGTGTTAACTATTTTACTAGCGAAACTTTGGAGTTTTTCCTGCTGACCTTTCGTCGTGCTGGCGCCCGACGATTTTGTATAAAAAGACGAAAACAGACCGAAAAACTCTGCAGAGAGACCGCGCGTTTGGAAAACCGAGACGACGACGCACCTACGCGATGTTGAGTGCATCGCGTTGCAGTTTGCACTCTCGCGGTCTTCCGCCGCTGCAGCTCGCGGCGTTGTTCGGTTCTCTACACGTAGTCGTTTAGAATATATAATATAGAAACGTCGTCGCCGTCGCCGTCGCCGTCGCTCGTCGGGTTTAACGATCGGGACGTGCTCGGCGGCGGCGGCGGCTGCGGAGCGAAGGGGAAAAAAACTAAACTAATTCTCGCTAGACACAAATGTACGCGCGCGCGTTTCAAGAGAGTCAAGTGTTATTTGCTCGCCGCCGCCGCCGCCGTCGTCCTCGAGTGCGCAGTATTTTATTATTACTATTATTACTATTATACATGCGTCGACTCGAAAGCGCGAGGTTAAAAAAGAAAAATCTCACCGGGGGCTGTGCTTTCCAGAATTCATATTATTATATATTTATTCAGAAACTTCTTTGTACCCGTGTGTATAGTTTCTCTAAACGTACGCCGATCGATCAACGAGCGAGGAACCGATTTTCTTCCCGGGGGGGAGGGGGAGATTTCGTTTTCGAGAAATCGTTTGCCCACCCACTCGTACGTACAGGATCGCGATCCCTATTTTCATTGCGATTTAAAAGCGGTGTTCATATTAGTCGAAAGTTTTATCCGAACGTGTGGATTTTCTTCAGGATCGAGTCGAAATACAATGATGAATTATTACCATCGTCGGACTCGAATTAATTTAACGTGCTGCGTTTTTTTGTTTCAGATTTTCAGAGGCGACTCCTCCGCTCGACGGTGAATTTCGACGGGAAAATGTGGAAATCTCTAAGGATTCGCCGCCGCATTCGAGGCACGGGCCACCGGACAGAGACCTCTCTAAAAGGTAAATCATATTCGTTACGATTTTAGCCATCGCGTATTATATATATATTATAATGTGTTTGCGCGGATTTACTTTTTTACGCGTTTATAACGATATTTATGACGATAGAGCGCTAGAAAACGAGACCGGAACGTCCAACGGGGTTTGATGACTAGTTGGTTTTCCTTAAATAAAGTATTAAATATATACGCGCGTCCGAATCTGACTGACCTTTGGGGAGAACCAATAACCGCGTTATGACGGCTCGTCGTTTTTATCGATCGTCAAACACACCCCCGCCCACCACTAGACTTTTCGAGAAAAAATAATGTCGACGGAATCGACGACGGATATTGTACGCGTGTAAAAAAAAAAAACCGTTTCTTCTCGGTTTTTTTCACCGAGGACGCCGATATCGGATCGCTCGCTCGCCAAAGTCTTGGGTTCGCGCGGCCTCCGGGAGCGCCGCCACTCGTATATTATCATACCGACGACGACGGGTCGGGTTTCCACTCCGGGCGCGCGCATCCCAGTGAAATCCTGTAAACTACTCGGCTATCGAATTCGCCGTCCCACGCGCCTCGAGAGGGGCCTCTCTCTCGACGACGGCGAAAAACGCGCGTATCATAACAAACGCGTCGCACCCTTTGAAGTATTAGAAAAAATACAATCGCGGGAGAAAATAATCGAGTAATTTTTATTTTCAAACAAATTTATTTTCGGATTATTTCAACGCCGCCGCGCCTGGTTTTGTTGTATTTTCGATAGTTTGTTTTTTTTCCCCGACTGATCGCGGCGGACAAACCATTATTCGTGGAGCCCCTACACCTCTATTCGAGGTGAAAATGTGACGGGAGTTTCGGTCGGACACTAAAATCGTAAACGCGACAAGACCTGAGTTCCACTAGGACGACAGGGATGGCAAACCTTTTTTGTACCAGCGTGTCAAATAAAAATGTCGGTTGGATTTTTTTGTTTTCCTCGCGTGTCAACTAGTTTGATAGGTAACCCTTCTTTAAACTTAAAAATTCCTACGTCTATGGTTTGAACGATAAAAACACAAGTCGAATATTATATTGAGCATTGTAGATATTCAATTCAATGCGTTTACGTATAATACCATAAACTTAATATTTCAATTTTTGTAATCTCAATATATTTTAGTCTACGTCCTGCGACCAGTGGTTTTTGATGACAAACGTTTTACACAGTCGAGTGTGTCACTAAAATAGTGTGCGCGTGCCATAGGTTCGCCATCTATGCACTAGGAGGTCAGTATTTACTCGTAATTGTTTAGTTTTATAATACTACATCTTTTTATTTCGATTTCCGTGACTAACCGGAAAAGTACTGATGTCTATTCGTCGCCGCCCTTTGAAAAACGTCGCTGCTCTCTTGTCCCTCCCCCCGGGGGCCCATTTCCCATTTGCCCCGCTCCCTTTTCGCGTCCTTTTCGTCGTTGGGATTTCGTTTCCGAGCATATTTTCGGCGTTCGCCGCACAGAGCCGTCGTCGTCGCGGTCGCGTCTCGCTATAGTTTAACGCGGACAGAGTATATAATATGGCTCGCGTCGTCGGCCGTCTCGCGAATCCGCGCGGTCGCGGCCGGTGAAAAGTGTCGCCGACGACTTTTCTCTTTCTAGAGATCAATATACGCGCGTCGCAGAGTAGACCGATCTCGTTGGTGTGCGAGGTGACCCCGGAGGATTGTAAATATTTAAAAAAAAAAACTCGCGCGCGCGAGAAAAACGAACGCTCGACCGCGGTCAGGAGGTTTTTATATCCTGCGAGGATTAATAAGGTTTTTTAGTAGGCACATACGTTTGTAAATATTGTAATTATTATACCGAGTCGATGGAGAGTTCCAACGGGGGCGAGTAGACGCGTGAAAACAATAGCTTTCGATTCGAGAGACGACATAGCACGTTGACGATCGTATTCGTATCGATTCGAATAATATTTATAATTTCTCGTTTTTTTTTTTTTTTTTTTTTTTAAACGCAATTACTCGACGGTTTTTTTCCAATTAAATACCCTACCGAGAACGTCGACGAAATAAACTGTTCGTATTTGCGGCGACACGATATTATTGTGTACGATTTCAGCGCGACGACGACGGTGGAAAAAAACGCGCGTTTCCAAAGGAAATAATAATAATAATTGGAAACGAAAAAAATTATCACCCGTAAAAACAACGACGTCTCGATAACAATTATTATTATATTGTTTTCTTTTTGAAATTCGAACGCGCGTACGTTCGGATATCGCGAGTATTCCGCGTCGAAAACCGTTTGAATACATTGGGTTTACGGATTTTTAAAATCGTTTGTCGAAACAACGGGGTCGTGACGCCGAGCCAATCGGTGGTCGTATCTTTAAGAATCGTGGCGGCAGAAAATTAATAGGTTTTCTACTCGGCGGGACGAATAATTATTATTATAATACTTTTACCGCGACGAAAATGAGTTTTTTGACAAAAACATTTTTTCTCTCTCAAACGGACAGACTTTTATAAAACCGCGGCGGTCAACTACCCGTTTAACCCTACACTGCATGACATCTTTTTTCGTACCAAAAAAAAATAAATGTTTTAAAATTCCATTCAATAATATTATAGGAAAAATAGTTAAATTATTGTATCCTCTCTCTGGATTTAAGTATGTAATGCATTTATGCAGCACTTGTATGCAGTTACGATTACACAATCGACTACATTTTTTTCCGTCTGATTTCGCGAAAAAAAAATTCGATTTCGTCCGTATTTGTCGTTTTAATCGTTTCGAAAAATAAACATTATGAAATTTTCCAACGAACTCTTTGGAATCTATTCTATCTAATTCAATTTAATTAATTTAATTTATCGGCCGACCCACTTGATGAACATGTACACGCCGGTGGGTTCCATCGCTCTGGAAATGCCCTTCCACGAAGCGATCATGCTGTATTTCTGCTTGGCCGTCAGCGGCAGCCGCGGGTCCGGCGGCCCGGGGCTCGGCGGCTCCTCCAGCCTGTCCTTGTGCTTGCCCGCGCCGCCGCCGCCGCCGCCGCCGTCGCCGGACGCGGCCGAGCTGGCCAACTTGCCCAGGTCGCAGCCCATCGTCGTCGTCGTCGGCGCGCGCCGATAAAACAACAACGGCACCGGGCCGCCGCCGCCACGCGCGCGCGTCTGTGCGGGTCTCGCTCTCGCTGCGAATAGCGATCGTCCGAAAGCCGCGCCCCCGCGGACTCTACCTCGCCGCCGCGACCATTTTTAGACCCGGAGACACTTTTTCTATCACTGCGACAGAGTAACAACGACAATCACCGCCGCCGCAGCCGCGCCACGTTCGTCCGGCCGCAACGCTCGCACAGCACTGGCGCGCGCGACCGAAAGGACACACACTCGCGGGCGCCGCCACCGCCGCCGCCGCCGCCGCCGCCGCCGCCGCAAACCGCACGCGCGCACGCATAAAACTCGCACACGCGCACGCATAAAACACACTTAACTACGCGCGCGCAGTGCCCCCCCCCCTCGCCCCCTCTGACTATCCATCTCTCTCGCTCGGGGAAAAAAAAAAAAAAAAAAACGCTCGGGGAAATATTGGGGGAAACCTCGCCGTCGTCGCCCCGAAAGCCATTCGGTACGCGCCGAGCGACGCGCTCGGACTATATAGTGATGGGCAGAAACGACTTATTGATACTTCTACCGACTTTTAGTCGGTTTTCATTACGTACTACCGAGACTATTATTCGACTAAATTCGTCGCCCTCGTGCCAAAAGTGACCAACTGGTTTTATAAAGTTTTGAGTAATGTCAGTTTAAAAGTTGAGCACTTCTTTAAAAATCGAGAATTTAACTGATGTTTATAAACTTGGTACCAATGAAACCGCAATAGTATACTTTACACTACAGTATACTAGTTTTACTCAATATTTATTACTATGATTACTAAATTATGAATTACTAAATAAATTTTATGGTAAAAAGTGACCAAGTGAAAACGGTTTTTCTTGGTCATTTAAAAAGTGACTAAGTCATAAGTATAATTCACTTGGTCATTATTTTTGTATTATGTTTTATATGGGTAATGCATTAATATTACAATCATTTTTATACAAAAACATTATTCAAACAACAAACTTGTTCATTTTATTTGAAAACATCGTAAATTATTATTTTTTTTATTATTTTTAAACTATGAAATATAATAATGACCTTATTAAGAAATGACCAAGTGACTTAGTCAATTTTTAAACGTAAGAATTATATTGAAATGTTGGTTGGTCAAAATTAAGTATTCGGTGGTTCCTAAACTAATAAAGATATCACTTGGAAACTTTTTACGTATTTTCATAGGACCAAAATAAGACATCTTAAACATTTTTTTCACTTGGTCACTTTTTGCACATGGTCACTTTTGGCATGAGGGCGACGTAATAATTTGCACGACCAGCTATACAATATACAAATCATAGAAATTAGTCGAATAATTTTATTTGACTAAAATAACTGATAACTCGGTAAAGGCTGAGCAGTCAAACAAAGCGCTGGCAATTTTGCGCGGTCTGTCAGTACTGCGCTTTTAATGGGAACACGGCACAACACCACGTGTGTTTCCATTTGTGTTACACCGTTTTTTTTTTCATTCTAATATAATCTAATATATTATATAATTCTAATAAAAATTTTTTTATATTTTAAGTTTGAAATATTACGTATCCAGGGGTGTTCAAAACACCCCACTGCTATAAAAGTGATAATAAATAATATTTTATGTTAGCTACAATGTTTAGCCTCATGGTACCTTCCTAAAATATAGTATGTTTATACTATTCTATCACGAAAACAACAATATTGATACAATATGAATTATGATAACATTGTAAACAGCTCTTTGCCCGCCGCGGACTCTGTAATTATTTACAACCGGACCGCTGCCCGCGGCCGGTTCTGTTTGACTGAGCTTTTATTCTAAGAAATCTAAATTGTAGTCGTAATTCTATTTAAAACTAGTCAAAACAATCGTGCTAAAGTTTGCAATCAGTCCAATAAAAATTAGCTGAATAATAAAAAAAAGCAAATTGAATAATGATAATAAGTTAAATAATAGAAATAAATCGAATAATAATAATTAGTCGAATAATAAAAATGTTCGAGTAACTAAACTAGTCATATGGTACTGCCGACTAAGTCGGTAGTAATTAGTCGATTTTGCCCATCACTAGCTCGGACGACCGCCCGTCGACTCTGGCCGTCGTCGTCGTCGCCTACCACGGCGAAAAAGGTCGTATCTCGATTTCATCATTTATCTCGACTTTTCAGGGCGACCACATGTTTTCTACATTTAGGATACTCTAGGACAGCGGTTCTTAACCTGTGGTCCGCGGCCCCCCGGGGGTCCGCAACACTCTTGTCGGGGGTCCGCGGCAGCCTTAACACCCGACATAAGTCAATACGTGACATGTGAGTGCATTGCTACAATATTTTTGGATTATTATTTATTTTTTTCATATAAAATTATAAAATTCGACAAAAAATTGGTAGGGGGTCCGCGATTTGTAAAAATCTTTCATCGGGGTTGTCCGTGTCCTACAAAAGGTTGAGAACCACTGCTCTAGGATTTTTTAGTTAGGGCCAAAAAAAATAACTTTGAAAATCACTCGTAATGATTGAAAAGTATAGAAATGTATAAATTATAATATTAATTAATCATATAACTTGATGATTTATAGTTAAAATGTCACAAACAATGCATAGTTTATATAAAATTGTAGATATTAAAATTGTTTTGCATAGACGAATAGAATGTTAACCGTTTCTTTTAGAATTAAATACAAAATAACAAAACTTGATAAATTACAATAAATGATCAATATAAGGTGATTCGTTTTGATAAATAAACTTTTTTCGGTGGAAAAAAAGCGAATAAATAACAATTAAAACGCCGCGAATTCAAATACATATAATATAGACGCGTGAAAGAATAAATCACAATAAATTTCGGTTTACTCAAAAACACTATTACGACGAAAAAGCCGAATAAGTAATAATATAATGATTGTCGACGAGTTTAAAAAACATTTTCTCGAAAACTTCGCGTGCGCCCGGAGGCTTCGGACCGTTTTCGTCCGGGATTCGACGACGTATTATACGTATTAATATATTATTAATTAACGATTTCGCCTAAAAGTAACCGCATGTGTCGACTCTGTCGACGATCGCGCGCGATAACTCGATAACGTGATGACTCGTTTGCGGTTTGAAAGTCGCTTTCGTTTTGAAATACGTCTCGATCCGAGTCCTGATCCTCGCGAATTCCGAGGACGACGCAGGACGCGCGTTTTATCGATTTTTTTTTTCACGCGATCGCGACGACGTGTGAGGGCCTTGTTAATTCGCACGCGTTATTGTTTTGTTTTGCGTGCGAAGAGAGACGTGTGTGCCGCTCGACCTGTTGACGCTCTCTCTCTCTCTCTCTCTCCGCGCCGAATCCTGGTAAATATTTACTCCTCCGGACGAGGAGCGGGCGCGAACGGCGTCACGATTGCCCCCCGAAAATGGTTTTTTTTTAAAGAGTGCTAAACGTATAAGCTCAACGTAAAAAATTAAAACCGTGCAGTTTACGAATATTTTACATGTTAATTGAAATTAATATTATGTAAAAATGTGCTCGCAGGTTATATATCGGAGGAATTTGACGTTCGAACCACGTCGAGCAGCAACAGTTGATGATCCGGTGCGACAAGGTAACGAATATAAATTCGATTTTTCGTTTTTCACTTTTCAATAACGTCGGCTGATATTTGATAGATCGCTGGAGATGAACAAATGTTGGATGATGGCGAAGAACTCGGCGAACAAGATCCGTCGACGAGACGACCTTTTTTAATAAAACCTCGACGAATATACCTACTTATTTTGTACACGATTTTAAATAAAACGTTTTCGATTCGATTTCGAGTGTTTAGAAGCACATTTCGGAGGATTTTCCGCGAACATAATACTATGTGAATAGCATTGTATAGTCTTGTCTACATTGATTAGAAATATTTTTCCGTTATTTTTTAGGATCGAAAAAGTCGGCTAAACTCGAAGCGCACAGAAAGTTTTGCTACAACGCAAGTACATTATACCGTTTAGTAATTGGGTCAGGTTTAGCGAGAAATCTCGTCGTTATTTTTCATGGCTCGAGAGAGAGAATATTTTCGTGCTTTGGACTTCCGATCGTGTCGCGATGTCACGACGATGGGTTTCGCCCGCGCCGCCGTAATTATAGCCAATAGGAGCGGTCTCGTTGTTTTTCCGCTCTCTCTCTCTCTCTCTTTATTAATATCACTAAAATTACTTTTTTTATTATCTCGTCGCCGCCGCCGCCGGGAACAATCTCGCCGTAATGTGTATTTACGTCGTCGTCCGCGTATACGAATCGATGTAGCGAAAAAAAAAGGAAACGACAACGAATAGCTTGTACGAATCGAATACCGGACGGAGAAAAAAAGAAAACTACAATAACGGTCTCGAACCTAACCTCGCCGCCGCCGCCGCCGCCGCGAATCAAAGCTTCTGAATAATTTGTATTGCGTTTGTACTACGCGTATATTTAGTTTTTATGGCCTCCGTTTCAGTAGAAATCTATAGGCGGTTTTTTCTTTTTCACAAACGGTTTTACGACGAAAAACCAATACAATTCACTACAGACTTTGCCATCGACCGACAAGTGCCGTCGTCGCGGCGCGGCGAGGCGAGGGCTCACCTGAATTTTCCGAGTGACTAAAAACGCTCTACTTGGTATAGTATATAGTTCGACTCGTGGACAGTTGGGATTTTCAATTCGTGATTTTTTTACTTTCAAAGTTTAGGCGAGTAGAAAGTAAGCAAGTAGTATATGCGAACCGATTAGTGTTATCGACGACGGAACAGGACCTTCTTGGCCGGCAGGTAAAAGTAAAAGACTTATTTTTATAAAAGAATAACACAATTTTCTCCAAAAACGCTCTACTTGTCAGTATAGTTGGACTCGTCGACGCAGTTGGGATTTTCAATAGTGTTTTATTCGTGTTTTTTTACTTTCAAAGTATAGGCGAGTACTCGTGTGGAGTGTCATAGAATATAAAGAGTAGAAAGTAAGCAAGTAGTATATGCGAACCGATTAGTGTGATCGACGACGGAACAGGACCTTCTTGGCCGGCAGGTAAGAGTAAAAGACTTATTTTATAAAAGAAAACGCTCTACTTGTCAGTATAGTTGGACTCGTCGACGCAGTTGGGATCTTCTATAGTGTTTTTTTACTTTCAAAGTAGAGGCGAGTACTCGTGCGGAACGTCACAGAACAGAAAGTAAGCAGGCACAGATCTTGGCCGCCGGGTAAAACTAAAACACTTATTTTTTATAAAACGAAATCACATTCCCCGTGTGTAACCGAGTGGTTTTTAAAACGCACAGGTGTTTTAGATGATTTCGATACATCACTAAACGAGATTCGTATACGTCGCGTGACTATTTCGAGACGGAATATTTTTACTTTGCTATGATTTCTCTGCGTTCGGTATGATTCGTACCTCGCGTACTACCAAAAAGGCGTGTTTTTCATGCGTTCGTCCGCGTCTTTGTTTGTCGCGCGCGAGTAAAATCGTCGGAAAACGCGAGTCTCGTCGTTTTTAAGAGTCTCGACAATGCGGGCTGCGGGTTAATATATTATATACATAATAAGTACGGTCGTGTTCAAAACAAATCGAATCCGGTCGTCGTCGCCCGTTCGGTGGCCGTCCTGCGGTGGTGAAATCGATCGGAACGCGATGACCGTCGTCGTCGGCGGCTTTCTCTGAGCAGTCTTTACCGCGTTCGGTTTCCTCCAAAGGATTATTTCCCGCGAGTCCTGCAGAGCGCAGAACTCAAAAACTGACCCCCCCGGCTAGACGAACGAGCGAGCGATTTTTCACCGAAAAAACCGTTTGACGATGCGTTTTTAATCGTCTAAAATCACGAAATCGTTGTTCGTCTGTTTGTTTTGATTTTGATTTCCAACTCTCGAGACTACACTCGGGCGGGGCGGGGCGTTCGCCTCGAATTATTAGCATAATCCCCGCGATGACGGCGGAGATTCCTCCGCGCCGCAGTAAATATTTACGGATCCCGTCGTCGCTTATATATGGTTTTCATAGCGATCCGATTGTACGTCGTCGCCCTCACGATAACGAGCAAATATTAATAATAATAATAATATGACGCGTTCGTTTTTCGTCTAAAGTTTTCGCAAGGTGCGAAAAAGAACGCGAGATTCGGCAGACGATCGGCGTAGTTCTCGTCGTGTTGGAAAACAATATACCGCAGTCGATTTGAATTAAAAACTATTCTGATCGTCGTAATTACGACGTAATCCGTCGCGTTGAAACGTCCGATTTCGTTAAATTTACCAGGTATTTTCTTTCGGAGTTGTACGCTCGTATTAAAGTTTCATAATTATCTATTTAAATATTATAATATATTATGTGTGTATAATTAAAACCGAAATTCTACGTGTTCGTCGGAGTGAAAATATTATACGAATAAAGTCGAGGAAAACACTGGGAAACGGTCGCTTGTCTTTTGTCGTCTGTTTAGACGACAGGAAGTCGTCGTAATAAAACAATAAGTGTCAGACAATCGGACACTCGTTTTCTACGGCTCGTTCTCGTCGACGTGTTTTTGTATTCAACACCGCGAAAATCGATTCGCATAAGGTATACAATTTGAGAACCGAGATGAGACTAGGACGCGTCGGGCGAACAGGTATATAATTATATTATTATAACGCGATTAGTATTTACCATCGACACACTATAATAACGTACACGCGAGGTACATTTTAAACGGAAGATGAGGTCCTATAACCTTCCCCGGTGACTTGGTCCTGACGCGCGCGCGCGCGTTTTTCCTTTTCTTTCGCTCGATTCGGACGCTGTCGTCGTCGACAATCGTATTCTAGTCGGCGAGCGACGACGACGACGACGGTCGCTTTTAATGGGCTCCGGGTCGGTTTTATATTATATATTTTTAATTCGATTGTCATTCATTCGCTGTAGCTGTGACGACGACGACGGTTAACACTTAAAAGGGTGCGCGCGCGCGACGTGAAAGCTAATTCGCGCTAAAACATCGCGGTCGTATCGAGGCCGGCGCAAAAACATTTTACCCGATCGATCGCTCGTCGAAAACGCCGGCGAACTCGGCGGAGTTTTCCGTTTTTTCGCACGCCAAAGTCGTCGGCCGACCGCTCGTTTCCGCACCGCGTAAAAATTACACGTTTTTCATCGCGCAACACTCCATTTTGCGCGCGCGAACGTTATATTTATGAATATGAGAGCGCTGCAGATCGAGCGTAAAAACGGTGCGATAATTTTCGATAATAATTTATATATAAATCGTTTATTTATACGATCGGTCTGCCGCGACACAATGCAAAGGTTTGTTATTGAAAACACTGTGTCGGCGTAAAACGTGTGTGTTTTTTTTTTAATTAGATTACTGAAATCGATTTAGGAGCTCTGAAATAATAAAAAGAGAAAAGCGTTCACAATAGAAAGTTGAAAAAAAAAAAGCAAATTTAAAATCGAACGTAATAATAATATTATATTACGAATCGCTCGCGCAAAGCCCCGTCGTCGGAGCTATTGGTTTCGAATCGGAAAAAAAGATCAAAAGCCGTCCCCCCCTCCCCCACCCTCCACCCCCAGGGGTGGGCTTGCGGGGGGCGGGGGACGAACGGCGTTTTCCGTTGTTTTATAATAATGTATGTCTTAGCGCGAGAAAACGTATAAAATCCATTCGTTTAACCCGCTCGCCCGGGTCGTCTAACCGATATTTCGACGATTCCGTCGTCGTCGTCTCGCGCGTACTCCCCGAAAAGCCGCTTCCGCTTCGGCGATTTCCTCCGACGACGCGCGCTTTGAGTAAAACGCGAATAATCGTTACGAAAATAATCACGTCGTTCGCGTCACCGGCGCGTAACGCCGCCGCCGCTCGCTCCCATTGTGCGCGCGCCATATAATCGTATACCGCGTATAATATATACCGTTTCCGGTATTATACATATATAAGTTTCGTTTCGTTCCGACGACGTCACAATTAACGACTGCCGCGGTAGGCGGATTAGCTCCGTGCGTGCGCGCGCGCGCTTCGTGTGTGTTTTCTAAAGGTACGCGGTTAGTATTCGAAACGATTTTAAATCGGAAATAATTCGCGTAATATACACGACGACGACGGTTGTGCATTTGCTGCAGTGGCGTAGCCAGGGGGGGGGCTGAGAGGGCTGCAGCCCCCCCCCCCGAAATGTTAAGGAAATTTAAAAATTATTTTAATGGTCTATGAAAGTCGCTACAAAAGTCTTAATTTGTATATTACTAATCTTAAATATTGTCATCTTTATTTTGTTCGTTTTCTATAGCTTCGGCCGCGCTAGTAGGTATTTATTTAATGCATTTTTTCGGGGGCAGGGGAGTGGGGCGACCCTGGAATTCGGCGTTAATTATTAGCGTTGTGTAACGAGTCGAAACGGGGAGAAACGCTCGCGAATAAAACGGCGTGGGAAATTTCGGTGATAATAATAATCGCGGAAACTTTTGTTTGTCGTCCGCGCGATTGTGTAATAAAAGCACTCGCGACGACCGGAAACGTTCAAAGTCCAAACGTCAAGCCAACGAACGCTTCCGGTCGGCATCTTAGCTCCGCCCACAGCCACGCCCATACGACGGCTACGAGGTGATATCGATCGGACGATCGATCCCTTCCGATTCAGTCTCTTCCGTATCGTCTTCGGGTGCGGTCTTCCGGTAATCGTTCGTCTTTATAATTAATCAATCGTTCGTCTGTGCGTCGGTTTTGAGTGTAGTTCTTTTTTTTTTACTTTCCCGTCGAGTGCGATAGAAAAACGACGCGTCCGCGACGCGTTCAAGTCGAATCGTGTCGTTCAACGTCGTCGGAGGAGGTCCAGTGAACGGAAACACTAAACAGGTAAGACTATTTCATTATTATTATTTTCTCCGAGTTTTATTAGGATAGTAAAATCGCGCGATCGTCGCACGGGAACGGCGACGACGGTGTTGAGTCGATGACTTTTTTTTCCAACTATTTTAATAAGTAGTCGCAGATTTTTTTCGGTTAAAACAATTATAGCTCGTAATAATATTATATAACTGCGGTTTGTAACGAATAAATTCTAAATCAAACCATCCCACTCGTTGTTTATTACAAAACGCGATGATCAACGCGAAACACACACACGTCATGTGTGCCGACTGTGTGTGTGTCGGGCGTGTGATTAATCGTTTTGACGCGTCATAAAGGTGTAATTATAACAATATAGACGATAATACGCACGTAATGGATCGATGGGCTGCGAATAGAAATTGTTCACAAAGAGTTTTCGAAAAACAATGCTTTTCAAGCGCGCGCGTTACATAATAAATATAAAATTATTTTTATTTTTTTCAATTTTCGACCGTTTTGTTTTATATTATATTTTTTTTTTTTTTGTTCCTTTTTTCAAAGTAAAGTCGTTTTTCGACGCGTTCGTCGAATCCGCGACCTATCGCGTAATTAAAATAAAATCGAACCGGATATTAGTCGTCGCTAAAAATACGAATATACCCTTAAAAACCACGCGGAATCGTCCGAAATTGCGGAATAATTAAATTTCTATATCGGGTTCGATACAGTGTTTCGAACAGCACGGTCTGACGGGGAGGTTATCGACTATGACTGCGATTTTAAAAGACGTAAAACGCTCGCGAAAACGTATAATTCTATAAACTGGCGGCGCAGGAGGAGGGCGGCGGCCGACTTTTATTTTTTTCTATTAAAATTATCGCCCGATAATAGACCTAAAATCGTCGCCCATAATAAGTATTAAATGGAAAAAACGAAAAGACGAGTGATTTGTAAAATAAAAACTGCTTTTATTTAAAAAAAAATAATTTATATAGCCTTAAAAACCTCGCGGAATCGTCCAAAATTGCGGATTAATACTATTTCGGGTTCGATACAGTGTTTCGAACAGCACGGTCTGACGGGGAGGTTATCGACTACGATTTTGAAAGACGTAAAACGCTCGCGAAAACGTATAATTCTATAAACTGGCGGCGCAGGAGGAGGGCGCCGGGGCCGACTTTTATTTTTTTCCATTAAAATTATCAATAGACCTAAAATCGTAGCCCATAATCGAGAAAACTTCAAGACGAGTAATTTAAAAAATAAAAACTACTTTATTTAAAAACGAACGATTTGTACAGCCTTAAAAACCACGCGGAAACGGCGGAATGATTAAATTTCTTTTCGGGTTCGATACAGTGAGTTTTAAACAGCATGGTGTTCTAAAAGGACGTGAAAACGCTCGCGAAAGCGTCGTAATATTCGAAGACGTGTTTCAAATCGTATTTTATCGACTTTGTCGGCTAATTAATAAAAAAAAGACTAGCGATCGCGCGTCTGTACGGTTTAAAAAATCAAAACGTCGTCGCCCTCGTTTCGGAGACATTTCGCCCGTCGGACGGGAAATACGCGTTAATAACGTGTATTGCGCACTCGAAATAACACCGTAACAATGTACGCAGGTACACACGACAATAAGCGCGCGACTGAAGTTTATTTATTTTCTCGACAATTGAATGTTTAAGTAAATTGGAAAAAAACAAATCTCGATTTATTAAATGTGTGTTAACACTTTCTTTTAGATTTCGAAATTAAATTTTCAGTCTGTTATATTTCTACGACGTTATTCGTCCTACTTTCCGTTGCGCTCTTCTTCTTTTTTTAATTTCGTTTCTCGTTTTCCTCTTGCGATAAAAGAAAAATGTTTACTTAAAAAAAAAAAATAAATAATGAAATACTCGTATTTACCATCCATCGAGTCCGTACAATAAGAGGGGCATTTCGTGTTGTTTTCAAAACGAACTGCGCGGTTTGTTGCCCGTCGGGGTTGACGTTTATTTTCGAGACTCGTAAAAGAACTAGTTCGCAGAGTTGTGTTTGCTTTTAAATCCCCGGCGGTTTATCATCTCTCGAAATCGTCTTCGGATCCGAATTAATTAATCGATTTGATGCGAACGGCCAATTCGTTTTTTTTTTTTAATGAGAATAATTTTAAGATTTATCAAGCACACATTTGGTGTCTCGGCGTCCGTTTCGACTGTCGTGTCTTAATTTTTCTACTTTCTTTTTCCACTCGAAACAATATTATGTTTTCAAAAGATTTATGTTTCGGTTCTTATTCGCCAACAATCGGTTCTAACGATTTCTATTTTATTTGGGCCCCTTTTTTTTTTACTTTCGATTAGACGAAATCCGTCTGACAACGCGTCGTCGCGTAAAACAAATCCAATCACTTTAAAACACGACGACGTGACCGCGATTTTTTAAACGAAAACGCAGGGCAATTCATTTTAGACTCTTTATAATTATTAATACATTGCGACTCGTTTTGGTTTTTGATTTTATTAAAACGCCGCGGGACGCCGCCGAACCCCCCGAGTTCAGTGTAAACTTTGTAAAGTCCAACGTGAGGTAGAAAAACAGATAAATATTTTTAGGGAATATTAAATGTATACGAGTCTGTGGCGCCGAGTTCTCGATCGTACTCGAACGTAATGATGTTATAAATATTTAAAATGATAAAAAATTGGATGATAAAAAAAAGATTTTCGGTAGATTAATTCGGATCGACGCAAATGTTTAACCGGATAACGATGTGCGCTTTTACTCGTGATGTTCGTTTAACTCGGCGTTTCCCAACTTGGGGGGGGGGCGTGTAAACATTTCTGGGGAGGCGTAAGCAGTCATTACAAAATACAATTTTTATTTATTCGATTATTTTTATTTTAAAATGTAGGGAAAATATGAAAAATTATAATTATATTATCATCAATAAAATTGAATTCATCCCGGATATTTTATAATTTCTTCGTAAAGTACACAAAAAAAGTGATATTATATTTTTCACGTTATAGAAGGTGGTGGGGGGGGGGGCGCGAGAGTTTCGAAAATCTACAAAGGGGGGCGTAGAATAAAAAAAGGTTGGGAACCACCGGTTTAACTCGATAATTTTGACGAATCGCATAAAACTGAGGCCAAATATTTAAATATAGTCTGTCGTGTTTCGTTTCGATTTTGACTTTGAACTTGCGCTTTTTCACAATCGTTCCGTTTTCGTTTCTCTTCCGCTCTCGATGGCGGGGGATCCGATTTCGGCGAATATTTTATTCGGGCGCGGTCGCCTGTAAGGGGTCATTCGAGACGTTTGCGCGTTTTCCCGGAACGGGTTTCGGGTCGGTTCGCGGGCCCCCCGAACACTCGGTGTGACGTCTCGCGTTACCTTTGGCAGTTACCGATTTTATTAATTTGGGTTAAACGCGCGGACAATATAGCGTTTATTAGTGTGTTTGAAACGATTTTCGAAAGGTAGAAAATAAGGACTTACGCGCGCACAACGAGTTCGATCCGCCATCGCGATTAAATTACACGATCGTGTTCGAACCGTGTTTTTAAACTTTTGAAAGTACGCGTTTAGGTAGTAGTATAATATAAGACTTTCGTCGTCGTCGCCGCCGCGTGCGAGTCATGTACGTTTCGCGAAAACCGTCGCGAAGCGTCTGAGCGAATAATAACGTGTGTTTGCGCGTGAAAAATCGCATGGAAAACTTTGTCTGTTTGCCGCCGACGACGACGCGCGTCTCGACGATAACCGCGCGAAAGAGTCGTCGAAAGATACACACGCGGACGGGATTGTAATTATTTCCCGGGAAACGTGGCGCGCCCCTTTGATCGTCGAGCGGCTCGTGTCAACAGGAACTTTCGTAGTCTCGATTCAATCGTCTCGAAAGCGTCTGCGGGACGCGCGTTTCGTCGCGCTAAACACATTCGTCGTGTCTCCGGCGGAAATACTCTCGTTTTTCTCGCCTCGTCGATCGTTTGGAATTCGCGGAGACAAAATCGTCGATTTAACATATTATTACAGTTTAGAACCTCGATTATCCAAACTAATTGGGACCGCACCTATTTCGGATATTGGAAATATAAAATAAAAGTATTTATTAAAATTATTATTAATATTTTATTAGAATTACATTATTACTTTATAATTTGTCGACATAATTATCAATTTTAATTTGACGAGTTCGGATAACGGAACGTCCGGATACGCTAATTATTGTAGTTCGGATAATCGAGGTTTTCTACTGTATTCGAAAAATATCATTAAACGTCCGTAAAATTGATCAAAACGTACGACTTTTAATTACAAACAATGTTCTACTCGATATATTTTAGTCGGAGGCGTACGCGGTTTTCGCATAAATCAATCGTTTTTTTCCCCGTTTCGTTCAAAGGGTGTTTATTCAAATCGCTGTTTGTCCGTGAAATATTATAATATCATAAAGTAATGTTATCGTTGACTTTATTCCCACGCGAACTACTTGATTTGCAATTATTTCGGTCGTGCAAAAGTGCCCGTCAGAGTGTGCTTTGTTTTTAAAAATTCCAAAGAAAATGGGTTTTTTTTTTTTTGATTGATTTCGCACGACATTTTGGCGTAGACGGTAGATATCGACCGCAAATCGAAGAAAATCATAACCGCGACGACGTGACGGTTTTTAATAATATTAATGTTTTTGTTGTTAACATGGCCCGACGCCGTCTCGGACGAAACCAAACGTACGTTTCGGGACGACTGATTGCGCCGTTTCTCGCGCGGCGCGGGCTTGTTGTGTGTTTACGTCGCGCGTCTCCGAAATATCTTTATCGCCGTGAGATCTGTCCCGAGCGAGTTTCGCGTTTCGTATAATTATTTGTTTGCAGGAAGATGAGGAGAGATGAGTAAAAAATTACGTCTTCCCTTTTCTCTTTTATAGCCTCACTAGGCCGTTTTGGCCGACAGTGCATTTGATTTATTTCTTAAAACTATGATGCAGTAAAAGTGACGCGGTGTACGAATTTAAGGACTCGCTGGTTGTGTCGGTTGTTTCGTCTTGTCCTGGGGATTGGTGCACACGTATTCCGGGACGTTAAATCTAGCTAGGGTGACCATACGTCCTTTTTTTGATGTCCCGTTGTCCCGGGAAAATACAAACTGGACGCTATATTATTTTCATCCCGTTCTTTCCATAATATCATTACCGTTACAATAATTTTGTAAAAGAGAATAAATCTATGAAACAAATATAAAACAGTTTTATTGTAATCATTTTATTCTTAGTCAAAAGTCAAGTCTTCTAATTGTTAAAAGAACGTATTAAATTTATAATTATGGATAAATATGCAGTTTTTTCGAGGGTTGGTGGGGCGGGAGAGAGTATTAAAACGGTTTTCTTCTCAAAATGGTCACCCGACCGTAAGCTGAGAGCTCCGCGTTTAGGAAAATCACCTCTTCTCGTCTGTTTTTGAAATAATAATATATAACAACTCGGTCGACCGATTGAATCCCACGAAAAACAAATCGCATTTTTAATTTTTGCCTCCGATTTTCATACAACAACACAATATCGTTTAACCACTCTGGCCCGACTCTGACGTTTTCGGAAAAGTTTTCGAAAAGTTTCGCGTGTTTTCGTATTGATTTGTCGTACGAGTGGATAATTGCCGCAGGTATAATTAGGTTTTTTTCCGTTATTATCGAGTTTGACACGACTGACGTGTTAGTTTTATCGAAGGAAGACCGAGGGAAAAGGTCTCCGGGCCAGAGAGAGTCTGTCGTAAACGGCACTTTAGAAATGAATAGCTATAATTTAGCCGTATCGTATTATAAAACGCACTTGTGAAAATCCGGCACTTCCGAAAATATAAACGTATATCCCCCCGCCCGCCCGGCCGGTTACGAAAGCACTCGCGCGAACGCACTCGAATTATTCGCCCGACAATGTTATATAATAATAGTACCGTTCAATACTTATCTAAATTAAATTCCCACGTAAATTTCATAGGAAAAAAAAAAGGTCCTCTTCTCGTTGAGGTGCGCGTTTTCGGTCGTTCCTGCTCCGTTCACCACGCGACAAGCCGATAGGTCAGGTGTTATATATTATATAAACATATATTATTAGAGCTGATCACATAAACTCGAACGTTTTAAAGGACTACGATCTACCCGAATTAAAATCTATCGATTTTTAACCTTGAAACCCTTTACTCTGAACTGCTATAGCAGTCATGCATCTTGCTGTAATTGCATTGTCACTTTTATATCTCATTAACACTATTGCTTCGAATAGAAATGATAAAACGAAAAAACTATTTTCACAACTGATATTTTGCCGTAAATGGACATTACACATCTGTCGATAAACCCACAACGAACATGACTGCTATAGCGGTTATGCCATTTTACGACTTATACACAATATTATATAACTGCTAGTCATACTCAAATAATTACTACTTAAAACACCATAACTGCTCTAGCAGTGACTGTCCGCGACGCGGACGTTGAATATCTGGCAATTAGAAATAAATAAATAAAAACTCTGGCCACGTTTTTCCGGCGCGAGAACGCAACGTGTGTTTGTAAAACGTTTCGAAATTGACGGGGCAAAATAGACGACGACGACGGGTCGAATGTTTTCGATTGGCGTGGGTAATAATAATAATAATAATTCGAGTAATAATTGTTGAGATGACTGTCAAAGTTTTTGTCGTGTCGCATTCGAGACACGGGCCCTTTCACGCCTCGTCTTTCCGAAAACGACTGCGACCGATATAATATAGCTTTTCCCCTCCCGCATAAATTAAATTAAACAACGCCCCCGTATGAATAAGTAAATAATTGTTAAATTGTTTGTTTCCGGAAAACATAAGAGTGTATAATGCCGCGGCCGCGTTAAATATAACGAAACCCAAGGCTGAACACTGAACGAGTACACAAAGTTTAAGTGAAGTTGAGTTACTACTACTCGGCGTGTAACTTTTCTTTTCTTTTTTCTTTTTCGATTCGGTAGCTTCTCGACGCGCGCAAAAAACTCTGAAAACCGATATTTTGTTATTACTCCTCGCTCGTATAGGCCACTTGTTGTAGCGAGTCGTCTACCCGTCAAAATCGAATTAAACAATCGACCATTTGTTAATATTATTCGCCGACTTTCGGCTCGTATTTTGTAAATCCAATGACTTCATCGCCACGTCGTCGTCGCGTCGAGTCGATCGAGTCTTAATCGAGGATGGGCGTTCCACGAACACGATGACGTTTATAGTTGATTTCTTTGTACAGTACTCCCTCGTTAACGCGAACTCGACGGGGCCGCAAAATAACCTGTTCGTGTTAAAAAAATTTGTGTTAACCGATACGCGAATTATGCTTACACGAACGAAATCGCGTTATTAGAGGAGGTCGAAAAAAATAGACTGACTAAAATATATGATCAATTACATAATATGAAAAATTAAATTTGTATTACAAATTACAATGCATACATTTTATAATAAATATTTATAATTTAAATAAAAAGTCGGTGATGGGTGTCTGCGTGAACGTTACTTGATAATTTTCCAGGCATTGTTATGTGATGTAATAAACGATAAATAAACGAAAAATCTGTTCGTGTTAATCAACAAAACGACAATATGGTTCCTAAAATTTGTTCGAGTTTCGTGTTGACCGAAAAATTCGTGTAAACCGAATTCGTGTTAATGAGGGAGAACTCCGCTTTTTTTTTCGTTCCTCTCGTTCGACTATTGCGATTGAATTTATTTATTTTCATAACAAAACGGGCCGTGACCCAAACTACTGTAATACTACATAATATAATTCAAAAAGACGACGATGTGGTGTACCGATAACGAGTCGCTTCTGACTCGACCGACGCTCTTTTTTTCGTAATAAATACAATCTCAGTCGACTCTAATACGCGACGATCGAATCGGGCAAACGTTCGACGACGGCGCTTCTATTAAAAAAATGTATATTATTCTTTCTCCCGCGGGCCGTCGACGCGTTTCCGCAAACCGTTTCGAACTAGGATTTATGCGTGCACTCGGGGTTTCCGCGGCGGCGGTACACACAATAGTGCTGCGAGCTGTTAATCATTAGTTGCGATTTATTTATCCCCGCCGCCGCCGCCGCCGTGCACGTATAGTATAATTTATAGCGGCGCGCCGCGACGACGACGGCCTATTGTTGTGTTGTGCACGGCGAGTAGCTCTTTTATTAGTTCTTTAATACACTCCTCTTTCATCGCGGTCGGATTACGATTTCTCGCGTATCGAGTGCGCCTTTTTCTCCTGCGACGGCGGCGGCGTGTCGCTTTTTTAATCGCGCGCGCGCAAACGTCAGTTTGATTTATCGCGCGTTTTTAAACGGCCGAGCACGATCGCAAACGTGTCATATTATAATGTATAAATCAGGGATGGCGAACCTTTTTGTACCAGCGTGTCAAATAAAAATGTCGGTTGGATTTTGTTTTCCTCGCGTGTCAACTGGTTTGATAACCCTTCTTTAAACTTGAAAATTCCTACATCTATTTGTAATGATAAATATTATGTATAAATACATATAAATTGGTTTGAATGATAAAACACAAGTCAAATATTATATTGAGCAGTGTAGATATTCAATTCAATACGTTTAGGTATAATACCATAAACTTAATATTTCATTTTTGTAATCTCAATATATTTTAGTCTACGTCCTACGACCAGTGGTTTTTGATGACAAACTTTTTACACAGTCGAGTGTGTCACTAAAATAGTGTGCGAGTGTCATAGGTTCGCCATCTCTGGTATAAATAATCGTCGGGGTGACGACGACGTTGTGTCGCGGATATGTTTAAACGTGTAGGAAGTATTTGTTCTCGCCGTAAAGTTTTTGGCGCGTTCGTCGACCAAGGCGGTCACTTGGGGTTACTTTCCGGTACGTTTTTCGGAGAACCGTTGAAATTATACACGTAGTTATCATAACTCGAAATAATGTCATAGTTTATAATCGGAATACGCGAGTTTGATACATATACAACGTTTAATTGGTAAAAAACATATTTTCAAATGAAATTCGAGTAATAACCCCCCCGATTACGGGATGCCCCCCCGAGTATAAGAAAATTAGACGGCAATATACAGTATAATATGATTCACCCATATGTTATTTTCTCTCTTGTGAGACCTCTAAACAAAATCGACCTCGCGATAAATAGTTTTTTGTCGCGTACCGACGAACGATAAAATGGCATTAATTTTCGTGCCACGACCGTTTTTACTATATATATATTTCTCCGTACGAAACGCGACGACCGTTTTATCGATGCGTTCGACAAAAAATGTACAAAATACAATTTCACAAAGGACGCGGGTTTTTTTCTCCTGCGATACGCGCGCGAATACCTATTGAATATCGTATATATATATATGTGCGCCACGCCGACGACGGTAAGAAAATCGTTCTACCAAAGCGCGCGCGCGCGTACACTTTACATAATCAAAAATAAAATCGCTTCTATTATAGACCGCCGCCGTCGTGGCCATAAATCATAATGCTAGACAGTTATCTAATTTTAACGCGCGCCGCTTGGAAAAAATAAACCGACCCCGCCGCCGCTTTCTTCTCGCGTTCTCAGAGGTCCTGAAATATATTATAATAATATCGCGTCCGCCCCCGTTGTACATATTGTGTTGTTATCGTCGAATACGCGCGAGGTGTAAATAAACTCGCCGTTTTATTACGGCAACGATTCTAATCTGAACGTGAAAAAATATCGCGTTCGGTACGCCTGAAAATGCGTTTGTCTCGACACACGTTTGTCTGAACGTTAGGCCCAACAACGCACACCAAAAGAGCAAAACCGCTTTAAAAACAGTGTTAGTCAGCCAAAACACAGTTTTGTTAAAAATAAAACATAGGAAATAACGTTGCGCATACGTACACTGATAAGACAAAAACAAAACGCAAAACATTTTTTCTTTAAACACCATCCGTCATGACTAATACTGTCTCTGAAGTGTTTACATTTTTCTTTAGTCATAATATTAGTCATATAATATTATTTTTCTTCGTCTCATCGTAATTCACATGTATTATAAATGATAAAATCACGTTGTGAGTGATACGTTTTTGGTTCAATGGATGTACCCATAACTTTTTTTTATCCCTTTCTTCTAAATCGAGTAGAGTGTGTACCACATACAAATGGAAACTTCTTCATCAGATGACATTTTGGATATTGAAAGATAATTATAGTTTAATAATAATAATTTTGGTAACTAGAGTATAAATAAAAATATATTATAATAAGAGGTAAAACGAAACACGCACCGGTAAACAGAAAAGTGTAGTCAATTTGAAGTACGCGCAAAACACGAGTGATTGGTTCTTGTTTTCCCTTGACTAACCTGATATGCGCTTATATAAAACAAATTGTTTTTTTAGTTGACTAACACAGTTTTGCTCTTTTGGTGTGCGATCGGCCTTAGACGTGTTTCTAAACACAAATTCACTCGCTCGCTCGCTGAGCGAACATTTTCTACACGTCTGTTTGTACTCATATTATACCGATGTTGATAAAAAATGCACGGAAAAGATTCGAAAAATGTTCGACGAACAATGTTTGCCCAAACGTTTGTTAGGCGTGGACGAACCTTTAAATTACTATCTATCTGTGCTTCGTTTTCGCGCGCGCGTTTGACATGGTATTTTTTAACCGACGCGTCGTGTGAAGAACGAAAACCGCGTAAAGTTTGTGGATAAACCCGTCCGTTTCGAGACGAACGATAATCGACGCGTGGCGACAAGCCGCCGCCGTTCTGACGATCTCGAATCGCACGGGAGAAAGTAGACGACAAACGCGATGAGTTCTCGGCGCGCTCGCCATTATAATCGCATTAATATTTCGGTTATCTGTTGCGTAATAACGATATTATTTACACGAAAACAACAATAATAATATGTTACGTTTCCGGGAACAACACTTGGAGAATCACCTCGAACGTTTACGTAATACGAAACGCGCGAACAGATAAAAAAAAAAAAAAACAACGACGACGACGACCGCGTCGGCGTCGGTTTTGTATATTTTCTCGACGTTCGCCGACGAAAGCTGCTGTTGTTTGTCATCGCGCGAAATTCTTTTTGATTTTGAAAAAACACGCGCCAATAATAAAATCGTTTTCCCCGCGCGTTTCAAACGAAACGAATTTCATTATTACTAAGCGGCGTCGACGCGTAATTTTTTCCCAAGTACAGAAATATTTTTTATATTCGATCTAAAACTGAAAAAAAACGCGCAAGTACTTTTGTATTAACCGTCTCACAGTGGGATACGTATTTTCATAAAAACCTGGCCAAAATATAAATATTAACAACAACAAAAATCGATTTTCTTAACTTTTTTATATTATATTATATTATGTATATAAATCATAAAAATTAAGCCATTATAGTTACGATTCTGTAGAATTTATTGACATATAGACTCTTCGTATTCACTACCGAAACGGAATCGGTTCTATTGTTTCTACTAGGTTATCCACTAGATGTTTTCAGTCAAAAATTATTTTAAAACGATTAACAATAATTTCAACATCTAATCCGGCGATGGATAGATGACATTGCTGCGTTTTCATCGCCTAGCTGTGTTTCCGCTATTCGAACATTTAATGCGTATTATTGCGACAAAATGAATGCTATTATAGACGTTTAATATGAACGATTGCTAAATACGTTTTGAAATTTCTAATTTTGGCCAGGTTTTCATGAAAATATCCCCACTGCACAGTCCGTCGTCTGTTCGATAATGTCTGGGTGAGACATTCTACACTCGGCCTAACCTAACCTCTACGATTCGAATAAAGTTTTATTTTACGCGTTTATATAAACTCGAATAAATGTGTTTTACACACACGAATAACGCGCAAGGGCGGATTCGGGGTAGGGGTACAGGGGCACGTGCCCCCCCCGGTCAATTTTCTATTGAAAATTTGTTTTTTTTATGTAACTACGAGTATCATAGATGAAAAATTCAATAAATAAGGATAAAAACTACCCCTACTATTATAATCATTATCTGCATTCAAACTGATAAAACAGGGGTCACAGGGGTAACCCGACTTTTTGCTAAAAAACGTTAACGAAAACTTCAATTCCACCTGTAAAACAGTATTAGAATCTATAAACAATAATTTTTTTTGTTAAAAACGATCGCGTGCATTGTTCAAATTATACAATTTGATAGCGAAATACGATCGTATCGAAAACCTCTAAAAATGAATGCTATTATAGACGTTTAATATAAACGATTGCTAAATACGTTTTGAAATTTCTAATTTTGGCCAGGTTTTCGTGAAAATATCCCCACTGCACAGTCCGTCGTCTGTTCGATAATTCTGGGTGAGACACTCGGCCTAACCTAACCTCTACGATTCGAATAAAGTTTTATTTTACGCGTTTATATAAACTCGAATAAATGTGTTTTACACACACGAATAACGCGCAAGGGCGGATTCGGGGTAGGGGTACAGGGGCACGTGCCCCCCCCCCCCCCGGTCAATTTTCTATTGAAAATTTGTTTTTTTTTTATGTAACTACGAGTATCATAGATGAAAAATTCAATAAATAAGGATAAAAACTACCCCTACTAATCATTATCTGCATTCAAACTGATAAAACAGGGGTCACAGGGGTAACCTGACTTTTCGCTAAAAAAACATAAACGAAAACTTCAATTCCACCTGTAAAACAGTATTAGAATCTATAAACAATAATTTTTTTGTTAAAAACGATCGCGTGCATTGTTCAAATTTGAATAGCGAAATAAGATCGTATCGAAAACCTCTAAAAAAAAGAACCCCCCGGATTTCGAGTGACCATAAATACGCGTGTAATTTCGTTTCCAAGTACAGTTTATCGCGCCGTCGTCGTCGTCGTTAGCGGTTTATATTATTATTATTATTATTATAATAATTAGAGCCGCGGGAAAGCGCATTGTTTCAAAGCTCATTGTGAAACGCGCGGCTACTACTATCTCCGTCGTCGTCGTTTGAATTATTTTAGACACGAACGCGAATTACATTTATAGCAAACCGTACGTACGACTGTTATTATTTTATTCCGTATTTTTCCGCTTTTTCCCGTCGCGTTTGACGGTATTTTCATCAACAACAATAATTACAAAAGTTTTGTACTCTCGCGGGAGAAAAATTCCAATTAAAAAAAAAAAATTTAATTGACGGCGCGCGCGCGCGTGAGAAATAAAATTTGTAAATATTAAATTTACAAAACGATTAAGTAACGAAACAAACTATGTTATTATTATTATTAGGGCTCGGATTTCAATGCATTTGCATCTTTTTTTTTGGCATATCTTACGCGATGCTTTCCAAGCTACAAATATGTTTCAAGTACTTTGCGATCTAACCACAATAATTTTTTGGTGCATTTTTTTGCTTTTTTTGCGGATTCTTTAGCGGATTTCATCATTTTTAGGGCATTTTTTGACGGTTTTAATACATTTTTTAATTTTTTAGGACATTTTTGACCTATTTGTCGTAATATGACTAAAAAAATTGACCTCATTGAAATGTAAGTGCTACATAAGTAGTATAGTACTACGTAATAAAAAAATTATTTTCATTTTGAACTATTTTAACTAATTTAACATCGGGTTTTCCGGTTTTTACAATCTTTATGTCACACTATCCAATTAGCCGATATTATTGCTCATTTTTTAATAATAATTTAATTTGAATTTATTTTTATAAATAATGCATTTTTTGAAACGTCATTTTTTGATATTTTTAGGGCATTTTTTTGATATTTTTAGGGCGTTTAGATCCGAGCCATAATTATTATTATTGAATTAAAAGCGTCGTTTTAATCGATCGTCGTCGCTCAGCGCACCCAATGTGTTCGTCGTCTATTTGTTCGCGCGCACGTTTTATTAATTATTTTTCCAACTTTAATCGATCAAATCTTTTTTTTTATAAATCAAACTTTTCGCAGCCGTAATGAAACGATAATGCTCTCGAAATAATAATTAGTTTTATCGACGTAAAAGTCATTTCGGGCGCGTAATATTATAATATATAATTGGTAGAATCGTCGTCGATTTTTAGAGAAAAACTCGTGTGAAAAATCGCAAAACACCGTTCGTAGATTCGCGATCGAAATCCTGTCAAGCCCCCGTAAAATAATTGAAAAAAAAAAAACAGTTTTAACGCCGCGATTGAAAAGAGAAACAAAGGATAAACGTGCTTATTGGATACGATTATGTCCTGACCACCATATCGGAATGTTTTCCAGACCGATTTCGAGCGTCCACATTGTCGCGAAATGAAATCGGCGACGCGAGAAAGCATTCTCCGAGTTGAAACGACCGTGTTCGACTGTCGCGTGCCGCGGTCGGTTTAAAATATATGTAAAGTAGGCGAATTTCTTTGGAAACTTCTTCGAACCGGCGCGGCGGCGGCGTGCGATTTCCGACAGGTGCTATTTCCGCCGGCCCGAAGTGCTATTGTTTCCGAACACCGTGACTCCCCCCACTCGACGAAACTCTTTTCGTCGCGAGCCCCACGCGAACGAACCCCGTCGTCGTCGGCGATCTACCTTTTCGATACGGTTTCGACGAACACGAATAACGACGCCCGTTTTTTGCGTGCCCCGGAAGGATACGAATTTCAATAAAGTCTCTCGTAACGATTTCAGCGTTAAAACGAGTTGCCGCGGTAAATTTATAGTCAAATAATATTTTTATAAAAGGCCGAAAGGTTTGGAGGCGCCTGATTTAAACACTGGGAAATTGCCAGGACGAATCCGCCAAAGTGACGATAATATTGTAGTGTTGTCGTTGTTCGCTATTATGCGCCGAACGTTTCGATCGGCGCGTCCGCGGGATTTGCCGCGAACACGATGAATAATGTAATGAGAATAAAGATTAGCGCGCGGGTTTCGTCGAATGCGTAAAACGATTAACGGCGCGAATATAATAATAATAATATGCTAATCAAACACACGCGTGTGCCAGGCGAATTAAAACCGACCGACGCGCGACGACGACGCGGCGACGATAATCGAACGCCGATCCTGTTGCGAAAACTTTTCGTTCGGCGTGGTCCTCGCTTATTCAGGATTTTCGAAATGAATAACGCGCCGCCTCGTCTCCGAACACTCGACAAATTCCGTTGTAATTTGATTTTTCGTAATATTTTTACCCAAAGTCTGAAGCGCTCGAATTCCTCTCGATATCTCTCGTGACGGTAGGCGGCGGCGATTCGATTTTGGATCACGAATATGATTACACTCGTGTCGTCCGGTTGATCCTGGATAACATTCTGCGTATCGCGGTCGTCCTCGCGAGCGCAGGATTTAAAAAAACTAAAGGGAAAAACCCGTTCGGGACGTAACGACGATAATATGTGTCTGTCGAGCTCTTCGTGTCGGTGAGAATTTCAATTGTTGCGAAAATTTCCGTCGTCGTAAGCTCTCTCTGCGTCACGAGGCACGTCGCGTTTCGAATACGAAATTATAAAATATTTCCTCACGATATATTTTTTATTTTCCGCACTTTGAATTTTTCTTTTCCCCTCTTCCTCTCTCGAATCGTCCTGACCCCTCTATGGAAAACCAATCGCCGCGACCTTTTTCTCTCTTTTTTTTTATACATACAATAATATAGTCTGCGCGCGTACAAAGAACGGGGCCAATCTTTCAAACTGTATAAATTTATCGAGTATTTCGCGCGTTCTCCGAAGTTGTCGGCGCCGCCGCGGCCGCATCGATGTTTTCGCTATATTTCCGTTCGCGGCGGCGTGAACTTGTATTTTTCATGTCAAACGTGTTTTGTCTGCCAATGTCGTGGTTGATCAAACAGTCGAAAAACAACGAAAATTCTCCAGTACAGACGTGCGCTTTCTAACGATAACGTCTATTAGAAATCGTCGCGAAATCGTCGCGTTGGATTGTGAAGATTTTCTAAAAACCGGACGAATGGGGAACGATATACACCAGGACGAAGGACTAGCTGTAGCGACGAGCTCGCGAAAAACGAGAGCCAAAAAACGGTTTGACGTTTTGCGAGTGAAAAATAAAACGTATTTATTTATTTTTTCCGACCGGTCCAGATCGGTATTAAATATTTATTTTGTTTTTATACGTTTTTCGGGTGGGGCCCGTGCCAGAGTATCGCTACCTCGTGCCGAAAGCAATTTCCTGGATTACGCTTAATGTGAATGTGTGTTTTGTCCTTATTGATTAATTTACGATATTGTATTATTCATTATTCGCTATATAAATACCACCGCGATTGTTATTAGCGTTCGTTTACCAAAAAAAACCAAAAAAAAACCCGATTTCTCTCGTTTCGTTATTACGTATATAACACTTTCTTCCTGGATAATTCGAATAGATATAATTTAAGATTTAAAACGTAAAATCAATCGGTCGATGTGTCGGCGGATGTACGCGCGGAAAGAAAGAAAACGATGATAAATAATTTTCACTGATTCTCTTAATTTTTCGTGTATTAAATTTTTATAAAGACGAATAAATAAAAACAAAAAACCTGAAAAACTATACCGTCCTGTAGTCGACTTTTCGCAGGACACGCGTGTTCGCAACTTGCTTTTTCCTTTTTCGCTTTCCTCCCTCTATTATCTATGATGTTTATTGATTTATTTTTAATTTTATATTTTATTTTACATCGTCAGATTACTGCAGGGCCTCACTGAGAAAACTCGTGTGGGGAAGGCCCAGGAGTTATCTAAGTTTACAATTTTATCGAATTTTTAACACTTGAACTCAAAATGATATAAAAATTACACAAATTACCTATTGGACAGGTGTGTTTAATATTACATTTATTTATTCATATGCGACACAATAATATTTTATTCGTATTTACAGGACGAGAGCTCGCGCGAACACGTCGAGTTTTTAAAGTCATAGCCTCTTCGACTAGACGAAAGCATTCTTTTTCGTCGCTTTTCAACGCAAATCGGATGGGAAAGTTCAAGAGTCGGGGAACCCCTAGTGCAGACCTACAGGTCAGTGTACGTTTTTAAATCGCTATTTTTATCAAAAAAAAAAAAGAAGAAACAATTTGAAAGTGCTTTTTTTTTTTCACTATTTCTATGGCCATAAATAGATTGTTTTTATAAATCGTTACGATTTGTGGATCGTTTGCGTTCCACGGCGCGGTTTGATCGACGCGTTTACGACGATCGTCTCAGACGCGACGTCGCGTAAATATAAAGTATGATTAAAAGGGGTCGGGGGCGACCGAAATGAAAAAAAATAAATAATATTCGGCCGTAACGGCGGCGGTACCCTCTAATAGCGGCGCGGTTTATATTTAATAAAGTAGATGACTATATATACGTAAAAACCTGGACTGGAGTTAATTAGGTCGAAATATGCAATTTCAGAGTTTCCGTAATATTTTTTAATAGTGGCGCCGCCGCCGCCGCGAACACTTTTGAATAATTTCGGCGCGTTTATAAAAAAGAAAAGAAAAGAAAACGCGTTTTGTTTTACTCGATTAAAAGATCAAACGTGTGTTTAATTAAATATAATATCCGTGTGCCGTCTTGCGGGGGTTTTCGGAAATCGACGGTTTTTAAATCCTCTTTCGAAACTCGTCGTCGTCGTCGCACTGTCACTTTGGCGGAGATAATATATAAGAACATATCATTACACCTCTCGTATTATCCTTTACACCAGTGGTTCCCAACCTTTTTTTATTCTACGCCCCCCCTTTGTAGATTTTTGAAACTCTCGCGCGCCCCCTCCCCCCCCTCAACCTTCTATAACGTGAAAAATATATTATCGCCTGTACTTTACGAAGAAATCGTCAAATATCCGGGATGAATTCAATAATTTTATCGATGATAATAATTATTATAATTTTTCATATTTTCCCTACATTTTAAAATAAAAATAATTGAATAAATAAAAACTGTATTTTATTCCCAGGTTGGGAAACGCTGCTTAACGCGTACGCGTCGAACGACTGTTTTCGCAAATATTTATATATTTTTTCAGCCGATTATTTTTTTGAAATACGTTTCTATTATACTACTCTCTGCGTTTCTAACGGTTTTTGCGGCGGCCGCGTTTCCGTCGGATTCGTTCGTACGGTCTTACTCGTATTTTCAAAAATCTAAACGTTTATTTCTCTAGCCGACGACGACGATGAATTTCATTCGAAACCGGTCGTGTCTATTCTTTTACATAATACTCCGGGCAAGACCTGTTTTGTTTTTTTCATCGATATTAATAATTTTAATAAATTATTTTCCACATAGATCAACGTACGTCGATAATAACAATTTATCGTAAAGAGGTCATTCTAGGTCTACCTCCGACCACACTACGTTTTCTACTACGAAATTTCTACGTTTGTTCGTCCGTTTTTTCGCGGACGTTTCGCGCAGAGCCCCGAACTTGTACCCCCCCCCACCCGGGCGGGGGTGTTTGTTCGTGTTTTTACACAGACCTTTTTATTTTTTCCGAGTAAACCACCCCGTCGTCGTCGTCGTAAGCCGTAAGAGAATTCGTACCGATATTCTAAACGCGCGGAACAACGAGAAATTCGTCGAAATACGCGCGCGTCGTACATACCGGGCGGGTAGGGAGGGAGGGGGGGCAGGTATACCGGAACGAACCGAACTATGATATAATATGATAATATATTAATATATGCCGAATTCGGTCAAGTAGGTACGTCTGGGGTAATAGAGTTTCGCATTATCGTGATGTAACATTTACGAGCGCCGGAATATTATTACAGTCGACGAGTGGTGGTGGTGGTTGGTGTATACGTATGCGCGCCGCCGCCGCCGCCGCGATGATATTATTACGAGCCCGCGCGTACGAGTCGACTGCAATAATATTGTTGTCGATCAGAGCAGCTCGTGCGGTTGGGGTAGTGCAGTGGCGTGGCGGTCGGGAATTTGATACAATAAACAAACACGCAAATCGTATTTTACAAAAGCCGCGGAGGAGATGATCGCGGTATATCCATTTATTATTATCGTGTAACCGAGTGGGCGACCGAGTGGTGCGGCGCGGCGGCCCGCCAGAGTATCGATAGGAATCGCGCGTAAAATGTATATTATAAATATCAATCTCGGTCGGATCGAAAGGACACGTGTAAATTATCGACTTTGCGTGATGATTACACGGTTAGGTTTTCGTTTAAGTTCGTTTTTTGGAAATTTCAAAACAAATTGTTTGTAAATAGGCGCAAAACTCTGGTGACGATCGATAGGAATCGCGTAAAATGTATATTATAAATATCAATCTCGGTCGGATCAAAAGGACACGTGTAAATTATCGACTTTGCGTGATGATTAGACGGTTAGGTTTTCGTTTAAGTTCGTTTTGAATCGTTTCTTTGAAAATTTCAAAACAAATTGTTTGTAAATAGGCGTGACACTCTGGTGACGATCGATAGGAATCGCGTAAAATGTATATTATAAATATCAATCTTGGTCGGATCAAAAGGACATATGTAAATTATCGACTTTGCGTGATGATTAGACGATTAGGTTTTCGTTTAAGTTCGTTTTGAATCGTTTATTTTAAAATTTAAAAACAAATTGTTTGTAAATTGGCGCGACACTCGAAGGAAAAATATTAATTCTCGGCCAGATTGTGTGGATTATAGTGTGTGATGATTAGACTGTTAGGTTTTCGTTTAAGTTCGTTTTGAATCGTTTTTTAAAATTTCAAAACAAATTGTTTGTAAATAGGCGTGACACTCGAAGGAAAAATATTAATTCTCGGCCAGATTGGTGTGGATTATAGTGCGTGTGATGATTAGACGGTTAGGTTTTCGTTTAAGTTCGTTTTGAATCGTTTCTTTGAAAATTTCAAAACAAATTGTTTGTAAATAGGCACGACACTCGAAGGAAAAGTATTAATTCTCGGCCAGATTGTGTGGATTATAGTGTGTGATGATTAGACTGTTAGGTTTTCGTTTAAGTTCGTTTTGAATCGTTTCTTTTAAAATTTGAAAACAAATTGTTTGTAAATAGGCGTGACACTCGAAGGAAAAATGTAAATTCTCGACTTTGCGTGACAATTAGACGGTTAGGTTTTCGTTTTTTGAAAATTTCAAAACAAATCGTGTTTGTACGTCGTTATATTCGATGCGTTTTGTCGAATCGAAAAAACAGACGGGTGCAGACGATCGATAGGTGGTACCGCTGGGCTTTTAAAATTGAAACTCGCTCGGTCTGTCGAAAATAAAACACGATTTCCAGTGAAATAGGCGGGGGGCGGGGCTACGAAACAGTTTGCAGCTTTTCTCTTATTTCGTTGAATTCTTCCGTTGAAATTTGATCGTTCGTCGAAAAAAGCTTATGGAAAAAATCGCGTTTTCGACCTGGCAAAAAAAAAAATAAAAAAAACATTTACAAAAGTATTTATTTTTATACCGCGGTATAATATTATATTGTTCGCCGCCCCCTTTATCGAGTAATATTTTTCAATAAACCGTGCGCAGTATTACGCGTTGTTTTTCCTTCTCTCTCCACTCTAATAATTGGTCTGTGTGCGATTTATAACGGCGAGACTGGAGGAAAAAATAACACTCGCGGTAAAAAATACCCGAGTTAATAAAAACGTAAACAAACAAACCTTTGGGGCCGCGCCCGGCGTTGGCGATAAAAACCGTATGAAAATTATGAAATTTAAAAACACGTGTACGTTTTTTTTACAAACAGATATTATTAATTTTTATACGTTGTAATTATATTATAATATTCATGGAAATTTCCTTCGCGAGAAGAACGGAATAACAATAATAATTATTTAGGAATAACAAATATCGTCGCAAAAACGACGACGCGCTAGTACGTAATCGCTATTATTAAGTTTTCTCGAAAAGCGTCTCTTTTTAATTTTCGTATCGTTTTCCTTATAGCGGCTGTCCTGCGATAATCTCTCGTTCGCAACAGATTGGTTTCGTCGACCGCGGACGAGCTTAACCGCGCGTGAGACATATTATATCGTTTGCCGTTTTCACCGAAAACAATTAAAATCATCGCTCGCGGTGAACGAAGGACAGGGGAAAAAACGGGGTGTGTGCGCTATTATTGTTATCAATTCAGTGTCGGGACTTGTCTAGATAATTATTATCTATCTTTCGTCTCGTCTAAGATACACTTTTTACAAGTCGTCTTAATTTTTATTTCAGATAAATATTCTCCGCCTAGTTAGGTAAATTTTCGAATGACCGTTTCTAGTATTGATAAAAATAAACGTATGTTTAGAGAAAGAAAAGGATCTTGATACTAGTTAAAAGATGAATTAATTTGGTTTATCCTTTATCTTTATCAGGATGATTGTTTTTTCGGTTATCCGGTCCCCTAAACACTGATTCGATCGTTTCTGCGGTTTTATTTTTTAATTCGGGTAGTTTTTCGTTGCTCCTTTCTCTCCTGCCGCCGCCCGCCCGCCCGCCGCGAAGGATACGACGTAGAAGGAGCTCTTTCTTTTCGCGTCGCTAGCTCGCTTGTAAAATTATTCATACGAAGCGGCGGGGCACGATCCACAGTCGTCGCGCACGGGACGGAAAAATACTCGTTTTATGACGCGTTCTTTTTTCTTTTTCTTTCTAGATATATCCGTCGAGTGCCGGGTCGACGAAACGCCCGGGTCGAGCGAACGCCGTTTTCAAGTGAGTAATTAAAGTAAACATCTCGCGTTTTTTTTTTTCCCCCGAACAATAGACCTATTGTTTCGCGCGACTCTTGACCACTAAAATACAAGTCTCGCGACACTGTGCGTTTGAAAAAAAGAACGCGCCGGTAATCTTCTCTCGTACACCTATTCGCTCTTCACGACGACGTTTCTTCAACAATATTATAATAGTCTTTTTGAAAATGAAATTCCAAACGGTCGAAAACGTTTCGAGATTTATCGTGTATAAAAAACACGACGTGTGTCGTCGTGTTAATCGCGAGAGATTTCCGGAGTGATTTGGTTTCAATGACAAACGTCATCGGCACTCCCGTAGGGATTAATTCCGCGCCGGCCGTATACGTGTGTTTATAATATAATAATCGGAGCCTTTTTTTTTTATTTATTTCGCATGTAGCCGAGTCGACACACACAAAGCCCTACGCCGATTCGTATCGAATAATGATTCTCTTTTTTTTGTCGAGCCGCACGCATATCTTTACGAAGGAAAAATCCGAAACACGAGTAGCCCTACAGTCAACAACCAAAATGTTCTACGTTGTTCAACAACCGGGGTACCCGGGTACCCACCATATTATTTTCATTGAAATATATGTGTACATTATTGAATTTTTTGGTTTGAATGTGAAGGATAAACTAAGTTATTTTCGTCACCGAGCGAAAATAATCGATTATGAGGAATAGTTCTTATATTTTCAACTTTTATTGGGTACATGATCTTTATTATAGTTAGAGTATATTCGTGTTTGTTCATCAGTAATCAATCACCAGCGTGTTTACGAATAGTGTGGACATTTCCAATACGTCTTTGTAAAAATTTGATTTCTACAGTTTTGTTTTATATTTATGTTATTTATATATTTATAAATACTACAATGGTTTTATATATTTTTGTTTTATTGACGGAACAGCCATGAACGCTTAACATTTTAATGCTATGGGTACCCGGGTACCTGGTTGTTGAACAACCTTGTTGTTAAATTCAACCTAGAAAAATAGACACTAGATATCAATAGAATTGTATTTATTTGCACAATTGAGTATAAATATATCTATAAGATGAGGATCCAGAAGGATATAGGCATACACTTTCGGAAAAATTAAAAAATCTTGTTTGAAATTGAAATGGGTAGCCGGGTACCCGGTTGTTGACAGTAGGGGTAGAAACGACGTTTTATTGTATCAGGTCACGACGAAACATATTATTTCGGTATACGACGAGTTTCTTATGGGTTTTTCATTTTTTTTGTTTTTTTTTTTCAGGTAATCGCAGAAGCACAATAAGCCGATTCCCCGCCCTACAAGTGATGAATTCGTTTCCAAGCGTTAGGTGAGCGGTTAGGTTAGTTCATGAGCGGTGGACGTGATTTTTAATGCACTAAAAATGCATTAAAAATGCCAAAAATTATAGACAACTTATATTATGTTCTCGCATTTAGGTGATCGTACGCGGAAAACACCGACGACGTAGAAAAAAATCGAAGCTCCTGTCGGACAAAAAAAAAAAGTCCTGGCTAGTTCCTTAGAACGTGCGACTAGGAAGTCGCCGCGAAACCGGCCGGTAATTTGCCTGGAACGAAACTCGTCGCCGGTGAGTAGTTTGAATTTTTTATCGTCGCGCAGAAAACAAATAATAATATGATGTTATCATTTATTACAATCGCAGGCCGACGCGCGTTTCGCGTCGTAAACGTCGTCGTTTTTTAAATCGCGAATTTATAATATTATCTCGGCGGTAAGTCGTCGTCTCGCGGTAAAAAAAAAAGCAGAAGTTGTCCGGACAAAACGGCTGAAAAAGGAGACGAGGTATTATTGAATACCTCGTCTCCTTTGAGAATCGATTATTCGAATAATAGACGGAAAAATAAATAAATAGTCGATTCGATGGAATTACGATTTTTTACATTCTCATAATATCATAATATAGTTTAAATCTCGTTTGACGATTATTGTTATTATTATTATTACTACTACTACGAGTATAAAGGAAACGATTTTCTTATTATTTTTCGATTTACGATTCGAACGAGTAGTAATAGTAACTCGTTTTCGACCGTTTTGTAATATTTCCGACAGCGTATTGTGTGTGTGTGTGTGTAAAACATTACACAACAATACGAAAAATGAAAAAAAACGTCGTCGCGTAATGAAACCGTTTCTCTTTGTGTCGATCGATCAAACTATAATCTAGTATTGATATTTACTATTGGCGACGATTTAAACACTGTTTAATTTCTTTACCGTCGTACGTGTTTTTTTTTTATTTTTTAACAAACAAACATTAAATAATAGAGTCGCCTCCGTTAAAAATAATATTTAGATAACTATTTGTTAAAAACTCCTCGTCCGAATCGAAAACGTGTGTGTGTTTTTCTTTCCAAAACCGAACGAACTTTTAAAAAAACAACGTTTTCATAACATCACGTCGATCGGTCGATATTATTTACGAGCGTATACGTTTAATATGCGATCGCGACTAATTCGCGTTTTGCCGAGCGATAAATAAAAAAAAGCAAGTCTCATTACCATAACACATCGCCGTTAATTAAAACGAAACGACGACGTTGTTTTTCGCCGGCGGTAAAATGTGCGTGTTAATCGAAATCAAAGAAAATATTATTGCCGATGGCGAAAAAAAAAAAACCTGCGTTTAATTAACTGATAAATACGCGTTTAATGAATATTAATGTTATTGTAATATCGATAAACATTGAAATGTGTTTATAATCGGTGCAAAGGTATACCTGCTGTATAATATTACAACGTCGTGTTCCGGTCGTGTCCGTTTATTTCGGCTTTGTATTACATACGTATTTCTCTTCGGAATATGTAATATTTTATCGTCTTTGTGTTACGTATATTCTCGCAGCTCGTTATTATTATCGTTAGAAAAACAAATCATTTTACGGCCGCGCGACGCGCGTGATTCCGCAGAGAAACGTGTTTAAAACCCATTTTCAAGTAGTTTTACGGTCGCGGGCCACACGTTTTAGAGCGCAAAACACGCGTCGGCTTTCTAATCGGGTCGAGTTTCTTGTCGTGTCTCGAAAATTAGAAAGCCCTCTAGAGCAGAGGTTAGATTCAAACTTTTTCATCCCCAGGCCGCTCCTTTGAGTCTTCACAAAATGTTGACGGCTCCCAAATTATAAATGACAAAAAAATCAACGTTGTGATATGAATGTGTAATTTATACTAATATTATTTATTTACCGTATTACATATTATATATGAAAAAATTAAGTAGTTATTGTAGAAAAAATTGCGATTCGATATTTTTACGTTTAGTCTTGGTAAATACAAATCGATAAAATAATAAATCGCTATCGCTATAACATTATGGAAACTACGCGACAAATTAAAGCGAATGATTATTGCAGACAATATTCAACGTTTTTCGTAAAAATATTTATTGCTTTTCAATTATATTATGACGCGGCTTCGACCTTCGACAACTCCCACAGTTTGAACACCTCTGCTCTAGAGAGTAACATTTCCCGGCGAAATAAATCTATATCTCGATATCAAGCCGTTAATAAATATTTCACTTATTTCATTTTACTTTCCAAGTTTAACCGTTCGTTACAAGTTTAGGCGCGTGGTCTACACTTGTAGACCATTTTGATTTCTGATTATTTTAGTTAATTTTCGATACTTTTGTTTATTTTAAGAATGTAAAATATTCATACACACGTAAGGAACCATATTATTAATACTGAAATATTCGAAATAATCCATAAATATTTGAAAAAAATACAATTATCCGTCGGTGGTGAAATTTCGATTGTTTTTTTCATAGCATTTTTATTTTTAGAACTACTTACTCAATTATCTTCCGATTGGTCTGAAATTATAAATATCTTGAATTGACATGTTTACGAGTGACCCAAAACAAATTAAAAATGTATATTTATATTTTCTTGGGAGTTATCTTCGAATGAGAATGGGTATAAATTACCATATAAATTACCTACCATATGCACATTAAAAATTGATTAAAAATCTATAAACACATAAAATGATTTCATATTTATTTTTACTAACTATTTATAATTTGTTTAAATTCAATTAATTAAAAACATGGATAGTTATAATGAAAATAATTTTGAAAATTTACGAAAAAAAAATAGGAACACGGTTAGTCGCGGTTAGTCGCGTGGTCTACACTCGTAGACCAGTAGTAATATTTTTGATTTGTTCAATCACACAACGCTCATCAACAGTCACGGCGGTACTGCAGATTACAAAGTAATAAACATAAACAACAGCTACCCAAAAGTACAAGACACTTTAAGTTATTTTAAAAGACTTAAATTGATAATATTTATTGCTGGTCTACAACTACTGTAGACCACGCGCCTAACGAAGGGTTAATAAATATTTCACTTATTTCATTCTACTTTCCGAGTTTAAAATCGTTTCAAAGGCGTTTGGCGAGCAATAATACACATATTCGGCGATTTCTTTCATTACATCGCGACAGTTTTTTTATTAATTTTCTTTTCAATCAGCCCTTGACGAGAGCGGACCGGAGAGAGAGAGAGAGAGAGAATAACGGTTATACAAACTCGCGAGCGTTATATTAATCGAGCAGTTACCGCCGCCGGAGCGGCAAAAGCCACCGCCGCCGCCACCGCGGGGTAGTATCGCATTTTTAATTTACGTAGGTGCGCGCGTGACGAATAAGTGACGCCATTGGCGCGAAAGTAGGGCAAGCGTATAAACAATTTTTTTTTTTTTTTATCAGCCTCTTTCTTTTTAGTTGTTTGTTTATTTTTAGTCTTTATTTCTTTTTCTTTTTTTTTTCGTTTCGCTTCGTTTCGGCCTGGAAGCGATGTCGTTCCCTTCGCACCCCCACCCCCCTACTCCTCCCCGCACGGGGAGGTTTCGAAAACCGGAATCGCGTCCGACGTGAGTACCTACGTTATTTTCCTTCCCGTATTTTTATAAATACGGTCTCGGAGAATAATTGACTTTTGAATTTTCAATCGTACGTGTGTCGATTATTGTCAAATACGGTTTTTTTTGTAAGTCTCGTTGTCTGTTGCTTAAAGATTTTTCAATCTATCTGTTTGATTGATTATCGTCAGGTATATTATAAAAGTAAATACTAACGACCGCGAGAGCGTGCTGATATTATAATCCTTCGCCTCTTTTCGATCGTCACACACAAAGTAAAACGGATTTCCACATAAAAGCTCGACCGAAATCGTAAAAATACCTCGATTTCATGTGTCGGACGTGTAATCGATTCGATTTAGTGAATAATATTGTAATTTGTGTAATCGTTTGAATTGATATTTTTCTAACAGTCGGTCAACGATTTCTTTGTGACAAATTCGAACGCGTTTTTGAAAACTGGCGTTTTTTACGTCTCGACACGCCGAGTTCTCCGCGGGGGCTCGCGCGTATTGTAACCGCGGCTTAGCTCTCTACATCAGCGTTTCCCAAACTTTTTATCTTTACCGCCCACTTCAAAAAAAAAACACTGTTACAAAAGTATGCGATGAAAAATGAAATGTATAATTGTTTATAAATATTCATATAATGTATATAGGTACAAATGAAAATAAATATCTCAATGAGATGGATGTGGTTGCAGGTGTCTTCGATTCAGCCATGTGATGTGAAAAACGTTTAAAATTTAAATAAAATAATACAACACAACAAATAATTACGTTTTTCAACAAATTTAGATCACGTACGGTGTGTTTCTGTTATTGCGATAACGATAGATGAAACTGTCACCGCCCCCTTTTTCTAATGAAATACCCCCCCGATTAAGCTTGTAACTTCCATTGCCCCCCTGGATAGCTCTACCAAGGGGGCGATATCACCCACTTTGGGAAACACTGCTCTATATTAATAATCGTAATCGAGAACGGTACTCGCGCACCACTCGTTTCGATCGCGTACTTTAGAATATTATATTCGATCGGTTTTTTTGTTTTTTTGCTTTGTAAAAACACCCGATCGATTACTACGGATAACCCAACGATATTTACGATTTACCCGACGCGCGCGAGTAGTGAAAAATTAAATCGCCTCGCGGTCAACGGTCTTTTTAAAACGATAGCCGGAGTAGGTACATTATTACTAGGGAACGGATTTAAATGCTCTAAAAAACAAGAAAAATGCCTTAAAAAAATGCACTAAAAAAATGCCCTTAAAAACTTTAAAAATGGGTTTATATTCAATAAAAACAAAATTTTTAATTTAAATCTAATAAAAAATATTTAAATACAATACAAGTATACAACCTTAATTAATTAACTTTCTTTAATCTTCTGTTCATCTTCTTTTTACCCTAAAAAATAAAAAATTTAATAGGTATACCATTTAGATAGGTATATTCGTTATACTTTTACCTTTTGTTTCGTAGCATTGTATAATCAGGCGCTGCTTAATATTGTCAAACAGAAATTTTCGACAGTAGTTATCGGCCAGTATTGTTTTGTATCTCGAGAAACTTCGTAATAATTTATTACTAATGCGCGTATTATGAATTATTTATTAAAAAGCGATTTCTTTTCTTTTATTTCGGTTAGAGTACGATCGGCGCGATGTGTAAATCGTGTCGGAAACGCCGTTCGCTAGTGTTTAAATTATTTATTATTATTTAAACGTCGAATATTTTCCCACTAGTCGTTTATAATGTATTCGCCACGTGATCGAGCGGTCGTAGATCATCAGCCGCGTTGATATTTATCCTGCTGGTCGTGTCGATATTCGATCGAATAAAATACACAAACGACAGAGGTTGGCGACCGCCGCGCCGCGCGACGTAAAATCGTAGACAAACAAATAAATCGTTTTTTTTCGAAATCGTCCTGTCGCGAAGGATCGCGAATCGATATCGACCGACGGATTTCGCCGGGGGCCGCTGCCTCGCGCGCGCGGGGAGACCGAGCAGCGGAGTATTATATTATATTATGATATCGAGCAACGGCAGATATCGACCGGGCCGCGTATCCGACGACGACGACGACGACGACGCCGCGGCGGCGGGCGGTCGACCGAGGCGGCGGCGGCGGCGCGACGTTGCCAAAGAGGCGAACGCTCGCGAGAGCGGCCCCCGAAGAGAGGGTTTAAAAAAGTAAATAAATGAAAAAAAAAAAATAATAATAAAAAAAAGGGACGTGTTACGACATCTCGCCGTCTGGCCGACGAACCGTTTGTCGTGTGCGGCGGCGGGGCGCCGGCATTCGCCCGGGGGCTGTGTGTACACGCGTTACATAATATATAAATTTAGAGATGGCACGTTGATGACTTTTGCTTTTCCTGCGCTCCTGCTCCTGCGCTCCTGCCCGCCTCGACTCGGACGCCTTTTAATCCCGCCCGACGCTAATACGACTCGTATTCGGCACATCGGACGCTTATTTTTTCTCTCTGTAAGCCGATAATAATTACAATAAAAAAATAATATTAAATATAATATATGTCTCGCCTCGAGCATACTATTAGAGTGCAAAAAAGTCACGACCGGTTTCGATTTTGAATTATACTCATCTTCGGGTGTAAAAAACGCACTTTACATAATATTATCTCATAATAACAGTAATCACGAGAACGTCGAGAAACGAATTTATTTCCCGTCTTCGTGCGCGAGATTTTATTTTGCCGATTTCCGCTCGTCTCGACGGACGACTGTTTCGCCGAATTTTTTTCAGGGATATTCTCCACGTGCGACGAACGCGTTTTGTGAGATTTTTCTCTGTTGTTGTTTTTCTGCCGTCCAAATATTAGAATTTTTCGAAGCGTTCCTTTTTAGTAAATCGACTGTTACCGTAAAATATATTACATTATAAAATATATAGTGAAATTATTTGAAACGATAAAAACGAAATTAACGTATAATAGCGCATATATTTTTAAAGAGCTAACAAATATTAAAGTAATAATAGGTCTTGCCCGAACAAGCCGGTGTTGAATTTTATTCGAAACCGTTTAACGAGTTAGTATAAACCACACACCGAACGTTTTGTTTTCAAAATAAATAAAACCAAAGCTACTGTGCTGGACTACGAGAGGAAAACTTTATTATATTATCTCTATAAAATTATACACCGTGTGTTGACCGCTTCGCGTTTTATTTGTTTTGACTTTGAAATTTCCATCGTCGGACGGCGGCGGCGGAAACACGAAGGCGAACGCTCGCGGTGTTGGGAGAAGAAAAAACGCGCAAATCGGTCGAGTACGACATCTGCAGATTTATTATGCGAACAAACCGTTTACGATAAACCATTGTCTCGCGCCACGTTTTGGCCCGTTCGAAATGTAAATGCGCGTTTTGGTTTTTCGTCGTCGTCGTCGTCGTGTTTTTACGCGTTTTCGGTAGATTCCGAGCGAGACGCGACTACTATACGTGGGGACGTGTGCCTATCGATTTTACCACGACGTGCGTGTTTTTTTTTCTTTTTCTTTTCATTCTCCGTTTTCCTTTTCTTTCCTTTTTCCGCGTGTAGTGCGCGATTTCGATTCCCCGATTTAAAAGTAGCATTTTCTTCTTCTATTTTTAATAAAAAATCCGATTTTTCGGATTTTTAAAGAAACCCTAGAAAAGACTCTCGAAGAAAACGTGTGAAACGCGACGTCGTACAGTTCTAATTTACATTCTGCCGTGATCTGCCGGCAGTAGTAAAAGGAAATCGATTGCGATCGATCGGGACGTCCGGAAAGCGGCGCCGCGTACCATTTTTCCCCAACACATCCGGAATATATTTCACCCGAAACTCGCGAGACCTTCCGTAAAGTTTTCGCAACCCCGGCGTTTCACGTGAGCGCGACGATCCGGACACGTACGGCACGTGGATTTCATTTCCGAGAGGGTCTGAATAAAATCGTCCTTTGCCCGACGACATAAACATATTATCCGAACGGTAAACGACAAAAAAAAATAATATAACCGAATGGAAAAACGTTAAGTTTTTGACAAACTAGAAAATAAAATATATACAAAGTAATTTAATATTAATATTCAATGGTTAATATTGCACATAAATAATAACAAAATATATATAACATTCATTTTCATACAAACTATTAAATATATTATAATATATTATGTAAACAATAAGAAAATAAAATGGAACCTATTGTTTATTTTGTTTTTTTCATTAGATATTTGATGATTTTTCAATCGATTATTTTTATATATTATTTACTAATATTTCGTTGGTAGGAGGGTAAATTTTTCGGTCGTAGTCGGTAGTGTCGCAGCGGGCGGAAAAACGGCAAGTCCGCGGGATTTCGGAGTTTTTTTATACGTCGTGGCGGCGATCCGGACGTTTTTGTGTTGACGAAAACTGCAGGCAGTTGTTATTTCGACGGCGCGGCGGAATTCTAATCAATATTATTATTATTCGAATTATTATTCGAGCGCGACGACGACGACGGACGATAATAATAATAATAATAATAATAGAGGCGCGTGTGCGATTGCGATAACGCGCGGACACGATTGAAAAACATCCTTTGTTTTCGTCGAAAAAATCATCGACGGCGGCGACACACACAATCGTACACGCACAAAACAATACACACGCGAAGGGCTTATAATTTCTACGAAGACTAATCGCAATATTAAGCGGCCGCTTTGAATTCATTTTTTTTTATCGTTTCCGGCATATTATTTCAATAAATTTATTACGACACGACGACGACGCGCGGAGCCGAGTTGATAAACGACGAATATTGTCTCTCGAGCCGTTACAAACGACGCGACGACGCCGCGACGTTTACGACGAATCGATTGACGCGTTGCGAGATTAATTTAAATAATATGTTTCCAACGACATACTATTATTATTCGATTATGGTTGTTTGTTATTTATTGCGCGCGAGTGTTTTTTTTTAACGAGCCGTTTACGTTAAAAAAATATATACGTAATATCGATTTTACGAACAACAACAAAACGGGCGCGTACGATTATCAAGTCGACGGACAAACGATCGTTTCGATTGGCCGAGTCCTCTCGAAATTAACGAAAACCTTCGGCGCGAGAATACCGCCGATTTTCCGTCGACGTTTTGGGAATTTTCAAAATGGTTTTTTCAAGGACACGCGAGTAGTACTACACACCTACGAGACGACACCGTACGGGAATTTTATTGACGGTTTTTTTTTTTCTATTTCGTCCGACGACGACGGTTAAAGGACGTTTCGATATCGCGGCGCCGCCGCCGGGGAGACGCTCGGTTTAAAATACAACAACAATAATAGCGTTGCGGAAGACGGTTTCGCCGTAACCGCGAATTCGAGAGGTATACTCGCGGGGTAAAGTCAATAATCGAGGCAACTCCGTGTCCTGCCCACTCGTCGCTCGGAACTTTCGTACGTACATATTGTAATAACGCGCGCAAAACAACGTACCTGATAATTTATTATTATTGTGTTCTCCAAACGAATATATTATTGTTATTAGTAATACTTGAAGAATATTGAATTATGAATAATTAATAATTATTATGTACCATCTATGATTTTATTTAAATAATACATTTTTTTTAATGTCTGCAATTCCAAAATATATATTCGTAAATAAATTATTTCATTATTAATCTATATAATATGTATATAAAAATCGGTGTACATTTGAATAAATTTTATAGCTCAAGATCATTTTTCCATTTTTAACCCACTTAGGGTTGGATTTTCGAGACGTACTATAGCTCAAAACCTTCCCCGAGACTTGGCGAATCCATTGGTGAAAACTTCACTTAAATCCGCCGAGTACTTATCGAGATATGCGCTCACAAACGGAAAAAAAGGGCTTTTTTATGACTATTATTTATTATTACTATTATTTTGACTGCAAAACGGAAAAAAGTCGAAAAATCGAAAATTTGGTACCAGGAGTTCAGGAGGTGACGTGGTTTTTTTCGCGACGATTTACATTTTTCCATTTTTAACCCACTTAGGGTTGGATTTTCGAGACGTACTATAGCTCAAAACCTTCCCCGAGACTTGGCGAATCCATTGGTGAAAACTTCACTTAAATCCGCCGAGTACTTATCGAGATATGCGCTCACAAACGGAAAAAAAGGGCTTTTTTATGACTATTATTTATTATTACTATTATTTTGACTGCAAAACGGAAAAAAGTCGAAAAATCGAAAATTTGGTACCAGGAGTTCAGGAGGTGACGTGGTTTTTTTCGCGACGATTTACATTTTTCCATTTTTAACCCACTTAGGGTTGGATTTTCGAGACGTACTATAGCTCAAAACCTTCCCCGAGACTTGGCGAATCCATTGGTGAAAACTTCACTTAAATCCGCCGAGTACTTATCGAGATATGCGCTCACAAACGGAAAAAAAGGGCTTTTTTATGACTATTATTTATTATTACTATTATTTTGACTGCAAAACGGAAAAAAGTCGAAAAATCGAAAATTTGGTACCAGGAGTTCAGGAGGTGACGTGGTTTTTTTCGCGACGATTTACATTTTTCCATTTTTAACCCACTTAGGGTTGGATTTTCGAGACGTACTATAGCTCAAAACCTTCCCCGAGACTTGGCGAATCCATTGGTGAAAACTTCACTTAAATCCGCCGAGTACTTATCGAGATATGCGCTCACAAACGGAAAAAAAGGGCTTTTTTATGACTATTATTTATTATTACTATTATTTTGACTGCAAAACGGAAAAAAGTCGAAAAATCGAAAATTTGGTACCAGGAGTTCAGGAGGTGACGTGGTTTTTTTCGCGACGATTTACATTTTTCCATTTTTAACCCACTTAGGGTTGGATTTTCGAGACGTACTATAGCTCAAAACCTTCCCCGAGACTTGGCGAATCCATTGGTGAAAACTTCACTTAAATCCGCCGAGTACTTATCGAGATATGCGCTCACAAACGGAAAAAAAGGGCTTTTTTATGACTATTATTTATTATTACTATTATTTTGACTGCAAAACGGAAAAAAGTCGAAAAATCGAAAATTTGGTACCAGGAGTTCAGGAGGTGACGTGGTTTTTTTCGCGACGATTTACATTTTTCCATTTTTAACCCACTTAGGGTTGGATTTTCGAGACGTACTATAGCTCAAAACCTTCCCCGAGACTTGGCGAATCCATTGGTGAAAACTTCACTTAAATCCGCCGAGTACTTATCGAGATATGCGCTCACAAACGGAAAAAAAGGGCTTTTTTATGACTATTATTTATTATTACTATTATTTTGACTGCAAAACGGAAAAAAGTCGAAAAATCGAAAATTTGGTACCAGGAGTTCAGGAGGTGACGTGGTTTTTTTCGCGACGATTTACATTTTTCCATTTTTAACCCACTTAGGGTTGGATTTTCGAGACGTACTATAGCTCAAAACCTTCCCCGAGACTTGGCGAATCCATTGGTGAAAACTTCACTTAAATCCGCCGAGTACTTATCGAGATATGCGCTCACAAACGGAAAAAAAGGGCTTTTTTATGACTATTATTTATTATTACTATTATTTTGACTGCAAAACGGAAAAAAGTCGAAAAATCGAAAATTTGGTACCAGGAGTTCAGGAGGTGACGTGGTTTTTTTCGCGACGATTTACATTTTTCCATTTTTAACCCACTTAGGGTTGGATTTTCGAGACGTACTATAGCTCAAAACCTTCCCCGAGACTTGGCGAATCCATTGGTGAAAACTTCACTTAAATCCGCCGAGTACTTATCGAGATATGCGCTCACAAACGGAAAAAAAGGGCTTTTTTATGACTATTATTTATTATTACTATTATTTTGACTGCAAAACGGAAAAAAGTCGAAAAATCGAAAATTTGGTACCAGGAGTTCAGGAGGTGACGTGGTTTTTTTCGCGACGATTTACATTTTTCCATTTTTAACCCACTTAGGGTTGGATTTTCGAGACGTACTATAGCTCAAAACCTTCCCCGAGACTTGGCGAATCCATTGGTGAAAACTTCACTTAAATCCGCCGAGTACTTATCGAGATATGCGCTCACAAACGGAAAAAAAGGGCTTTTTTATGACTATTATTTATTATTACTATTATTTTGACTGCAAAACGGAAAAAAGTCGAAAAATCGAAAATTTGGTACCAGGAGTTCAGGAGGTGACGTGGTTTTTTTCGCGACGATTTACATTTTTCCATTTTTAACCCACTTAGGGTTGGATTTTCGAGACGTACTATAGCTCAAAACCTTCCCCGAGACTTGGCGAATCCATTGGTGAAAACTTCACTTAAATCCGCCGAGTACTTATCGAGATATGCGCTCACAAACGGAAAAAAAGGGCTTTTTTATGACTATTATTTATTATTACTATTATTTTGACTGCAAAACGGAAAAAAGTCGAAAAATCGAAAATTTGGTACCAGGAGTTCAGGAGGTGACGTGGTTTTTTTCGCGACGATTTACATTTTTCCATTTTTAACCCACTTAGGGTTGGATTTTCGAGACGTACTATAGCTCAAAACCTTCCCCGAGACTTGGCGAATCCATTGGTGAAAACTTCACTTAAATCCGCCGAGTACTTATCGAGATATGCGCTCACAAACGGAAAAAAAGGGCTTTTTTATGACTATTATTTATTATTACTATTATTTTGACTGCAAAACGGAAAAAAGTCGAAAAATCGAAAATTTGGTACCAGGAGTTCAGGAGGTGACGTGGTTTTTTTCGCGACGATTTACATTTTTCCATTTTTAACCCACTTAGGGTTGGATTTTCGAGACGTACTATAGCTCAAAACCTTCCCCGAGACTTGGCGAATCCATTGGTGAAAACTTCACTTAAATCCGCCGAGTACTTATCGAGATATGCGCTCACAAACGGAAAAAAAGGGCTTTTTTATGACTATTATTTATTATTACTATTATTTTGACTGCAAAACGGAAAAAAGTCGAAAAATCGAAAATTTGGTACCAGGAGTTCAGGAGGTGACGTGGTTTTTTTCGCGACGATTTACATTTTTCCATTTTTAACCCACTTAGGGTTGGATTTTCGAGACGTACTATAGCTCAAAACCTTCCCCGAGACTTGGCGAATCCATTGGTGAAAACTTCACTTAAATCCGCCGAGTACTTATCGAGATATGCGCTCACAAACGGAAAAAAAGGGCTTTTTTATGACTATTATTTATTATTACTATTATTTTGACTGCAAAACGGAAAAAAGTCGAAAAATCGAAAATTTGGTACCAGGAGTTCAGGAGGTGACGTGGTTTTTTTCGCGACGATTTACATTTTTCCATTTTTAACCCACTTAGGGTTGGATTTTCGAGACGTACTATAGCTCAAAACCTTCCCCGAGACTTGGCGAATCCATTGGTGAAAACTTCACTTAAATCCGCCGAGTACTTATCGAGATATGCGCTCACAAACGGAAAAAAAGGGCTTTTTTATGACTATTATTTATTATTACTATTATTTTGACTGCAAAACGGAAAAAAGTCGAAAAATCGAAAATTTGGTACCAGGAGTTCAGGAGGTGACGTGGTTTTTTTCGCGACGATTTACATTTTTCCATTTTTAACCCACTTAGGGTTGGATTTTCGAGACGTACTATAGCTCAAAACCTTCCCCGAGACTTGGCGAATCCATTGGTGAAAACTTCACTTAAATCCGCCGAGTACTTATCGAGATATGCGCTCACAAACGGAAAAAAAGGGCTTTTTTATGACTATTATTTATTATTACTATTATTTTGACTGCAAAACGGAAAAAAGTCGAAAAATCGAAAATTTGGTACCAGGAGTTCAGGAGGTGACGTGGTTTTTTTCGCGACGATTTACATTTTTCCATTTTTAACCCACTTAGGGTTGGATTTTCGAGACGTACTATAGCTCAAAACCTTCCCCGAGACTTGGCGAATCCATTGGTGAAAACTTCACTTAAATCCGCCGAGTACTTATCGAGATATGCGCTCACAAACGGAAAAAAAGGGCTTTTTTATGACTATTATTTATTATTACTATTATTTTGACTGCAAAACGGAAAAAAGTCGAAAAATCGAAAATTTGGTACCAGGAGTTCAGGAGGTGACGTGGTTTTTTTCGCGACGATTTACATTTTTCCATTTTTAACCCACTTAGGGTTGGATTTTCGAGACGTACTATAGCTCAAAACCTTCCCCGAGACTTGGCGAATCCATTGGTGAAAACTTCACTTAAATCCGCCGAGTACTTATCGAGATATGCGCTCACAAACGGAAAAAAAGGGCTTTTTTATGACTATTATTTATTATTACTATTATTTTGACTGCAAAACGGAAAAAAGTCGAAAAATTCATTACCATGGATTTGCCATGGAGATACGTGTATAAACTCTATGTGGTTATGTTTAATTATTTGTTTCCGTGGCACGTGCGTCTATGACATTTTCTATTAATTGGTTTGAGATTAAATGAGTTTGTTTTTTATTCAATTTCAATTATATGGATTTTGGTGTAAAAAATGCCACGACAAAAACGACTGAATATGTTCCAAATACCTTTCTGAGTGTCGTCACGACGCCCGATTTTCAAAATTCGACCCCTAAGGTGGTTAAAAGTGGTAAAATGGGTAAAAATTAAAAAAGTTATACTGCACACGGGTGAAGCCGGGTTATTCATAGTATATAAAATAATAAATACTAATTTATTATATTGTTTAATGTTTTTAGATTTATAAATTATATCGTTATATGTGATTCGATATCGATAATTGAAAACATATCGTTGTGCAACACTAATAATTATTACCGTCACGACTACACACGTCGTCGTACGAAAATCTAAATACGAGTGGGTTAAAGTCATGTCTTCTGTAAAAATCGGTTATATTATATTATTTTAAGTTCATAACTCAAACTTCTATGCTAGATTCGACCCACCGGGTAATGATGATTTCATCGGGGAATTAATTTTCGAGTTTTTAACAAACCGTTTTGTTTCTCTGACGACGACGTGTAATAACGACGAGACCGGAAACCGTCGGACGCGACCGGAAAGAAATCAATGGAAATACGCGCGCGCGGAGACCACCTACCACTGGTGATTTCGATAGCAATACGATTTTAATACGACGACGACGACGACGGTGGTATAAAATCGCTCGCGCTCGAGTTTGTTCGAAACTATATTTGTTAATCGGTTCTGTTTTTTTTTTTCTCTCTAAAAATCGCACACACACGAACGATTGGTTTTTTTATTAAATTATTTTTTTTATTAAAACGCCGATGTTGTGGTGATCGCCGTAGTAAATCACTTGAAAATAATCCTTGCCCTTGCCCTTGTCCTGGCAAACCCGCGTTTAAACTCGTTTATTAAATATTTAACGTATCATCTGCCGAGGGGGGGGGGGGTGGAGGGAGGAGAGAGGCGCGACCGTTTTACGACTACACTACCCCCTCTTGCTCAGATTACGATCGCCTTTTTTTTTTCCGTAAACGCGCGCGATAATAATATACGTATAAACAGCCCGCATTACTCGAAAACGTACAGCGTAATAATAGTAATATTACAATATTAAGTCGGTGTCGCCCGTCGTTATGTTTTTTTATCGCGCTAATTTAAAACTCCTAGCACAACGCGACAACAATGAGCCGTATTCGGTTTCACGCGACGACGACGAGTGGGGTTCGTTTATAAAAGGATATTGAATTATAAAAATACCACCATATTGTACTCACGGTTGTTTTTTTTTCCTCCTGTTTTTTACCGACGCCGCCGCGAGTTCGTCCGCACAGTAAGTGTATGTGACTTTCCCGCGATCCGACGGCGTCGTGGTGTCCTTTCTATATGATCGACGAGGACGAAAACACCCGCGATTAGACTCGTTTTTCGCGCGATCTCATTCCGCGACCCGAGTATACGTCACGTCACGGCGCCCGCGGCTTTCTCTCTAATCGCTCATTAGTTATTAATGATCGGCCACGTGTACCTATAACATATATCGTATAATCGTTAATTAATCGCGTGTGCACTTGGGCGCGCGCGCCGTAGTTATTATAATAATTCTCTCCGCCGCCGCCGCTGTCTCGACCCGAGTGACAAAATATCATCACGACGGTCGAATACCCGACGAGTTTAATATTCGTATGATAATATTATTGGAAAACGAGTAAAGTAGATTATTTCAATATGACAAACTTACAATATTATTGTTTTCGACTCGACTAATATTATGCACGTGGTTTTTTTTTCGTTTCTTTTTTGCAGGACTTCCGCGTTGTTATAACTCTCCGCTGCTGTTTCGACCCGAGTGACAACGACGGTCGAACCGACGAGTTGACATGATAACTGAAAAACGAGTAAAGTCGATTATTTCAATATAACAAACTTACGATATTATTGTTTTCGACTCGCCTAATTATTATGCACGTTTTCCGGGAAGTTTATCGAACAACACGTGGTTTTTTTCGTTTCTTTTTTGCAGCACTTCCGCGTTATTATAATTCTCCGCTGTTGTCTCGACCCGAGTGACAAAATATCACGACGGTCGAACCGACGAATTTAATATGATAACTGAAAAACGAGTAAAGTAAATTATTTCAATCGAAAATAGAAAAAAAAACTCGGAATATTATTGTTTTCGACTGATGGATAATTATTAATCCATGTTTTTCGGGCAGAAGTTTATCGAACAACACGATTTCGCGTACGGCGGACGAGCGAGGCGGAGAACGCCGCCGACACGTGGTTTTTTTTCGTTTCTTTTTTGCAGGACTTCCGCGTTATTATAATAATTCTCAGCTGCTGTTTCGACCCGAGTGACAGCGACGGTCGAACCGACGAGTTGACATGATAACTGAAAAACGAGTAAAGTCGATTATTTCAAAATAACAAACTTACAATATTATTGTTTTCGACTCGACTAATTAATTATTATGCACGTTTTTCGGGAAGTTTATCGAACAACACTATTTCGTTTTTTTTCGCTTCTTTTTTGCAGGACGTCCGCTTTGTTATAACTCTCCGCTGCTGTTTCGACTTGAGTGTTTTTCGTTTCGACTGGTCGAAACCCGACGACGAGTTTAACATGACAGTTGAAAAACGACGAGTCGCCGAAGAGTTAGAGTCGAAAATAGAAAAAAAACTCGGAACATTATTGTTTTCGACTGATGGATAATATTATTAATCCATGTTTTTCGGGCAGAAGTTTATCGAACAACACGATTTCGCGTACGGCGGACGAGCGGGGCGGAGAACGCCGCCGACACGTGTTTTTTTTTTTTTTTTTTGCAGGGCGTGTCTTGTTTTCGCGTCAAACTTTTCCGATTCGTTTTCACGGCGTGTTGTTGTAATAACCCGGGACGGTTAGGGTTATACTCGTCGCCGGGAATATTTGATATCCCGCGTCGAGTCGGGTGTCGGATGTCGTTATTTTATCGTCTGCGAGAGGCGTGATCCGCGAGGATCCACACAAAAGGCTGCGGGGATCTGCTAGGTCCGACAGGAGTCTCTCGCCGCGAGGTGAAACAAAGACGATCGGCGTTTCACCGCCCCGCGATAAAATATATTCTTCGCGAGCGTTTTGAAATAAAGAAAAAACCAAACGCGCCGGCCGTCTGTTGGCCGAAAACGGAAACGGTACGTTTGGGAGATTTCGACGGTTACGACGAGCAATATTAATGAACTCGAATGACGTAAAAAACCGAGTATAGAGCACGGACTTTGACGTAGACTGATATTTTTCGAAATTCTTCAATTTTCACGGGTCGTTTTTGTTTTGGAAATATCAACTGTCTTCCACTCGTTTTATCTATTTATTTATTATTGTTACAAACTCCGTCCGCTGTTGGATATTAATTGTAATTGAATTGTTTATCAAACAGCAAAATATCCAAACAAGTTTCGAGGGTATATTTTACTATGTTTTAATCGTTTCGGGGGCGTTTCTCGCGTTTTTAAGTCATAAAATTACGTATGGTTTTTTGAGGAATTTTCATAGGTTGTTTTTCTACCGAACGAAAGTACCGACGGGCTGCTGTGTCACGCGAAAACTGTCGTTTTCAATTTGAAAGAATTTTTCCGACGGGCACATTTTCGATTTTTACGATAATTATCAATTTAATTAGTTTTACGAGTCGGGCGATATTCAAGCGATATCGCTATTATTTTATCATCGATTATTGTAATTATTGGACAATAAATTTGTTTTTTTCTTCTTATAAACGACACGATATTGGGCCGAAACGTTTTTGTTCCAAAAATGGCCGTCGTATATAAAATGAAATAGCCTTTGGTTTTATCGGCACGAATACGATAATATACGAGACGACGGGATTTAAAGGCAATAATTTATAAAAATGAAAACGGCGACGAGGGTTAGTGGAAAATCCTGCGGTTCTCCGGCGGCGGCGGCGGCGGACAGCGCGCGAGATTCGGTTTGATCGCGGTGATAAACTGTTATTGTGATATATAAGTTTAATAAACTCGGCAACTGTCAAACAAATACGATTTATCAACGCGTGTATATACGTACACGTTTCTGTGTGGCACAAAAATGAAATTAACCGCGAGAGAGACACTTGATATTATTATCGAAACGAAGGAAATATTGGCACTATTATATTACGAGACACTTACCGACGACGACGCGAAAAACGTGTAAAAAACGCGGCTGACGAGATGTGATTGTTTGGTTCCAAGTATTCATTGTTTTTTTTTTTTTCTTTTCGCCGGAAATCTTCCAGTACTGCGTTTTGAAACCTAAAGTATTGAAACAAATATGAATTTTTAAAACTAAATTTCAACTAGAAACGCTCAGAAGAACAATTTTCGACACGACTAAAGTGCCGACTGTTTGCTACCGGAAACACGTGCTTAATATACCGGGAAAAAAAGAAGAAGCGATTTTCCAGTCGATTTAAGTTTGAAAAGTATAAAAACGAATTTTCAATTTCCAACGATAACGTATCGACGTATACGTTTATGTATAATGTTTATAAATGTAATATGGATCGCTCGAAAATTTGGGGCAAAAGGAAAGACTTGAAATTTTCAAAGCCGACCCGAAACCCGTCCACTATTATATTACGAGACACTTACCGACGCGAAAAACGTGTAAAAAACGCGGCGGACGAGATGTGATTGTTTGGTTCCAAGTATTCATTGTTTTTTTTTTTCTTTTCGCCGGAAATCTTCCAGTACTGCGTTTTGAAACCTAAAGTATTGAAACAAATATGAATTTTTAAAACTAAATTTCAACTCGAAACGCTCAGAAGAACAATTTTCGACACGACTAAAGTGCCGACTGTTTGCTACCGGAAACACGTGCTTAATATACCGGGAAAAAAAAAGAAGCGATTTTCCAGTCGATTTAAGTTTGAAAAGTATAAAAACGAATTTCCAATTTCCAACGATAACGTATCGACGTATACGTTTATGTATAATGTTTATAAATGTAATCTGGATCGCTCGAAAATTTGGGGCAAAAGGAAAGACTTGAAATTTTCAAAGCCGACCCGAAACCCGTCCGTGACTCAGCCCGGCCGGCTCCACTCGAGTCGATTACGTCTAGTGTTTGAAGTATGAGAAATATTTCATTTTGAAATAATATATAAATAATTATTATATTTAATTATATAATTACATGTTGATTATTAGTCAGAAAACTATGATCTTTATAATATATACCTAAGTACTGGTTTCCTTATACTGTTTCTTTTTAATATTTTCATTATGTTTACTTTTATTATGACGTATACTACCTATTCCTTATTTATTTTACATTGAAACTGAGAAAAAATTGTGTGTCAATGACTATAATGAGGTATTTAATTTATTTAGATAAATTATTTAATATTTTACAAGACAAAACTACAAAAATAATGATAATTGAAATATTTCACGAAATATTTCATTTTTTTTAAATTTCATGAAATTTTCAAACACTAATTATTACGTCTAACCGAGATGAATAAAAATTAAAGGGGAAAAAAGTTCCCGGAACGCACCGACGACGACTCACGACGTGACGGGGGTTTTATTTTTTTTTATTGAAAAATTAACTAAAAAAAAAAAAACTAAAAGTAAAAACGCTTACCGAGTTTAAAGTTTTCAGGTCGCCCGCCCCCGACGACGACGACGTATAACCGTAGAGTTGCCGCTGTCGTCTCGCATTATCTTACGCAATTCGTTTCGGGAGAATATTTCACTCGGGTCGAAAACACATACATTTAATTTTTAACTTTTAATAAAACAAAACGTAATTACATTGTACATTTTTAATATTAAACTCGTCGGAATAATAATCATACATTCGCCGGTCTCGCGCAGACTACGGCGGCGTGTTCTTTGGAAATTAAACTTTCCGTATTATTTATTATTATTGTCTGTAAGGGAAACGCGGCGTTTTTATTTTTTACGCCGGTCGTAATTGAAGTCGCTATATTATACCTTCGCGTTTAAACTTTCGAAACAAACGAACAACAAAAAAAAAAAACGTACGCCGCCGACGCGACGCGTATCGTGTTATTACGCGCGTATAATATTATGGTTTCTTTTTTTTTCCACTTTTTACTCGCGTCTTGTCGAACAAGATAGGTTAGAAAAACAAAAGCCGAACACGACGCACGCGCTCGGCTTTCTTCATTTTTTTTTCGTTTCATCGTCGTCGGCGACGCGATTTGCTAACGATAGAAAATTAGAAACTATACGTCGACGACTGCGGGTATAGTGTTATCGTTTTGGTGGTACCGTTTTGATATTATACTCGTATCGTTTTCAAGTAAACCGCGAAATCAAAAGAAGAAAATATATACAGCGGATATATATTATTTTTAAATCATTACAATCGAACATTTCTTTTTTCAAAGTAAACCGCACTGTTTCGCACCGTTTGAAATATTATATCAAAAAAGACGACCTCGCGTGGAGGCCCAGGAGGGGAGTTATCTGGAGTTTACAATTTTATATAATTTACACTTAAACTTAAAATGAATAATTATAATGATAATTGTCCGCGGCACTCGACGGCTTTTGAAAAACGACAAATTAATCGTTTTGGATTCGATTTCGATGACGACGCGTACGAATTTTACCGAATGAAACGAAAATATTAACCTAAATAATATATATTATATTCTAGATTGCACGCGATTTTCTCACTTTATTTCGCCGCGCGACGTGAGCGTAATTAGTTTACCGGAAAAACTTACGGGAAAAAAAGTACATGAAAAAAAAAATTAATCGTGTCGACGAATCGACGGTGGAAAAAAAAAACACGGCATTATCATTGTCGAGAGAGTACGCGGCGCGCGTGTGTGACTCTCGTGAAATTTAAGTGAAAAATCGTGTTTTTTTTGAAAAAAAAAAAAGGCCCACCATTATTCCGCGCCGATAAAACGGGCGCGTTTGTAATTATGTCGGTCGAGTAATTTAAAAAAAAAAAACGAACGAACGAACGAATAACCGCGTTGAAAAAATAAAACCGCGATATACATTTTTGTAATTTATATTTTTACTCACAGCGACGACGACTATCTGTTTGTCGATCGAGCTGGTTTTTAATAAATGTTCGCTGGAAAGACCAACTGCCCCACGTTGCCCAATTCATCACGACATATCATCTGTAACATCAAAAACGAGTAGACTCAATGAAAACGGAAGATTATATTTTAAAAACTTTGCAGGGGAAAAAATCGTACTTACCATATTATCGCGCCGGATTCGTTACGACGACTGTTCTAGACGCGTTCGAATTTGAATTCAAACTCGCGCTTTTCTCGCGGGCCGTTGGAATTTCTTCAAGTCCGAGGTGCATCGCCAATACAATAAATCGATCGGCGAGTGCACTGCGTTGACACAAGCTGTCGGCGATTTCGCATTCGTTTTGAATTATATTTTTACTCACAGCGACGACGACTATCTGTTTGTGGATCGAGCTGGTTTTTAATAAATTTTCGCTGGAAAGACCAACTGCCCCACGTTGCCCAATTCATCACGACATATCATCTGTAACATCAAAAACGAGTAGACTCAATGAAAACGGAAGATTATATTTTAAAAACTTTGCAGGGGAAAAAATCGTACTTACCATATTATCGCGCAGGACTCGTTACGTGACTGTTCTAGACGCGTTCGAATTTGAATTCAAACTCGCGATTTTCTCGCAGACTGAGTGTCTTAAAGTCCGAGTCGTCCCGTTGAACCCATCGCTAATATCGATCGGCGAGTGCACCACGTTGACACAAGCTGTCGGCGATTTCGCATTCGTTTTGAATTATATTTTCACTCACAATAACGACTGTTTGTGGATCGGTCGAGTAGTGGATCGAGCTGGTTTTTAATAATTTTCGGTGGAAAGACCAACTGCCCCACGTTGCCCAATTCATCACGACATATCATCTGTAAAATCAAAAACGAGTACACTCAATGAAAACGGAAGATTATATTTTAAAAACTTTGCAGGGGAAAAAATCGTACTTACCATATATTATCGCGCAGGATTCGTTACGACGACTGTTCTAGACGCGTTCGAATTTGAATTCAAACTCGCGCTTTTCTCGCAGGCCGTTGGAATTTCTTCAAGTCCGAGGTGCATCGCTACTAATACGATAAGTCGATCGGCGAGTGCACATTCGTCGTATTGCGATTGGCGCGATGCACTCGAGACGTTTCAAAATCTATCGGCCATTTCGTATTATAATAATACTCGATTGATATTGTACTCGAACTTGCGCTCTTCTCGCAGGCCGTTGACATTTCTTAAAATCCAAGGTGTTCGAGGACTTTGCAGACTTTGAATTTCTTCAATTTCCGAGGTGTTCGAATAGTGTTCATTGATGTAAATCGATCGGCGAGTGCACCGCGTTCGTCGAATCACCGCGATGCACGCGAGACGTTTCAAAAGCTGTCGGCGATTTTCGTAAACGATATTATAACGAGCTGGTGAAAAAAGTCAATAGTTGGTGAAAGAAATTACGTCGACGTCTCGGGGCGGCAAACGTTTTTTTTTTCTCGTCGAAACTTTTAACGCCGCAAACACAAACACCACCACCGCTATATTGAATTGATTATTAATTTCGCAGTTGTTATTATTATTAATCGTCGGGGGGGGGGGGGATGTTTTTTGTTGTTTTTCTGACGCGCAAACGGCCGAAATAAAACAGTCGGCGCGATAAACTGTTTGACGGACGTCGGGGTTGGTTTTGTTTTTTCAAAACGGGTGCTGTTTTTCGATACGATTTCGCGAAAAATTCAAGGGAACAACAAAAATTAAAATCAAACGCGACGGTGCACACACCGACGACGGCGAAATTAATTAAAAACAAAATAGACGACATGCGGACGATAAACGATGACGACGAGCTTCAAACACACGCCGTGGGCGGTCGACTAAATTCATAAACATAAACATCGCCGGGGGCAGTCGTTAAACGCACCGCCGCCGCCGCGTGTTCGTGAAAACCGTATATTCGGTAAATCTTTCTTCTTTTTTTCTACCGATCGCGTTTGATGCGCGCGCGCGTGAATTTATGTTATGATGCGAGTTGTTACGACATAATATTATATCGTTTCGGAGTTATTATTATCCGTTGTAAAGGTTAGGTTAGCTGTTCCCAAACTGTCCAAGGGCACCGCGGGGTCTATGACAAATAATTTAAAATTTACGTATTTGTTTTGATTGTTTAATAAGTTTGAAAATGCATTGATTTGTAGTCAACTTGGTGTGTACTTGGCTTAGATCGTATATAAGGTTTAACAAAATCAATAAAATTGGCTAGCACGGCAGGGCTGAGTTTAGTCGAAAAAAGGGCACCGCGGGAAAAAAAAAGTTTGGGAACACCGACGATTTCACTTGGAAAATTATTATAAATTTGAAAAATTCCAACAAAAAACCTCGTAAAAGTGTATTTTTAACAAGTGTTATTTTACTCGGATAAAATGTCGTTCAAGTCGAATTTTCAACTCGAAACGCGTACGAAAATAAAAAATAACGTTTTTACCGGGCAGAGAATATTATTTAAAACGTATAATTAATGTTCTAATTTTACAATAATAATTATTGATTTAATTTATAGCGAAAAAAATTCATTTAATGCTGTCCTAGAGCACGATAGGGCTTAAAACGAAAAAGTCGCGCAAACACTGCAGTTCGCTAAAACAACACGAGGACTCCGCCGCGGGTACTTTTGCGCGACCTTTTTTTTTTTTATCATTTTCCGCGAAACGACGGAAACGTTCGTGCCAAATACACATTACGAAGAAGAAAAGAAAAAAAAAAAGAAAAAAAAAGACGCGTAAACAACGTCGCGCGCGTATTTATATACACGCGCGCGGTGAAAAAGAAAACTGTTTATATTTATAAATCGTTTTTTCACCGTATTAAACGCGCGAGTGAACGGATTTTGGCGCGCGTTACCCGTTTCGAGTATGATCCGCGCCAGATGTATGTGTGATTATTTAGAAAATTATTTCATATCATACTCGGATATTATTTATATTATTTTAACAAAAAAGTTCACCTAAACAATAGACACATTTTTTAAAGTGTAGTTTTTAAGTACCATTTTGTTGTACTCGGAAATCGAACGAAATAAAATCGCAACACTCGTATTATATACGTAGTGACTATTATAGACGTTGTTAAAGTTACGTTTATAAAGACGTAAAAATGAACTTAATTTTAATAAATAATAATCGTTTTAACGAATTTCAAAGGAATTAAAGACGACATCGGGGGGGGGGGGGGGGGGGTTCCGCGAAACACAAACTAATTTCTTAAGGGTATAGCCGTGGTCGTAAAAGTTAGGGAACCGCCGAGAACGTGTTATATAATACAGTTATATAGTTACCGTCGTCGTCGAGTCCACCGATTGTCGTTTTCCTTTGTCCGGCTCGTTTTCTTTTCTTCTCTTTTAAAACCAGCCCGCCGTGTAGTTTCGTTATATCTGCGACACACACACACACAGATTTTTGTTTACAAGTCTCATATTTAAAAAGACAAACGTTTCGATAACTATATACTGTACGTTTTTGTTGTCGTTGTAAAATTTGATTTTTCGAGGGACAACGACGACTCGGCGCGCCCGCCTAATGTATTCGTTCACCTCGCGCGCGCGCGCGCGCGTTGTCTTTGACGCGACCGATCGCCTTTGACAGACGACAGAATGAAATTTCGATAGACAATCGATTTTTCGTATATAATCCGATGAGGCGCTGTTCTCGGGAAATTTGAATAAATACGTTTTCCTAGTGTAATGTCACGCGTTTAAATCTGCGCACAGGCGAGAGCTTTTTTTCCGGTCTCGCTATATACGCGCGTATATCCGTGGACTAAAAAAGAACGGAAAAAGGACTAAAAAGGAAAACTCATCGTCGCTGTATACGACCCGGTCGGTCCGTCCGAGATCCGAAAAGGATCAAAGATAAGTTACACCTCTACGCCGGCCTTTGAGTCTCTCCTCGCCGTCGTCGTCGTACGGGAAAAGCGAGTAGATTGTATATTGCATCCGAGAAAGCGTCATCGATCTTCATCGTCGTCGCAATTTGTCTTCCTCGCGCGCGCGCGCGCTCGCGTATAAAAGTACATTAGCGAATAACAATAATGAAACCGCGACGGTAAGGCAGGGGCGTTATCTATTATTCCGAGTAGAAACGTAATTATTATAAGACGAGTGCAACTTTGTCCGTAAACGATTGGCGATTTATGAAAACCGAAAGCTTTCTTCGCGCGCGTAAATAATATTACGTCGTCAACTCGTCGGCGGGGAATTCGATCATATTTTTTACTACGTGCCGCGATAACAAACTGTACGCGTATGACGTACGGCTAATTGAGAGCAAAGTACGACGACAGAGTCGAAAAGGGGATAAAAAAAAACGGTTTCGGAGAAGTCTCGCGTAGAAAAAAAAAAAAAACAGTACGCGTTTATATTTAGACGCGTCCGAGAGTTCATCAACGATTGTGTAAAAATAGACGCGGCGAGGCCGTTTTAATGTAGTACCGAACAAACTATCAATCGCCCCGATAAATCGATAGATTTTTTTAAAAAAACCGTTCACTCCGTGCAAAGGTTTATAAGGTTATCGCCGCGACGTTATATAAATGTCTAAATCGAGAACGCGCGAAATCGTCTTTAAATTAAAACTACTTGTGAAAAAAAACGCCCTACGATTTCGCGTTGTCCCCGGAATCGCCCGGAGATGCGATGTTCGACGAGAGGGGTGGAAAAAATAAATAAATATTCGTCCGAAACGAAGGACGACCCGCCGTCGAGGACGCGCGCCCCGTAGGTGGTGTTGCGGAACAATGAACGCATCCTCCAACACGAGTGGCTCGGCGCGCAAATCTACTCGACGACTATTAAAAGCGTATTATCGACGAGTGATCAACTCGCCCGCAACAGATGGTCCGACGCGTTTTTCACAGCATTTAATAATATTTCAAACACGCAAAAAAAACCTCAATTTTTTTTTGTTTAGAGCTCGCTCGCCGACAATTCGAACACCGGTGGGAAGAAAGAAGAAAAAAAACGCACTCGATCGACGCGCGGTTTTTTAACCGTCGGCAAACAGAAATAAATTTACAATAACGGTCGATTTCATGATTTCACGCTGATAATATAATAATTATAATCCCATTGAAATACTCACAGTTTACCGCACGCGATGACGACGACGTTTGCTCCGAAATGTTTTTTTTTCTATTATATTTCTTGCTCGTCGACTTTTCAGGCTAACTCATCGGTCCGTCTGTTTCGCGCGTTCTCCTCGGCTTCTTCAGTCTAGAACGATAATCGAATTAATATTATTTTTACCCTCCTGTAAAAGAAAACGTGGATTTTCTCGTACTCGGACTTATAGAAACCGACTTTCTAGGCTACGAAACGACAAGTTTAATCGAAGTCTAAGTTTAATCAATTCAAAAGTGTTTCGGTCTTTGGAAACTAGTTTATTGTAATTGAAAAATAAAACGACCTGTGTATAAAATGAATTAAACGTTACGCGCGTCAAATGTACGATGAGCGATTTTTTCTTTAATTTTCCGATTATTATTATAAAGTAGTTTGTTATTCAATCGGACATCGCGAGGGGGCTCAGAGGGGCTCAGAGCCAGAAAAATCACATTGTTTGTTCGAGAACACGCGGACAAAAAGGCACACAAAAGATTAATACTCGTTTAATAATAACAAAAATACGTATATTGTGCGCTTTTTCTACCCGACGACGATGAATTTTATTCGAAACCGGTCGTAAGTATATTTAAGCACTTTTCTTTTACACAACCTACTCCTGGGAAGACCTGTTTTTTATTTGGTTTTTTCATCGTTTTATAATTTTTAATGAATTATTTTATATATTTAATAATAATATTTTGTTAGAAAACGAATGCGAGAACGCGATAAAAGTACTCAAAGAATAATAAATTTTTTATAAACTGTTGGAAAAACCAAGTTTAAATTTTAAAACCGTTATTTTCACTCGTTCGATTTGTATACGCGCGAAATAATAATTTATAATTACTCGTTCAAATGTACTGTTTTAGCGCGCGGTAATGGAAACAGCGTCGATTATGTTTTTCGAAACGATATAAATCCGTCTGTAAGGGGGGGGGGACGGCGCGATCGCACACTTCGGCGAGCTAAAAAACGACCGTTTAATAAATTATTTAAATAAAATTGTTTATAATCGCGTTAAAGAAGAGTGTTTAAATAGCCGGTAATCCCCCCCTACCCCCCCCCCCCCCGGTGCATAATAATTACGTATTAATTTTATATTATATATAGACGAACACGTATTTAAATACGTAAATTTGCAATTGAAATCGTACAGAGCCCCTTTAAAACACACAAAAGGTTAATCGCGCAGACGACGCGTTTCGATCATCATATTATAATAATATTATTATCGCGCCCGCGAACGTATTTATTTATTTATTTTTCCCGTTTGGACTTTGAATTCGACGCGCGTATCGGTTCTACTAATAATTATAGATAAGTATATTATTTTCGCGTCGTCGATAAAAAAAATTTAAAAAAAAAAAACTACCAGTTTTTTATACGGCGCGTATGCGACGCGCGAACCGACGGATTCAATTGCAGACCGAGCTCGGACGACTGATATTTTTTCCTACCGACCGAGCTCTGTCTTTCGACTCTAAAATAGAAGAGAAAAACCTCCTTCGCCCAGAGCAAAGTCTGACCCGTAACGACACGCGTTTTCGTTATTTCCGCGTCTATTTTATTTTTATTTTTTATACGAATACGAGTGATATTACCTCCGGGCGGCGTGTCCCTGCGATTCGTTAGGTTTTCGACGGGCACGCGATCGCGTCTGAAATCCGCCGCCGCCGCCGCCGCCGACTCGAAAAGATTCCGACGTGATTTATTACTCTGCTCGCGTGGAGACCGCGAAATTCCCTCGCGCGCACACATTTCAATGGGTCGAACGCGTATATTTTCGCGATCGTCGAACGAGTATTTTCTTCTCAGACGGCCGACTTCTTTTGACTCTCTCTGCAAACAGTTATTCGGCACCCTCACCGTTCGGCTAAGAATGGAAAATCAAAATAAAACATAAAAAGTAAACCGGAAATATTATATTCTTCGAGTCGTTCGTAATTACTCGATCGGAGGAGGTTTCGTTTTTTTTTTTCAAACTCCTTTTAAAAACAAAAGCTCACATAAAATCACCGTTTTTTTTTTGGATAAAGTTTCTCCTGGATTGTCTAAGGCAGCGGTTCCCAAACTGCGAGCCACTCCTCCCAAGCGAGGCGCAAGTGGTAAATATTGGTATTTTTAACTATTTACAAACTTATTTTCACTATTATGTTAGTATTACTCTTAAAGTTGATATTGAAAAAGAAATCACAACCTAATTTTGAAGAATTATTAAACGTTAAACAAGCACATTGTTCGCATCAAGTTTAAATATTAATATACTCATTGTTTTTTTCATAAAAATAAAAATATTTTGTAATACTAAGTTTAATAGTGTTTACTGTTCACTTATATCGTCATAAAAATAAAAATTTTTGTATATTTAAATACTATAAATATGTAGTTTAATTTTTTATGGGAGGCGCAATTATTTTATTTAATTTTTAGGGTGGCGTGAACTGAAAAAAGTTCGGGAACCGCTGGTCTAAGGCTTGTTTTTGTGAATCTTTATCGATTGGTAACAATTTTCCACCCATAATATAATGTCAATCATATTTTAAAAATAATTAATATATATTACCGACTATTCTTGGTGCTCCCTTGGCCCTAGGCGACGGGTAGTGGTTTGAAAACGAACCGATTTCGTTCGAAAGCCTTCTCACAACAGTCACACGTCGAGCTTGCGTTTCTGAAACGGAAAAGTATAATATATTAATATAATAATAATCGATTGCCGTACACACACACACACACATCTAACCGTTTAATTTTCGACGGGTGTGCACCAACAATAATAATCGTCTAAAATCCACCGCCGCCGCCGACGTACAAAAATAATAACAATAACCACGCCGCCGCCGCCGTCGTAGTAATACGGTCGACGTGGTTCCTTTGTTGCCCTTGAATCAAACGAGAAATTCTAGAACGCTCGCTAATTAAACCGCGCGCGCATATTATGCACTCCGGTCCGTATTATTTTAATGGCGGGTTCTATTGTGCGACGTACACGGCGCGTGCAGTCGCGTATTCTCGCTGTAATAATATTGTCGGATAAATTACACGGAAACGACGACGACGACGACGACGACGAGTGACGCGAGCGCGCGCAAGTTTTTTTTTCCTTCTCGTCCCGATAGAGGAGCGCTCTCGGTTTCCGCCGAAAAAATAACGCCGAGAAGAGAGAGAGAGGACGTTTTCAAAATCGTTCGCCACTTATTGTGACGACCAAACGCGTCGTCACGTCATTGTTTTCGACGTCCGTCTGCGATACGTTATCGTCGTGATGGGACGAGTTTTTTTTTTTTTCACTCTTCCGAAGCTCTCTCTGCAACAATGAGTAATGCACAAAGTTATTTATATAATATCTAAAAAATAAACATATTGTTTAAAGGTCGATATGAAAATATATAAAATTATAAATCGTATTTAATAATGAAAAAATAAAAAATAAGTCTCGCCTGGAGACGTACATTATGTTAAAAAATAGAAAAGTGCTTAAAAATTTACGACCGGCCGGTTTCGAATAAGCGCGCGAGACCGATTTTGTATTTTTGTTTTACTCTTGTTTTTTCATTATTTAAAGTAAAATTTCATAATTTTAATAAATTATTTTATATATTTAATCATATTTTGTTATTAATTTATGTATATCGGTTGTTTTTTTTTCATAGAAATAGTTTCTTTAGAACGCGAAATCAGAGTTTTCCAATCGAACCGAATTTCGTGACGCGCCCGCAATAAAACTAAATCTAAAATCAAACTGAGAAATTAAATTATAATATAATATATAGTAGAGTACTCGTGAAAAAAAAATTCGATCGATTATAATCTGATAAGTTATTATTTCGTTATAATATAAAACATAATATTTAACAAATATTTAATGTAACTCTCTACCTCCATCACAATAGCTAAGAAAAAATTGGCCTATTAATTAAAATATTTTATAAAAAATACATTTTATTTTAAAATAAATTTGTAATATTAATATCAACAATTGTTGTTTGTTTTTAACTTTTTTTTACTCTAAACATGACTATTAAAATTATTTTTATGAGGGAGGGAGGGGGGGCTCAGGTCTGGGGTTGACTAAAAGGGGGGGGGGCCCGGCCTGAAAAGTTTGAGAACCTCTGAGCTAACGTATTTATTGTGTAAAAGATTATGCATCGTATTATCGTGTATTTTTATTATTATTTATAAGATTACGCGATAGTTTATTTTAATTATGTATTCTTACGATGAAAACGATTTGAAATAAAATACGTAGCTTTTTTCGTGGTGTTTTATATTCGTATATAATATTATGTATATCAGTAACGTGACTTTTATTCGTCTCGTTTATTTTATCGCGTAGAAAATCGTTTTATATTTTATTTTTTTTTAATAATCATTAAAAGCGAGTGGTTTTCAAAGTCATTATCGTTCGGGGCCGAAATCCAGACAAATTTGGGCGGTTTTCGCCTTTTTACCGACACTATTCGTAATATTATAATAATCACGTATTATCGTGATCCACGTGCAAGAGGAGGCGCGCGTTTTTTTTTACTTTATACCGCCCCCGATCGTCACACGTTGAATTCGCAGACGTCGTCGGAACTCGCGTTTTTACAACGGAAAAAAAATGAAAATGTATATTATAGCTCGTTTCCAGCGCGTCGCGAGACGATCTACGCAATACTAAACGCAACAATATAAAACGCAGAGACCTCTTGGAAAACTATTGTGCCGAAAACAAACCCCCCCCCCGCCCCGTCGAATTATATTTTATAATATTCTCGTCGTCCGACTGCGGGGGATTGATATATTAACGACGCGACGGACACGGCGCGCCGTTATTCAATCGACCGAACGAATTCCGCGTCATTGCGCACGCCGTCATTAGTCCGGCATACATATATACACGCGTACGTACACATTATCTGTTTGAGAAAAAAGTAGTAAAAAAAAAAAAGAAGTAATACGCATAATAAATAATAAAAAAAAAAAAAAAAACGTTGATAATTTTATTCAGGACAAAGTCAATTTATAATATAAGCTCTCAAAGGATTTATTTTGCCTTTACTTTGGGGCGCGGTGCTCGCGATATTTTCCATATCGTTAAACGAGAATATTATCGAATCGACTAGCGCCGCCACAAAGGGGAGAGGAGAAGAGGTTCGAGTGAAATAAATTTAACCTCTTCGCAATAATAACGAACAGCGCGGTTGTAATAATAATAATAATAATAATAATACGAAACGTTACAGAGTTTTAATGAAATTACCGCGGCGGCAGCAGGTCGTCTTTTATACGTAACCGTTTGGCGCAACGAAAACACGTCGGCGGCGGCGGCGCAACGATTTGGAATATTCCGCGCAATCATTATTATTATAGTATCAGTCTGTCGTGTTTTAAACGCAAAAGCCACGAGGATAAATTACGTACCGGCCGAAAACGACAATAGTTTCTCGGATAAACGATAGAAAACTCTTTTTTTTTAAAGTAATATATCGTATTAATTTGTGTTTAAGTTGTGTTTTATCGCGTGGAAATTTTCGTCCGCGGGGACAGGAGGGACGCGTTTTTAAAACGAGAAAAATATTTAAACGACGACGTCACCGCGCGATTAAAGCTTTTTTACCAACACTATCATGTATAAATAATAAATAAAGGTTAATATAATACTCGTATGATAATAGCAAAACGAGCAGTTTTTAAGTTAATAATTAATGGTCGAACAGGATGACATTGTTTATGTAATTTAATGAACGGGTGTAAACGTGGAGCTGTAATTTTATAATAATAATTGTATTTATTTTTAACAACATTTTTCGGCTTTTAGAGGTATGATTAATTTTATTAAATTATCAATATTCGTTTAGAATATTTTTCAACTATTAACGTGATTACTTATCGGATATTGTGTTAAATATATTATCGTATACGCTTTGCAACGAGTTGTAGAAGTTAATCAGCTAAGTGTATAAATACGCGAGCAGTTGTTATTATGTACACCGTTTTTTTTTTTTTTTTATTAGTATTTTATTCGTATTTGTAAGTAAATTGTCATTCTCTACGTTCGACACAATCTCGCTTTCAGAAGGTGGATAATCGTTTTGTTTATTATGTAATAACAATGGATTTTTATAAATAAAACATAATATTACGCGTACGCGACGTGAATATTTTTTTTTATTTATCGAAAAAAAATAAATACGATCGCCTACTGGCTTTAAATATCATAAGTACGGCTCGGAATAAAGCATTTTAAGTAGCCAAAAAAAAGAAGCATTTATTAAATTTAATTCTAAAAAACAAATTTCGATTAGAGCATATTATAGCTTACAGTCTACCAGTTAAATACACAAAAAAAAAATCGTTTGGTCAATATTTTGTAGACCATCTAGGTCCAACGTATTTCAACGAAATGGGTTTATTAGATAAAAAAAAAAAAAATTCACGGCGAGTGGTGAATGGAAAAAATGTAGTTTATAAATATTTATTTGACGATCTAAACACTGGTGTATATCAGATCATTCGGATCTTTAAATAATTAAATAAATATATCGTGTATAATATTATATTGTTTAATTTATATTGGTCTGTTTCATTTTTCTTTTGATATCTTAGTAATGTTTATTTTATTTTATTATTAGTATTATCATTATTTTATTTTAGGCTATATAATATATAATATATTAGAGAGTTAAAATACAGTATAATATATTATATACTGTATTTTAACTCTCTACTCTACTCCAACACGAGCTCAGGCTTAAACGAGTAGATATACTTTATTATAATTATTTATTTTAATCAGTTCTTATATTTATAAGAAATAAAGAAAACTATAGACTAAAAAAAAAAAAAAAAATTACACATGAAATTAAATATTGAAAAAGGAATTTACGATCATAATATATTTGTTCAAGTTATACTTTAACTCGTCCTATTGGATGCTAATATATTTGTATACGTTTGATTGTATTATTTATCGAATTTTTAATCGATTGCATTCGGTGCATATTATTTCATATAATGTAAACTAAATCATTTAAATCATTTATGTTTAGTGCAGTGCCGTCATGAAAATACTTATGATTCGCTATAGTATCCGAGTGGAACACGAGCGATGAATTTATTTTTTATTAATTATTGTTAAAAATAGAAAATAAACAAAGTAATTATATCAATATATTTTAATGGTTAATACTCATAAATAAAAATATTTTTAAAAAAACATTTTTTTACTTAATTATAATACTCGAGGCGCGAGACCTTTGTTTTATTATTGTTTAAATATATTTAATAGTTTGTATGAAAATAATTTAATATATTATATTTAATAATATTTTATTAATTATTGTATTGGCGAACTAACCTAACCTACGTAAATAAAAACTATATATAATAAATCGGTACTACTTACGGTTTGCTGTTCGAGGGCGGTGTCCTTGCAGTGTTGGCTTGTGAAACGAGTAGAAATTCACTGCACAGATACGAAAGTCGCCCGAAGAAAACTCGAAATTAGAAATCGAAAGTCGTTGACGAGTAGTACGACGGACGATGAAAATTATTCGAAATTATTGTCGATTATTGTTATTATTCGAAAAGGAACTTTGAGAGAAGAACACTCGGAATCGCGGTCGACACAAGACTGATCGCGTGCGCGCGAGTGCGCGTCGGCGAGCCGCCGCCGGTGCTCTGGCGCGCGGGGGCGGCTCGTCTCTCATTGGTCGGGTGGCGCGCGCAGCTCGGGCTCTCGTTGGCCGCGCGTCGTCGTCGACGCGAACTTTCTCTCCTTCCCCGATTCACGCCAACACACTATTTGCATAATTAATTACTATTATTGTTACGTAATTACGTATTCATAACGAACCGCCTGTTACGTCATCGTAATTAGGTAATCTATATCAGCGCGGTTGCCAGACTTTTTTCGTCCACGACCCTTAAAGAAATAGTTTGTGTTAGATTTGTCTAGAAAAAAAAAAAATTGAAAAATATTTTAACGTGATTATTATGTATTAAAATTAATTCGTTTTTACGTCACTAACGTAATGGACACGGTAGGTACCTACACACGTAGAGGAAATCCTCAAGGTTTGGACTGCGCAGTCCAGTCCTTGAGGATTTCCTTCACGTGTGTAGGATCGGCCTTAAGGCCTATATGTCAGCCTGCGCAGTCCGAAAATCCTCTTCGAAATTCCAAAAGGAAAAACTGCGCGGGCCGGACTGTGCAGTTCAAAGTTACAGTTCGTGTGGTGGCACACTTGTGGTCTGCCTTGAGGATTAGTGCGATATCATTATTATTATTTTGTTATTATTCATATAATTGTTATCACTTATTATTTGACGTAATTGTTTGTTTTTTTTTATTTTGCTATAAAAGCATATAAAAGTACTTTTGTTCGAAATTACTTAATTTGAAAGAACATTTGAAAATGAGCCGCGAATTCACGGAAGAGTTTATAAAGTTATACGAAAGCGAGCCTTGTCTTGGGAATGTTAAATCAAAAGAATATCATGACAGGAATAAAAAAGATACGGCATGTGGGAAAAATAAAATCTGACTGAAAATTTAAAATCCTCGAGTAATTCCCGGGCGTGTGGTGACGATGTTAGGTGAACTTTTTTTAAATAATAAAAACAATCCGAGTTATATATAAAATAATCACATACATCTGGCGGCGGAACACAGACTTTGGGAAACGCCGATCTATACTAATCAGTTGGATATACGCGTTTCCGGTGAACGTTTTTTTTTTTTACGGGGTGGTAAAAATATGATTTACCGTCTCGCGACAGGGGTCGCTACCCCTATCGGCGCGTACGGCGGCCCGCGTAAAGACGATTTTTATTTTTTGTCGTGTAAAACGCGTACTATATACGTCGGTAGAAACGCCGCCGTCGAAACAGTAATACCGGAAGTCGCGAAAAATACGCACGAAAAACCGAGTTATTCCGATCGTTACCGAAGTAAAAATATTATCATTATTGAACCGATTTCAAATGGTTCGTACACTGTAAACAACACGTCGCGTCGTCGACGTAACAATATACAAAATACGGAGGCGTTTATATATAATAACGATTGCGGAACGCGCAGAGGGGCAAAACGAATGCGGAGGAGATTTAACAATTATGGTAAATTACGTTCTACGCCGCCGTAATAATAACGAGTCGACTGCGTTTTAAATAATAATAATAATAACGATAATCGCTTTTCAGACGACACACCAGCGTCGTCGTCGTCGTCGTCGTCGTCGTAATAATATTACATCGCGCGAATAGAAATAATAAGAAAGCGGCGGCGGCGGCGGCGGCAGAGCAGTGCGCGAGCAGTTTACGTGTTTTATTCGCTCGACGGAAATGCAAATTATCGCGCGCGCGCGCGGTGTAAAATAATAATATCGCTGAAATAATCGCGGATGATATTGTATTAATTAATTATTGATGTTTTAGAACGATTAATTCGCAAAACCAAATGGAATTTTCAATCGAACTACCGACGAAGGTGTACATTTTATCGACCTTACTCGTTTTATTGCCAATAAAATATATGCATGCAGCAGCCGTTATCCGTTTAATCGTAAAACGGTTCCGAACGGAATAAATTTATGTCAGCGGTGGACAGACGCGTTTTAATGACGTTTATTTAAGCACTTTATTGTAATAATAACACTCATAGATACGACACGACGCGACGGTTTTCTAAAAGCATCGTTTGACAGTTGGAATCCAATAAGAAAACGCGAAAAATGCAAATCGCGTTGTAGTGAAAAATCTATTAATAATAATCTATTTATCGATTGAATTATAATATGTAATATTTATTAATACGGCTAAACGTACTTACTTCCGGAAATCAAATTCTGACGAATTCGTAAACGTATTTGCGAGGTTGAATTCAATTTTGTACAATATTTTACCCAACGAGGACGAATTCTCTTTTCGTTATTACCAAAAATGTACTTGTTTCGACAGCAGGACGTAAAACGATGAATTATCCTTTGCTTTTTGAAACGTTCCTAAAAAAAAAAAAAAAACCATATTATTCACCGCGATCAACTATTTCGTGCGCGTTAGATAAAATTTTATATTATTCGCAGAGAACGGGGCGCAAACAATTTTATAGAAAATCATGCTTTCGACCTACCTCAACGTATTGATTTTCCAACACCTGCTACTTATCGAAATCCTGTTGAAAAAAAAAAAAATTGATAACATTATTATTATCGATACGTTTTACGCCTCGTTTTCGTCGTTCTCGGCATGCAACGTATTTACAAAATAACATGCGCGCAGATAGTAATATTGTATTACAGCCAGTCGTGTTTATTAATCACGTGCCCAACTCGGCGTGTAGAGAGCACCGGCAGACACGTCCGAGGAGGCGGCCGACAAGCCGAGTGCAAGTGACGTTTGACGAGTGCACATAATATTATATACGTTATATTATACGAACGAATTGGCTTCGCCGTTTCCGCCTTGGCGAGTCCGCCCGACCCCGTCGAGATTACCAGTGTAATATGGGCAGTGCCCGCGGCAAAGTATCCGATCGCGAAAGGTCCTCCAGTAAATATTATGTTTTTAGAACAACGCGCCTGTGTGTTTAGACGAGAAAAAATATTATCATATTTAAAACGAATGTTAAAAAAAAAGAAGAAGCTTTGCCCTCGACACTGAAAACGTATAGTTTTATAATATGTTATTAAAAAAAAATGTGTAAATTAATATCATAAAATCGTGGGGGGCGCTGCATTTCCGGGTTCCCTCGGGTCCAAGTCGTCCCCCGAATCCGTGCGGCCCTCGCGCGTGTATTCGTCGACAGATGTTGAAATACGCGACACAGGAAATCATAGGCGACGTGATCTCTCACGACCGCGCGCGATCCTGCGCGATCGACGGTTTGACGAAACGAGTCCTTATTTTATCGGCGGTACCCAACTCGAATTTCGTATAGTTCTGTCGACAATATGAGTTCAGTCCGCCGCCGCCGAGCTCGTACTCGATGAGATAGAGAAAATTATATTTATCGTCGAGAAACGTGCACAGCGAAAAATAGAAAATACGTGTTTAAACGCGCGCGTTTGATTCGTGTGATTGACGCGCAATATAATAAATAACAAGTGTATTTTCCAAACGATTCGGATTTCAGTAATACATAGTACGTATTTCACAACGCCGCGGGTACTCGAAAGTAAATTTTGTTTTTTCGGCCGTTTGTACGAGATAAAACGAAACGTAATTTAAGGGGGGTGGGGGAAACGCAACGTCGTCGCTATTCTAGAACTCTAATCTGAACGAAAAGCTTTCGTAAACACGTTGTTACACATATTATATAAATTATTATAATATCCGTACACGGGGTAACGTGCGCGAGATCCCGCGGAGTATAACTTCAATAATACCCTTGTCAAAACTCCAAACGCCGGCACATTAAACTGCTAATATACGTATAATATATATAGTTTAGTCGGATATTTGAGAAACCGGCTAATTCGTCCGACTTGTTCGGCGCAGAGTTTCAAAGTAGGAGCGGGTACGTCGTCGTAGGTCGGTCGTATAACGAGGGGGTATTATAATAACTGCGAGTGAAAATGTTTTTAGAAAACGTACTGAAATTCACGACTCACCGGTTTGTCGGTGAGAAAAACAACGCGTCTTCTCGCGAGTGCGGCGCGGCCTTCTCTTTATATATAGGTAAAATGTCGTGTTCTTTTTTCTGTACGTTTTCCGCACACGAATTCGTCTAAATAACAAATTCATATTGATTATTATAATAGTCTAGTCATGTTAGACGAAAAAAGGGGTTCAGCTCGGAAAAGTTCCCACCTAGCTGAATTTTGGTACACTATGACATCATTGTTCCTAACGCGATCCTATGTGTGCGTTAAAGGTTATTCGAGGTCAAAGGTCACGAAATTGGCCTTTTTTTTGTTGACATCTCGCTTTTTATTAGTCGTACGATAAAAAGTTTAACGTAAAAATTGTAGAGGAAGTAATTATCTACAAAAAATGCCTTACGACATTTTCACGTAAAAGTTATAGTTTTTGCTTTATAAGGCCAACAAAGTATACACATTTAATGTGAAAATGTATCATTATAATATATAATTGTATATATTCGTAAAGTACAGTGCGGATTTAACGTCGTCAGAAATAGAGGTAGAGCGTTTTTTTCGTTTCAAAGACGCGATATTTTTTCGGAAATATTTCAAAACATCGAGAAGTATTAAAATCAGTGGCGTAGTTACGGGGAGGGGGGTGTAAGGGATTTCCTACCCCTCAGATATTTAATTATTATTTACGGGAAAATGATATTTTCATTTTGAATATAAAATATACATAACAATAGATTATGTTATATACAAATTAAAATTAATAAAATAGCTTATTTTAACCCGAATTATTGACTCTTAAACCGGAAAAAATTCGTAAATCTACGCCACTGATTATAATAATATCACGTCGGACCGGTTGAATTTCATCAGATCGAGAGAGTCCGTCGGATAACACAATATAATATTGTGTCGATGAAAAAAATTGATCGACTCCGCCGCCGCCGCGTTAATTATTATTATACTAATTAGCGTTTTTCGTTATTAACACGGAATCTCCCCCCCCCCGTAGTTTCTCGTTTTCATCATAATTATTATAATAATCGGACGTGTGGCCGTTAAATCAATACGCGTTTTGTTTTTTTTTTATTTAAAAACGATGACTCGGCGGCGGCGGCACACGTTTTGTTTGATTAAAAAATGTTCACGGCCCGCGCGCGTTATTGTTGCGTCGGCAACGGAAAAACGTACGTTTAATAATATCTCGTCGAGAAGCCCCCGCATGGCGTGCGCGCGCGCGCGTGTAAAAATAATGATAATCGTTTAGTTTCGACTCGCCCGGAGAGTTTATATTCGTATTATATTGTTGGAACGCGACGAACGCAGGGGCGTCGTTTGACGGGGTTAGGACTTGAAAACGATAATATTTTGTCGTCGTCGTAATAGATTTCGCGGAAAACGCGAAATTAAAATGCATTAAAAACGCACGCGCGTTAGATCCTACGTTAGTTCAATTGTCTATATGAATATTTTTCAATCGTCAATATCGTTTCACATTTTTAGTTTTTATTTAAATCATATCGTAATGTCATTGCATACCTTTTTCCGGTACACACTCGAACGTGTTTTTCGTATTTGCAAATGCGCGAGTTGGCGCTATAAATTTTAGTTTTCGGACGTTGTAACAATACTGCATACTGATCTTGTCTGAAAACCTATTTGAAATTTTCGTCGAGCGTTCGTCTCTTTTTGGTAATTTAAAGCGCTGAAACGACAGTGATAATATTAAATCGACGATATAGAGGAAAATGTTTGTTTTTTTTTTCCATTAAAACACGAAAACGTGTCTGTCGACTCACGTGAAACGTGCGTTTCAGTGCGATTTCGTACGCGTAACAATCTTATGTCTCTTACGTACAGTTCGATCTGTTTCACTCGATTCACAACTCGTTTGCAGGTACCGTAACAATAAAAACCGCTCGCGAATCCGGTCTTCGATTAAACAATAATAATTAATGCTTGCACAAGGACACACACGTACGTACATCATAACAGAACGGTGCACAGATGATAATTACAAAATGTTAATTACATATTTTTTTTTAATAGAACATCGCAAGTAGAATAATAATTACGTTTATAATTACAACAAAGAGAGTATTTACATTTATGACGTATATGAGCCCCCCGGCTCGAGGTTAGTCATCGTTTGCGTGGAAAAAAATCGTGTGACCGAATCGCGCGTTAATCGAAACGAGATCTAGATTCCGGCCGGTCCTGCGGCGTCGTCATGTCGCGGAATATCCAGATCGAGCGCTGTAATCCCGAGACTTGAACGTCGTCGTCAAAATCGCCTGAAAACATAAACAATATAATATTGTTAACGATATGATATTAAAAATCGATTACAAAAACCGAACCGCCGCGCTGGAGCGAGTTGGTGCAGTAGTCAACAACAATACCGAGATCGACTTCCTACGCGAGCGTAACGTACGCGCTTTTGTTTTCACCGCGGCCTTGTACGAACGACTGCGATTAATAAATTGTGTAGTTTTGTGCAATCGCAAATTTCACGTAACACAGTATCGCTATTGTACTTCCATATCGAGCGGGGCGAGTGTTTCACTATGAGAGACTTGGACTTTTTTGAAATTTGAAACTCAAAATAACGATATTTGTATGGGGGAGGGGGGCTTATTGCTGCTAACAATCGCTTAGTCAAAAGTGTAGTCGAAAGAAATGCTTCGATTTTTTCCCGTATTTCGAATTTTCATTGCCGACGGTGAGGTACGTACAGACCAAGCAACATTTTGTTGGCAACACGTTGTTAGCAACAAATTTGTTGTATTCAGATACATGTTGTCAACAGTGTGACGCGTTCAAACCAAATAGTAGTTGCGCGTCAACAGTCCACATCCGTCTGTTATAGTTTGCCTTTAGAAATGTTATTTTCCACGAGAAACTTCATTATATTACACCCGAACCATATATTATCTCTTCCGAAATTGTAGCAGCTCCACTTTTACTTTTTTCTCCAATTTTCCTCCGTTCCCGCCCAAACTGAGTTTTCAGGGATTTAATTTTCCTTGATACTTCATCCACATTTGTTTTGAAGTGCGATGCTATTTTGGCCGTTTCATCAAACTTTAAGTTTCTATCTCGATATTCTTTGGATTGTATGTCCCACAAGGCAGGGGCAGCTTTCAGCGTTTCTATAAGTTCTATTACGAGCTCTTTTGACCACAACATAATACGAAAAATAAAAAAAGTATAACTTTATAGATTATAATATAATGTGAACGTGTGTACAAATCGATATCAAATGACAGTAATTGTTGACGACATCGTCCATACTGAACGATTTCGATTGGGAAACTCAGATACAAGCAACACGCAACAAAATATTTCTTTGATGTCATGCCGCCCAACATTGACGTGTATCCGTCAACTTTTAACCAGTTGCCGGGATACATGTTGACAACACTGTTGGCAACATGTTGCCAACGAAATGTTGCTCGGTCTGTACCTACCTAAGGCCGGGCGCACACCGAAAGCGCAAAACTACTTCGAGCTGCTCGGAACATGTTGTCGTTGTACCCGATGTTTCCATTTCTTTGCCGATTTCATTTTCTGTAATCCGTCTTGTATCGATTTATCGCCACGATCTTTATCACTATAACCGTGTAAATAGATTTTCTTAAAAATAAACGATATAACAAGGACAAAATAACGTGTTCACGCGAAGTTCGGCGGTGTACCATGTTGATCGGAGCAAAAATAGTCGACTACTTTAGACACATGTTATAATCTCGACTCGGAGCCGATCCCCGTGCGCCCGGTCTAAAACGGGAGGAGGATTTATTTTCGGACGAGCCGCCGCCGCCGCCGACGAGGTCGTTTTTTCGTTCGAAATCGAGTAGTCCAAAACGTTCGGGCCGCCCAAAATCCACCCCTAGGAATCGACGGGAGGCGATCATCTCATTCGCGTCGGGTCCGCGCCGCCGCCGCCGCCGAGCGCGCGCGTGCAGACGCGACGACGGCGACGGCGGCGGCCGAACGACCGGCGACCAGACCCGACGAACGTCGTCGGCCGCGGCTCAGAGCAGCTGCTGCTCGCTCGTCCCCGCCGCCGCCGCCGCCTCGACACCACCCGACGACGGGCCGGCCGCCGCCGCCGCCCGTCGTCGGGTGGCCCGGGCGAGTGCGAGTGCGCGCGCGGTCTTATCTGCGCTCGGTTTTTTTTTTCCATTCTTCTTCATTCGTTTTTTTTTTCGTCCTCTCTCGATTCTCTCTCCGTTCTTTATCCTGTTTTTTTTTTCCACCGCCGTCGTCGTCGTCTCGACGCGCGCGCACACACACACACGCACCGGCGGCGCCCGAGCGATAATATTATTATTATATTTTATCATTATCGTTATTATTACTATTACTATTTACTAATTGCCGCCGCCGCCGCCGCCGCCGCCGCCGTTATTGTTATATACGAGAGAGTGTGTAGTACGACGACCGATCGCACAGCAGCAGCGGCAGCGATCGACGACCGTACGCGTTTCTCGTTTTCTCCGCGCGCGCGAGAAGAAACTAAAAAAAAACACTCTTTCGCCAAACAGGAGTGAGTTTCGTCGACGTGCGTCGTGTGTCCGCGATCTCTCAGCCGACGCGACGCGGCCCGTCGGTAATGTTATGCGCCGTTCTCGAGTGCCGTCCGATCCGCCGCAGTGAACGACGACGACAACAACAGCAGCAGTAGCAGCAAAAGTAGTCATGAAAGCCGCGGTCTTTTCGTACCTGGCGTGCGCGGCGCTTTTCGCCGGCGCCTTGTCCCTGTCCGTGTACTCCGACGATGACGACGACCGACGCCGGCACCGCGGCCCGCCATCAGCAGCACCGCTCCGAGAATGGCCCGTCCGCACCAAGCGAGAAGACTCCGTGGTCGCCCAGCCGTTGCCGCTGGCCGTCTCCGACAAGAACATCACGGCCAAGGTGAGTTTTTCGTTTTCCCAGGCTCTCTGTGTGGCCACCACCCCCCCGAAAAGTGCCCCGTCGAACCGCTAGTCCTTCTTCTTTTCTCTCTGCTCGGCAAGACAAATACAACTTTACCGGACACTGAAGTCCAACGGTCGACGACGACGACCAGTACAATGTGTCTGCGATCAAAGGTCACACAACAACAATAACGTGTCGAGTCAATTCAATGTGTACAATATTCCATTTAACAGATAAACACAAAAGGTCATTATGATTTCGAAAACAAATCCATAATTTACTATATATTTTAAACAACAATCACTGGAAATGAATCTTTTATACTTCCATAATATATAACGTTACATTCAGTGGCACATTTATAGGGGAGTTTAAACGGTTAGGTTAATTTTAACCAAAATTTTATTATAAAAGAGCTATAATATTCTATCGAATTTTACACTGATTATTTTAAACTTTCATAACAACCGACTTATTTAACGAGTTCCCAAAAAAACATTGCGAAAAGTCAGAAATGTGCAGAAAATATATAATATATTATAGGTATACCTCGTCAATTAAACATTAATTACTTGTTCACAGTCCGAAAACAAGTTGCTATTTTCTTTATTTTTATTTTCATTCAATATTTATCTGTTCGTATAATATATTATATTGCTATTAGAGTGCTATTAATTATCAGTTACACTAATTCAAACTGGCTTAATCTCGCGTTACATTATTTTTATGGTATATTAGTAGAGATAATACGTGAGAAAAAATATTACAAGAGAATTTGTTTGATTTATCGTAAATTAATCGCATAAAAATTATGCCGGTTCGCACGTAGGTTAGCGCATTGTGCTCTCTTGTTCATTTACCAATGCGATTTCGGGGTTTTTCGGTTTAGAAGTTTTGTAGTCATTATGTTTATCGTGTAGTTTAATAGTAAAATGTTTACTTTATGAGACGATATTCATTGAAAATATGTAACAATGACATACCCATAGGTAGGGGCAGTGTTATGAAAACATGAAACTTTTTGTAAAATAATCAGATCGGAAGATTTGTTATTAAAAATCAATTCCTTGTTCAAATTTCTAATCTAAACACTTGTTTAACTTCTCAATGATAAACAGTAAAATTAAATCTCAAGTGTTTCTACCTATTTGTTCCGGTTTTATTGATTTGTCTAATCGTCAAATGCATGTCACAAAATACTGTTGACATATTATTTGTTTAACTATACTATTATTAATACTAAATATTAAGGTAAAAAATGAGTTGTATTTGCGCATAACCTTTATGCTTGAAACAATAATAAAATTACACAAACTGACAGAGCACTCGCCTGACTTTTTTAAATTCATTCATTTTCACTCAATAGGTATCTGATTAAAAAAAAATCTATCTTAAATATATTATATTCTTTTCTTATGATTTTTAAGGCTGTTATATTTGAATTTACTCTTTAACACCGATTATTTAATGGAGTTAAACTGTTAAAAAACATTTATAAACCGTGTGACGTTATCTTTATTTTACTTTTTTTTTAAATTTACATTTAGGTACCTAATGTTTATTAAAATAATTCTTAAAGATATATTTTACTAAACGACTTATTGATACTTTTAAATTATTTTTATGCCCTTTTACTTTTGAACAAAAAACCAGAAAAGTAACGTAATGAACCAAAAAGAAAACACTTACCTGTTAAATCTTAGAAAGTGTTTGTAGGTGTATTTTCAGTTCAGCTTCAACCGTTTCAAATTAAAATTTGTATTTTTCATTGGAAATTCCATTTTATTACTGAACAACCGTTGTATTTTGTCGAGGATTTCGGACCTGAAATCAAAAATGTTTTCAAATTGTGTGTTATTAACTCGAACATGTAAATTACAGACTTTTTATTAAAATGTACTCGGTTACCTGTATTTGATGTATCTGTAGCTTCTTCCTGTCTTCGTACAACAAAGATGTATACTATAATATAAGAGTGTAAATTAAAATGGTTGTTATTTAAATAGAAAATACTTCAGATAGAATTTTATGAATAAAGTCAATTGTACCTACTGTTATTATGAAGTGATATATTCAATAAAATGTTCATGGCTTTATCTCACTGATTGAATTGCAATCTTTAAATTGAATCGAGCGTTTCATTCGACTTCTGAGACGTGTTCATCTTGAAATCTACATAAAAATAAAGAACAGTACCAGTTTTAATTTCACTATTAAAATAGACATTAAACTATTTAAAGCGTTCCACAGTGGTCTGTTTAAATTTAATGGATATTTTACGAGCGGTTTAATGATTTAAGTATAGGTTGCGATTTAGTACCGAGAAGACATGAATATCTCTAACCATTGTTTTTTTTTGTTTATTTTTTGATCATGCATTGATGTATGTATTTCATTTTTTCAGGTTTATAATCTGAAAGAAACTCGACAGCAACTGATGGTGCACTGGGTCGGCGAAAACACAAACGTTATTATATGTTTGGCTCGTGGAGGATATTCTTCTTCGTCTGTGTACATATCCTATGACTACGGAGACACTTACGTCAATAAGACGGACGAATTCAAAATCAACGCTACCGAAAACCTATATGCTTACATCGACAAATTTTACATACATCCTACATTCAAATCTTATGTAAATTTTATTTTATCACAAACATATAATATGCAAAAAATATTGATAAATGAACAAATTTTCTAATGATATATTTTATTTTTTTCCCCTCTAAAGTGTGTTTATACAGATGTGATAAACCGTAAAATATTCACAACGATCGATCACAGCGTCCACATCAAATCCACTCAACTGTCGTTCACTCCCAGCGTAGTGACTTACAGACCAGACATACCGTTCGTGTTCGTTGTGCACGACAAAGTCAGTCCCACAAAACCAGTACGTATGATTTATGTCAAAGTTCTCTCATCGATTTTGTCACTTCAATGTTTTATTGGCGGCCACACTCGGATGGTCTTTCATTGGTTATGCATTTTTTATTTATTATTTGAAACTTTTTAATATGGTCACAATTATTTTATATAATGTCGGTCAGCGTTTATGCAGGATATTTGTGTATTGTGCTTATATCTATATTTATCATTTCCTGTCCTCCAAATTGAATTGATTGTGCAGGAAATATATTAAGACATAACAGGATGTTAAAATATCCATGTGTTTATTAACAAATGTTATTCATCATTCATAAGGTATTTAATATAATATTGTTCAAAAATTATCAGTCTATTTTTCTTTATTTTTTCATTGAAATTATTTTCACTTCTCATTTTATATAGTACCGTATAATATCTGACCATAAATCAGTATTCCCCTTAAGCCGAGTACAATACATCAATATCAGTTTAAACTACTTTTTTCACTAAAATGTGATTCTGAATTATGGATAGGTTTACATTTTATTTTTTAAAAAAACAAAGCGAGGAAATTTATAAATTCAAGACATTTTTTTGTTTAGAAAAATCTAATGAGAAAAAGAAATCAATTAATTTTCATGTAATTTATTCATTTTTATTCATAATTTAAAACCGTAATTGAATTTCAAATTTTAATTCTTCTTTAGTTTGATTTAATAATATGATATAATAATATTTTAGGGAAATCATTGTAATATTTTTTTAGTCTAATTCTTTATTTTCACTTTTGTATTTGGAATTATCATTAGCAATTATAATATAATATGTTTTTATTTACATAAATGTTACTTACTTTTTTTTTTGAACTATCTGATGTGTTTGATTCATTTTACTTTTACTTCTGAAATTCAACTGGTTTTTTTTTTTTGCATTTAGCTGTGGATAACTCATGATTTTGGCAAAACATGGACCATGCTCGAAGAGCATGTGAAATCGTTCCTCTGGATTCCAGTGACATGGGATTTATACAAACGTGGCTATTCATTGATTGTACAACGAGAAGAAACGCCAGACGTGTCGGTTGTCATCGCAGTTTCCGAAAATATTAACGCTGGCCAGAACAATTTGACCACTATAGCTTCAGGGGTTTATCAACTGAAAGTGAAAGACGATTACATGTTCATAACCACTCAGCTATCAAAGGTATTATAATTAAAATTGTGTATTATAATAAACAAATATTGTTTTATTAATATTATTTACGTTATTTAATTTTTTTTTGTTTAGAACAATTTAGACCTGATCGTTTTCTACAAAGGAAGTCAAAAATATAGAACTCAGTTCGACAACGAACTCGACCGACGTGATTATTATATCGCTGACATTACTGCCAACAGAATAATGGTCGCCGTTGCTCACACTCCGACTTTTTCAAACCTATACGTATCCGATGTAATACAGCCTAACGTAGATACTATTTACTTTAGTCTGTCGCTCGAAAAAGTGGTTGCGTATTTTCCCAACATTACGTGGACCGAATCACTGATCAGGTATGGTTGATATGGTTATTCACATTCATAGTTTTTGAAAATGTATTCAGCTGTCTTTTCTTCTGTTCTCCCTCCTCTGTGCCGCACAATCTATAAATATAAAACAAAATTAATTATGTTATTACTCCTATAATAATATAACAAAGTATTATTAAAATATATTTAATGATTTATTAAAACTATTAAATATAAAAATGAAAATAAAATAAATACGTCTCGCCTGTATAATACCCGAAGCAAGACCTATCAGTTTTATTTATCTTATTTATATATTTAATAATACTTTGTAAAACGATAGTAAAGTTGAATACATTAATCTTTGCCCTCTATACCTTTTTGTTATTTCCTCATCTATTCTACCCTACTCTTTATTCTTTTTTTACTTTTATTTGTTTATTTTTTGACTCTTAACTTTATTTCAGCGAACTATGGGCAGAAACATTTGCAGACATACATAAAGTTAAAGGCCTTCAAGGAATATATATTGTGTCCAAGATTGCACCTACAATGCCCGGAGGAAGTATAGATATAGGCCCAGAACATATCATTACTCTCATCACCTTCAATTGGGGCGCCGATTGGAGATTGTTAAACGTCACTCGTTCTTTTTCACGCTGTGATAAGGTTTATATTATATTACATAATTACACTAATTCGCCGCCGATATTAATGCTTTATCCAGTGACTTATGTTTTCTTTTTTTTATAGGCCGACAATTGTTCTCTGCATCTCACTCAAATGTTTGCTCATGTATATCCCGTCACCAGAACACACACGTTCATTTTGTCATCAAAGTCCGCCCCGGGAATCATCATGGCCACCGGTGTAGTCGGCAAATCGTTAAAAGGCAAACCCGGTGTGTTCGTAAGTAGAGATGCCGGACTCACCTGGAGACAAGTGTTGAAAGAAATGCATTACTACAACATTGGCGATCACGGAGGTATTCTGATTGCCGTGCGGTGCTATAAGTTGGAAAAAGAAGAGACTAGTCAAATTCTTTACTCGACGGACGAGGGAGAAACGTGGCTCGAGAAAAATTTCACAGACAGTAAAATCAAAGTCTACGAGCTGATGACAGAATCTGGAGAAAACACTACAGTGTTCACCATGTTCGGTTCTGTGTTGGAAAAACACGAGTGGTTAATTGTCAAAATCGATCTGAAGAATGCATTTTGTAAGTGTCCCAATGGTATATTTGTATGGTATTGGAATCCTTCTTCTAATACCACTTACTGACCGGGCAAAATCTCACTTTCGATAAATATTTCGAAATTTCCGTTTGATAATAATTTCATTGAAAAAAGACGATTGTACATTTTTTTCCGTACACACTTCTCTGTAACGAGACAGTTTTGAATGTCTTCCCGTCCGCCTGTGTCCGCTAGTAGAGATTTTGCCGTATGTCGATCATTCATTTACTGGGAAAAAAAAAAACAAACAAACCATTAGTTATGAGTAAATTAACATTTTTCAATTGTTTTTCAGCGTCTAACTGTACCAAAGACGATTACAAAATTTGGACTCCCACTTCTTCAGTAGACCATTTGAAAACGTCTTGTATCCTTGGCCAGAGACAAATGTTCCAGAGAAGAGCGCCCAAATCAAATTGTTACAACGGATTGAACGACGATCGACCAATCCAGACTGAAACATGTGAATGTGATGTTGAAGATTATACATGGTAACGACATACATTTATTATTTAAGTCGTGTTACTTTTTTTTGCTCGCTCGACACATTTTCAATTTGATAATTATTAATTAATAATCATTGTTACACGACCAATTGGAAAAACAGAACAAAAAGTTCAACACAATCTTGTTCACTGTTGCTGTAGATTCTCTAAAATGTGTAGTAGACAGTGATGTTAATTGACAGTGTAAAAATTGATGATCAACAGGATTGAGTAATTTTTAATTTATTTTCTAGTGATCACGGATTCTCGTGGACTCTGAGTACCAAGCAATGTATCAGAAACAAAACAAGCGACATCGATCCTTTTGCTATTCCGTCGACTTGCAAACCTGGCCAAATGTTCAATCGTACCAAAGGCTATCGATTAATTCCCGGCGACAAGTGTTGGGGAGGCCGTTCGTTGGAATTCTTGCCTCAAGAGGTCCCGTGTCCATTCGAGTATGTTTTAGTATTGAATAACATTAACACATCCAAGACAATTGTCATTCAACAAGATAAAATCTATTATTACCTTCTTTTTTTTTATCCTAGAGAAAAACCGGAATTCATGTTGGTCGCTCAAAAAGAACGTATTCTCAGATTGAGTCTCATCGATAATCCCTTTGAGGTATTACCTGTGCGCAGGCTTGAAAACGTCATTGCTGTCGAGTTTGATGTGAAAAACAACTGTGTTTTCTGGGCTGACATTGTCACCGATACCATCGGGGTATTTATACATAATATATTTATACATTTGTAAGGTCAAATGTATCATGTCTATTTGATTTCAGCGACAATGTTTGACCGACGGCAAGGAAGGTCCGGAAATTCTAGTCAACTCTGGCCTCAGTAGCGTCGAGGGAATGGCGTACGATTGGATATCCAAAAATCTTTATTTTGTTGACGGCGCTCTGTCGAAAATAGAAGTTATTCGCACTGACAATAAAATCCCTGGGCACATGCGACGAACCGTTTTGGGGTCTAATCATCTAAAAAAACCTCGTGGCATAGCCGTTCATCCTAGAGCTGGGTATGTAGGGTGTTAAAACGCTGAATCTAAACTTGTGAAAAACGGCGAGGTAATATAATTATTATGATTTACAGTTATTTGTTTTGGACCGACTGGGCCGTCGGTGAAGCCAAAGTGGCCAGATCTAATCTGGACGGATCTGACGTAAAGACTTTGATCAATAACGATTCTGTCGAATGGCCCAACGGACTGGCCGTCGATTACATAGCTGAGCGGTTATACTGGGTGGACGCTCGTCACGATTACATAGCTTCTTGTGATTTACATGGAAACAATGTTAAAAAAATCATAAAAAATGATGTAAGCGTTAGAGTTAGTTTAAAAAGAAAAAAAAAATGAATACACAATCGAAACGTACCATCAATGAGATTTTTCATAATATGCGTTTGCAGGACAAAGTGTCTCATCCGTTTGCTGTTGCCGTGCTTAAAGATTGGATCTATTGGGATGATTGGAAACAAAATTCAATATTTATGTCCGACAAAGATCACGGTACTAAAATACAAGCCGTTGCTGTACACCTGCCGGGGCTAATGGATTTAAAAGTATATATTATTATTATATGGATTATGTAAATTATGATCATAGTTAATAAATAATTGTACGTTTCAGGTGTTTACTCACATGTCCCAGTCCGATACTAATGCGTGTGCCAAAAATAATTGCTCTCATTTTTGTTTCGGTCTGCCCAATCAAAAGTATTCTTGCCAATGTCCTGACAATATGAGCAAGTCAAATGACATTTGCCTTTGCCCCGGTGCTAAGGAACCGTTTGCCAACGGAACTTGTCCATCAGGTAACACAATTGTAATTCTATCATTTTCTTGTCATTAAAATGCTAAAGTCTCTGTTTTACACAATAAGTAATTATTAAACACAATAAGTAACGTAATGAATGTTATATAATTAAATTGCGATGTAATGAGTGTAATATTATGATGTTGATTTTTTTTTTCTTTTCAGTCGGTCACACTTGTTCAGTCGACTATTTCCAATGTTCCAACGGGAACTGTGTGCCTAAATATTGGCAGTGTGATGGAGATAACGATTGCGGTGACAATTCAGATGAAGTAAGCTTCCTGTTTACTGTTTATTAATTTTTTTATTATCATGTTATTATATGATAACGTATGTTTTGATTTTTTCCAGACGAAATGTAATAAAGTCTCATGCGGTCCGAATTCTTTCCAATGTAGTAATGGAAAGTGCATTCCACTGTATTGGACTTGTGATTTTGATCCGGACTGCGAGGATGGCTCTGATGAATTCAATTGCAGTAAATATACTTGAATTATTTATCAATTATCACCTCTGTTTAAATTTAATCATAGACTTAAGCATACTTTGAATAAGTATAAATATAAGAGTAGTATAAGTCATAAGTATAATTATGAACAGTAAATTGTTGTAAGGTCCATAGAGAGTACATTGTCTTTGACATTTAAATTAGAAACGTTCCATACCTGTTTGATTTTATATTGAAATAAAACCTTTTCAGAGTATTCTAACTGCTCGGAGGGACAATTTCGTTGTAAAAATGGCCGATGCATTGCAATGCATTGGCGTTGCGATTTGGAAGACGATTGCCATGATGGATCCGATGAAGCCAACTGTGTGAACATTGCTAGCAATTCTTCAAGCACTTGTCCACGTAAGTATTATATTACTATTACATTAATATGTATGAAATATTATATAATATATATATTTGGTTTATTTTATTTTATTATTTTCTGTTGTTCTTTTAGCTACTAGTTATCATTGTCCCGATACTGTAAACACTTGCATTCCTGTCAAATGGAAATGCGACGGCGAAAAAGATTGCCCGGACGGCAAAGATGAATTGAATTGTGAAAATAAAAACTGTGAAAGTTGGCAATTTGAGGTTAGCTATTGATTGTTTTTCTCTCTCTTTAAATCTGATGGCGTTTTAATATTTTATTTTTCCAGTGTGCCAATAAAAAGTGCATATTTAAATCTTGGCAATGTGACGGAGACGACGACTGTAACGACGGGCTCAAAAGTGACGAGGCCAATTGTAATTCCACGTCCAAGAGCGTACCTGTCGATCTAGATACGACCACAACTCCCACTCTTGTCTCAAATGTTGGTACCCAGTAATATTTAATTGGTCGAATTGATTTGGACATTTAGATTCGCTATTAATGTTCATCTATTATTGTTTTTGCACGCAAACACTCAGGGTACTTGTAGTGAATGGTTATTCAGATGCGGCAATGGAAAGTGTATTCCTTATTGGTGGAAGTGTGACAAAGTAATAGATTGTGCTGATGGATTAGACGAGGAAAACTGTGGTCAAAATATGACATCCACAGACGTCCAAAGAACTTCCACCGTAACAACTCCCAGAAATATGTGCCCTCCACATTTTTTCCAATGCAACAATGGTTTGTGGATTATGTATTATTCCTGTTTTGATCCGATACTTGAATTGTTTAAAATACTGCTTGTCGTGAATGCGTTTCATTATTTTCTGCCTCCACTTGTGTGAGGAGGAAAATGAAACCAAAAACACCAAATTATGGAACACATATCTGGTGGGAGATATTGTTCTATGGTTTCAGAGTGCAACTGCGATGTCCGTTGTCTGAAATTGTAACGATTTTGTTTTCAAATCAGGCTTGTGCATTGAAGACTCGTGGGTTTGCGATGACATTTCCGATTGTGATCAAGGCGAAGACGAGACCAATTGCAAAAATAACAACTTTGTCGGTCGTTGCAAAAACAACAGTAGAGAATTCAAATGTCGCATATCCGGATCGTGTATTAGCGTTGAAAAAGTGTGCGACGGCGTTCCTCAATGTCCAGATGAAAGTGACGAAATGTATTGCAATAATAACAATCAAAGTAAATATATGATAAGCAACAGTACTGCAGTTGAAATACTGCTGTCCGTCTTGTCTCTTAAAACCAAATTGTTATTTAATTATTTCTTTTTTCTAGCTCCAGCGACTCCTAGTTGTGGAATTGGCTTGTTCCCGTGCGATGGCAGCAGATGTATACCCGCGTCGAAACGATGCAATCAACACAAAGATTGTTACGATGGCACTGACGAGGATTACTGTACCGTCCCGAATAAAACTTACAGTATACAAGTTAGTACAGGGGCGCCCGACACGCGGCCCGTGGTAGATTTTGATGCGGCCTTCACTGCAATTAAAAAAATCATTAATAATAATAATAATGATAATAATAATAATAATTAATTTGTATATAATATATTTCGAGAAAAAATTTATTTTAAGAATATAAAACATCAAATAAACTATAAGGGCCGATGCACACGTCCGTGTCTTTACTGTCTTTACCTTATCTTATATTACATACGGACGCGTGCATCTAGCAATATCCTGTGCCATTTATCAACAAATAAAAATATAAGAATTATTACTTTGGTACACGTAATATAGTACAAACATACCAGTTGTGCGTGCCCGATGGTCAGATGTTCACGTTTTGTTCTCAGTAGTGTTAGTGCTCGATATTATTATTTATCTAATAACAATTTTGTAATTTGTGTAATAAGCTAATAACAATCAAATAGCGAATTAATCAATCATTAATTAATGAATTTGAAACCAGTTTTCAAGATTTTCGTAAGAATAGTCTTAGCTATTTTCGCAAAACACCATTTTCGTTTGATATTCCACTACTGTGGAAACTAAATTTCAAATGGAATGCGTCGAGTTGCAACGAGATATTCGACTAGGAGAAAAATTTAATCGGTCGTCTTTATTAGATTTTTATCAATTATATCTACCCAAAGAAACATAATATCCATCCAGTCCACCATGACCATGCCTTATGTTCTCAGTTTTGCTACTACAGTTCTCGCTTTTCGGCAGTACCTGCACATTCGCAAACAATTGTTTTCAAGAATGAAAAAAACACAAAGATCCGGATATCGATTCATTACTTACCTTAGAAAAAAGCAATTGCAAATTTCACATTAGTTTTGTTTTTCATTTTTTCCAGTACGTTTCTGTATTTATATTTCTGCTTATTATTCGCTATTGTAAAATTATAAAAAAAAATAATGTATCGTTGTGTTATAGAATATAATTTAATCGTTAAATTTTTTAATGTGTTATTATTAAAAAAAAAAAAGTATGTGGCCCACAACAACAATTATGATGTGGGGCCCAGTCCTCACAAAAGTTTGGACGCCACTGAGTTAGTATATTTGTCCAATGTTATATTACAGCTTTAGATAAATAATTTTGTTTATAAGACGGACTATAAGAGTTTAGGCAAGTAATATAAAACAGATGATCAGAAGTAATAATTGATATCATTATTATTATAGTTATTATTATTATTATTATCATTATTATTATAGTAATAAGAGCACAGTTTGTATAAAAACAAACAGATAATAATAATAATAATAATAGAAGATTAATTATTTTTTGCGCGTAGATTAACTATGATTAAAATCATAATTACCATCGTCTGTTGTTATAGGTGTCTTCGATGTCCATCGGAGAACACGAGACCACCTCGAATTCATTGACATTATACTGGGTGCCGTCTTCGTCGTCCGGTAGTTTGGAATATCTACCGTCAATCAGCGAATCTCGTGTGCCGGAAACAAGCGTCAACAAAACGTGGACCTCCAAGACAAGTTACAAGTTCACATCGCTCAAACCAGCTACAACGTATAATATGACAATCTACGTACGGGAAGCCGACAAACCCGATGTCGTTTATGCGCCCGCGTATTTTGCACTGAAGGCAACCGCGGAAGGTGGTACGTACCGTACACAAAGACAAAATAGTTACAACGTCCTATTATTAGTGTTTAAATGAAATCAATCGATTTTACATTATTTACATTTTTGTTTTCGCGACTTACAGTGCCGAGCGCTCCACTGAATGTAATCGTCAAGCAAGTAAACGCCGAAGAAGTGTCGGTCACTTGGACTCCACCAGAAAACCCAGTCGGACGCATTTTATCGTACAACGTTTATGTTGAGCCACCGCACCCGCCAATGGTGTTGTCCGTTGAAGCCGACGACAAAAACGCTACACAATCATATCCTGTCAGATCATTTTACCGTAGAAATATTGAGTATAGTTTTTGGGTACGTATTTTACGGATTAAAATAGTGATATAGTATAATGAAAAACTTTTACCAACTTTATCCTAACTTGGATCTTGTGTTTATTATAGGTCACTGCTAAGTCATCGGAATTCGAATCGGAACGTTCTGCTGTGAAAAGGTTTCACTTCGATGAGGACTCTTTGGTCGATGTCGATTTGAAACTGAACATAATCGGCAAAACAGAAACTTCCCTCACTGTGTCTTGGGAGAGTGTCGACCATGTAGACGGTTTCAATATCATGTCGTCTGTTCCGGGCAAAGAAAAACTCTATCCCATGTCCTCCCAGTCGTTCAACGTATCCAATGACTTGAAGAGCGATGCGAAATTGATAAGTAAGTAGAATTCTATTTTTTTTTTAAAACTTACTTTTTCATGATGACATTTACTTTTAGTCACAAAATTGTCGCCCGGTGTAAACTATACGATAAGCGTGACTCCATATAATGATCGATACCTCGGCTTCAAGAACTCTGTTTCAACAAAAACTGAAGGTAAGGCGACTAGAATTAACGTATTGTAATGTCTTGCTCCTCTTCTCACACAAGTCTAAAAGAATAATAAAAAAAATTGTTTATTGTTTTACATGCAATCAGGTTCACCATTACCGACCGTGTCAAATATAACCGGCCAGTTGGACAATGTGAAAGATTCCACGATAAGGGTACAATGGAACGCACCCAAGCCAGGAAACGTAAAGTGGTTGTATGGCGTTTACTACGGCACAAATATAAACGAACTCCTCAGAGGTTTGTGCATTTTGGAAATTCCATTATTTCATATTATCAACTCTGTTGTCAATTCAATCGTAATCGTTTTCAGGGCACAAGTACAACACCACATCGACTCTGGCCATTCTGAGCAACATTGAATCTTGTACATCGCTCATAATCGATGTCGGCATCATTGGTCCCTCCGGCATCGGTCCACTGTCCACTGCAGCCATCGACATCATCACTCCGTTTGATCCGACCGTTCCACCCAAAGACATTAAAATCGAACCCATGGAACACACCACAAAGGAAATGATTATTATCAGCTGGAAAACATCTTGTCATCCAGTGCATCAGTCTTACAATGTGAGTATAGTGCAGCCGGTGTGTATATTCGACAAAACGCATCGCACTTTCGTCACATTTCAAATTCACGAGATATTTATTTTCCCGCCGCCATTTCCTGCAGGTGCACGTCTTGGAGACTCACACGAATGTGAGCGAAGACATTCCCGTTCCAAACGTGTCTGGCTCCGACGGTTCCACCAAATACGTCATCAATTACGGGGCAAATTACTCGATTAGCGTGTCGACCGTAGCGCCAAACGCCGTCCCGTCGCCGTCGATCAATCATCTCGCTCCAGAACTACCTCCACCGCACCAGGTCACAGTGTTCAACTTGCCCAGCGGCCAATACGAAGTGAATTGGTTCAAGCCCGCGCTGCCCAGTAAACTGAAAAATTCGTAAGTGCGAAAAATGGCAGTTTCTCGATATTTTATATCGAAACCATTGTGCAGTGTCCGTTCCATATCTCGTATATGACGCGCGTGCTCTGTTTGTTTTTTTTTCAGAAACGTTCTTTATCTGGTACATATATCCGAAGGCCGCGAACTGAACGTCACCACCGCCAAGACGTACAACACTACCAACGATCATTTGGTCATCGACGCGCAGCCTACGAGTAGTAGCCTCTTGTCGGTCGCCGTCCAACTGGCATCGGAAGCGGGCTTCGTGTCTCCAATGTCCGAAGTGATTTCTTTCATACCGACAAACGGTAATTGAGATGACAATCCGGGTGGGTTGTGTGTATTGTTTTTCAATGTGTTTTTTTTTTTTATGTTCGACGTGGTAACAAACAGCCAACGTTCAAACTTCGGATGCGGTCGTGGTCGGTGTCAACAACGGATGGACGTCTATAATTTTGGTGCTTTTAGTGATAGGATTGTCCGCGGGCCTGGTGTATTTCGTCGTCAGGCACAGGAACCTGCAGAACAGCTTTGTGCAGTTCGCCAACAGTCGATACGACACGCGGTCCGGATCGGCCACGTTCACTGGAGTCGACAGTCTAGGTAAGCGTACCGTAATAATAATAATAATAATTCGTTAACATTGTGATAATATTCTGGCCGGGGTCGGGATTTTATAGCACTTGCATACCGAGCACTTTTTTGAAAATTATAACAGAGCAGGCTTACTACACAGGATGGGGCAGTGAATCGGGCGATTTTTACAATAACTATAAAAACCCAACGAGTATTTTTTTTTAACAAATATAACCTAACCTAACCAATATATTATAACCTGAAAGTATATAAAATAGCATTAAAGAAGTGTTAATTTGTTATTTAATTTTTATAAATGATATCTGCAAGCATTCGTGAAGGCGTCTTTCCGAACCGCATAATTTCTCGAAATGGGAATATCCCATGGCCTCCATCGTTCGCCTGATTTGACAGGCTGTGGTTTTTTTCTGTGGGGGTATATCGAAAGTAGAGTATATACCAAACACCACTAAGGACACTTGATAATCTTAAACAAAGAATACGAGAAGAGGTGACACAAATCTCACCGGAAATCCTGCGAAACGTCATGAAACCAGTTTTCAAAGACGCCTTCACGAATGCTTGCTTCGAAATGGACGCCATCTTGCAGATATCATTTATAAAAATTAAATAACAAATTAACACTTCTTTAATGCTATTTTATATACTTTCAGGTTATATAATTATTATATATTTGTTAAAAAAAATACTTGTTGGGTTTTTATGGATATTTTTAAAATCACCCGATTCACTGCCCCGCCCTGCAGTAGTATAGATAGACTGTCATTTTAGTGACACTGCTGCGATGGTCGATTCTCTCCACGTTTTTAGCTGAAATTCAGATACATTATAGTTTTATAATCGCATAATATTATCCTTATATGTATATATGTAAAAGAACAGGCCTTTTTTACGTACCAATTTTGTGACGACGCTATTTAACTTTTTTCCAATTTTTTTTCACAAAGTTGTTTCAAATAACTTCGTGAGTGTCACCACGTCGCCCGATTTTCAAAATTCGAACCCTAAGGGGGTTAAAAGGGGTTAAAAAGGTGAAACTAGAAAAATTCGCCTGGCCGGAACCGCTGGGGAGCTTTGAGTATGAAATTTGGTCAACAGTTTCGTTTTATATAGTGGAGACCCCGTGGGAAAGGATTTTCCTAAATTCGACCCCTACCGGAGTTAAAAGGGGTAAAAATGAAAAAAAACTGATAAAATAAAAAGTTATACTGCACACGGGCGAAGCCGGGTTATTCAGCTAGTATTCTATAAAAGTGCTATAAAATCTACAGACCTCGACTGTTGAAACCGTACTCTTCGAGCTCCGTTATCGGCATCATATAAATATTGTCGTCATCGGCATCGTCACTAATCCGAGCTGCTCGGGTGTGTGTGTGTGTGTGTTTTTTTTTATTTTTTTCCACGCGGCCACCTCAGGTCTGGGAATATTCAAAGGTACGACGCACCGATTGCCTTCTTCGATATTTGATAAATTTTCCTTGTATACAATATGTATTAATAACGAGTTTGCTCGGTTTTCATTATTTAATTTTTTTTGTTTTCTCTATTTCTTTCAGACGACGAGCCGGCAGTTCAAGGCTTCTCAGATGACGAGCCACTAGTCATTACTTAAATAATAATAAAAAAACAAAACAAAACAAAAAAAAAAAAAATTTATCAACTGATCGTTCCGTCATCTGTGATAAAAAAAAGCGTAACCATTTATCTCAATCCAAGTGACATATTATTTTATATTTATTAGAATATATTATAAACATAAGTCGACTACTTTATAACTATATTTTAATACTATACTTACCCCTAAAAACTAATATTGTAACACGCCGTAAGATAGGTGTGACTATACTGTTTGATTTTTTTACCGTCGAACGCGCGCGTTTTCAATGTTCTCACGACGACGACGACGACGACACACGCCGGTGGAGGTACACCACGTCCGGATTGTTTTTTATCTGGAAAGCGGTCGGGGGTTTTGAACCTCGTTCTCGATTTACTTTATTTTTCTACGCCGTTTTGTCTGTATCGTGATTTTCTATAGTGTCCATAATAATATTACACAGCGCGCGCGCGTACAACAAAGGCCATAATATTATTAAAAACAGCATATATCTTGCCAAAATTAAAATGCCAAAATAGTGATAACTTTTGAGACTTGTCCCCAGCACAAATCACATAATATGTATAGGCGCGCGCGCGTATTATAATCGATATAATTATATGTGGTAGGACAAAATTATTACGGATAAACGTGTGTGTGTGTGTGGGGTGGTACCTACTACTATCGATTATGTCCAGAAAATAACGATGTCAATAATAATCAATCGTGTTACCATGAAAACGAAAACGAAAAAAAAACTCTTTATTTGTACTTGTATATTATATATTATTGTAATTTTAAAACGATTATTGTTATTATTATTTCGGAAAGGACGCGGAGTCGATTTCACACCCCGCGGGGGGCATTTACATCCCCCCCCTGTTTCGTTCGCGCCGGGGATCGGATATTTTTCGAAAGCTCAAAAACCACCACCACCACCACCATCCCGGAATATCATCGGAACACACGGATCGAATGGAAATAATAATCGCGAGTCGCGTCAAAACGAATTTTGGGGTGAGGAGATATTCGAAAGTCTCGTCTCTCGAACGCGCGCCTTTCTTTTTTTTTTTTTGGAAAAACGAAATGAAATATTCGAGCGGCGGCGGCGGCGCGGGCCCGCGAAAAACACCGCGCAACTATTATTGTAATAAGTGGTTTTAGTTTTACAGTTATTTTTTTCTTTTCTTTTCTTTTCTTTTCGTATTATATTATTATTATTATTATTATTATCGTCGGTCGAATAGGATTATTATTGTAGAGTACCAAAGTTATACCTAATAATATATAATATATTATATATAATAAATAGTGTTAAAGAAAATAGCGTTATTATATATCGATAAATGTACATTTTTTTTTTTTTTTTTTATTCCTACCTACGATCCGTAGTAGTGTAAAGTTGTGAATAATTTTTAATCAATACAGTCGTGTGTGTTCGTGATATTTATATTATTAGGTTGTGAAAAATTATTATAAAAAATATAAATTACCGTGGCCGAGAGACTGCGCACAGAGAGCAGGTGTGGTGCATCATCTTTCTGTGTTTTCGACCCGACAACAACATCGTGTGCAATTCGTTACCGTCTCGATTTCTCTTATTATTTTTCGAAAACAAAAAATCTACAAAGACAAAAAAAAGAAAAAGAGAGTCAACAAAAGACTCGTCTCCTTATAACATTATACTTTTCAATCGTTACGCGCAATAATATTTTTCATAGCCTATTTATATATATATGTGTATATTATATTATATAATATATTATTAGATCGAGAGAAACAAAAATACAGAACAAAAAACCGAAAGAAAAAAAAAACCAATCGAATCGCGGTCGTTACGAAAAGGCCGTGAAATGTGAAATTTTTCAAGAAAACGTAAAAAACCTTTTTTTTAGCGATCGAAAAAACGGCCTTTTCGGAAACGACCGATTCAATTATATTTACGTTATACGATAGAAGAAGAAAAAAAAAAACGCGATACGATTTTTCTACCATACCTGATTATATTTATTTTTTCTACCTAATATTATTATTTTTATCGATATTATTTTTTTTTGAAACGCGGTCGTCGGCATCATAATATTACCTACTTACGTCGCCGGTGTCTATTCTCGCGCGCGCGCACACAAATTTATAATCACGCGTATTGTTATATTTTTATTATAATTATTATTTATTATTATTATTATTATTATTATTACATACATACATACATACATATTATATTATTGTCTTTTAGTTTTGACTGATTATATTATATAATTTAAGAAGTGTGTGTGTGTTTTACTGACCTTTGTACATTATTGCGCTTCTGTTTATTATGATTATTGTATTGTGCGGTCGATGACGACAACAATGTTTGTCATATTGTGTCGCGTCGACGCCAAAAATTTAGATGTGTCGGTAGTTTATGATGTACGAAATTCAAAATACTACAAACTCTTATATACACATTATACACTTGTTTTTTCATTTTATATCACTTCTTCGCACACACACCGAGCAGTCACAAGAGCAACGGCATTTCAGAGACTCTAGACGTGTCCGACTGTGTTTTGTTAGTAGAGTAGTTTTTTTATTTCATTTTCAAATGCCTTTGTCTCCCCTTCGTATTATAGTTCCGTTTGTCTTTTCTCGTCCTTATTATAAATATGCTGTAAAAGATAACGGTGAAAAAAATAAATATTTCATTCCAATGAGAACATCCAAAGGTGAGCTTGGCAATCGAATGTAAAATTTATTAATCGTTAAACCAATCGAATCCGATTTTTCAAACACTTATATTATACAAATACAAATTGTGGCTACCTATATACAAGAAATTATAATGCAAAATATCAAAATGAAACGTATCGAAAATTGTCCACCACGTTTGAGTAATAATTTAAAAAATATGAACGCCCTGTCGCGTCCGCTGTAATATAACGTGTGGTCTATATGAGCTTGTGAGAAGGACTTTGTGGCGTCTTCGACCCGTGTGTGACGTTTGTTCGCCATTTTCTTTCTGCAACGCCTTTGATTGTTCTAAGTACAGCCGTTTAGTGAAAACACACCAGTATAATTACAACCCATTACAAGTATCTGAAATCAGTGTAAAAAAAATTTTTTTTTTGTTTTTAAAAATCAAATATTTGAAACGCGTTTCCAGCGATTGTTGTAGACTACTTACTCGGTGTTCTTTGCACAGCGGGTTTTCTGCAGCAGACACAAATCGCTGGTGGCAGCTTTGCGGCCCGACGGCCAGTTCAAGTCGTATAAATTCAAAATCAAATCCACGGTAAACAACTCTGGCACGCAACGTATTAAATTCGGCAACTAAAGAACAGAAAATAATCGACTGGGGTAAGTGGGGTTTTTTTTATTTACAGCAAACAAAAACACAGCGGCGGCGTACTCACCAGAGACGGCGGGAGATGTCTGAGAATTATTTGTGACGATCCTCGTCCACACATGACGAGTTGCTCGAGTAGCCTCAAGACGAAATGGGTTTCTCGACACAATTGTTCGTGTCTAGAAGCGACCACAGCTATGCGGCGAAACAGTGCGACCAACGCTCTCAACAACCCTCCGTTTATACCGGTACCGCTGTCACAGTCTCCGTTGTCCAGACGCATAATTTTATTCGGCGGCCACGAGTTATCGATGTCCTAGAAAGAAAGAGAGAGAGAGAGAGAGGAATAAAAAACAATTATTTCGAGTCTACAATAATATTATGCATTGTTGCCGTTCTTACGATATCCATGCTGTTGGCAGTTTTGAGAACTTCACTTTTCACCATACTGTTTTGCTGCAACTCGACCGATGCGTAAATACAATACGAACACAATTTGGCCAACGCGGTCTGTTGCGGTTCAATCAGCTCCACGTTTCTGCAAGAAAAACATTTGATATTTGTATTGTCTCTTGGAGCTAAGATTTTGGATTTTTTCCATTTCTTATTTTTTTTATAAATCCAATTCAGAAGTTTTAACAAATTGTTTTAGACATTAGAAGCTATATATATATATAACTAAAATTAGATTTAGATTTCTGTTTTTTTTTTAAAATGCATTTTAAGTTGTTCACAAATCCTACCCTTATTCATAGGTTGTTACGTCACTTACATATCTGGATTAAACAGGTACTGAGGCATGAGTTCGAGTAAGGCGAGTGTACAGAACTCAATGTCAAAGTGAAATATGGCGAACAATAAATCCACTGCTTTCTCCAGCTCGTCGCGATATTGTAACTTCATCATTTCCTACAAAAAAAAAAAAAAAAATTGAAATAACAACACAGTACACGGTAATTTATTCATGAGCAATCATCAAACTGACTTTGATTAAATTGTTGACAAACCAATCTGATCCCGCCGTGAACAACGTAGTCTTGAGTTTTTGGGCGGCTTGCACGTTCAACCAACCTTCTTCGAGAATGCTCTCCCAAACGGGTATGAGCTGTTCGAGAATCGAGTCTTTCGACACAATGCTGAAAAGTAAAAAAAAAAATTACCAATTATCGTCTTAAAGAATATTTTTAAAAGTATTATATTCAAGCGCTTTCAACTCAAACATATTTCTAAAATACTACTTGGATAAATACTTTTGAAAATCATTTGAAATAAAGATTTTTAGAAGAGCGAAAATTTTAACAATCCTGTACACACAGAAATGTGAAAACATGAAAAATATTTCAATTGGTTTTAAGCAATTAAATTAGTAAATTAATATTATTTTTGTTAAAATAAAAAAGTATATCGAATGATTTTTCTCGAGTACTTCATAGAACACCGGTTACCGGACAGATGAAAATACACTAAACCACTGACCTGTGAGAAGGTTTGGAAGTCATTGTTGGCGGATGCAAGTCTTGCTGCATTTTACGAATGATTTGACACATCAATAATTGACGGCTAAAAAGCAAGAACAACTCTCAGTAACATTATAAATAATATATAAACTAGGGATTACGATTTCCTACAGGTATTTGAAATACACGGGTAGACGTGTATTTAAGTACACGAGTATATAACCATGTATTTAATATTACACGTGTATTTAGTATTTCACGTGTATTTAATATAACATGTGTATTCAATAATATTAAAACGCCTAATAAATAATAATATATGAAAAGTAAATAATGGGAACACCCAATGTCTTACTTCAAACGCTCATAAAAATTTAGTTTGACTTTCAGGTAAAAATGTTTTTTGTTAGAATGGTAGAAAAACTTATGGAGAATCTCATGTTAAATTTTCAAATCTTAGACTCGAACCAAAAAAATTTTATGAATTTTTCAATAAAAAAAAACTACGAAATTTCGTGATTTTTACGTATTTTATCAAATTTCTAATAATATCTTCTCTTAATATTGTTAACATATTATTTATTACCTACTGTTAAATTTGTTTTTTTCTATATCCTAAATTTATTAACATTTATACATTGTTATATTAAATACACGTGTAATATTAAATACACGGGGTTTAATAATTACACGTGTACCCGTGTATTTAAGTACATGTGAAATCGTAAGCCCTAATATAAACTGCAATGTATTTTAAAAAACGCTCACCATTTAGCGTAGTTGTCTGGACTCTCTTCGGTCTCTGGAGGGAGAACACTCAATAACTGTTGTACCATGTTTAGCGGCTTGAGCAAAGCGTCTTGATGTAATACCTAATTGAATTGAACGGTTTTAGTTAAAAATATTCAAACATTAGGCCAATGTGCCGAGCATACCTGCATGTAAGAACAGAGCCACGCCGCTGCACAAATGGGCAAACAAAACATGGACGAGCGCATAGAGTCTAAAATGCGTTTCACGTCATTGCTGCTCAACGTAGAATTTTCCCAGGCAACCAAGACGTCGTGCGTGGCTCCAATAATAGACACGCAAATTTGGTCCCAGCTCGTATCACTGGAAAATATAAAAAATGCAAATTAAACTACTGAACTGACGTTTAAAAAAAAAAAAAGGAAAGGAAAGAAAAAACACCGACCAGTTAATGATGTCTTCTCCGTTGTCGATAGCAGTCAACAGGGCTTCTACTTTGTTCGGATCACATTCGCCAGACATCATGGTCTCATGAGATTTGGGATTTCCTAGTTCGACCATACACTGCCGGCACCATTTCTCAAAAAACGTATCCTTACCGCCGTCGGGGAATATCGCCTATGAATTAAATAAAATCAAACGTCATATTGAATTCCGAATTTGTTATTTATTCTCGACTCACTTGATATCCATATTTTTGGGTTATGAAACAGAGCATCAAGAACGTCATGTCAAACAACACCGCATGTGTGCGCACCGACTTGGAGCCATCTTGTGGATTGATTTGTTTGCTGAACTCATTGAATTTGATTACTTTAGAAACAAACATGCGCAGTTTACCCTCTACCGACGCGGCGGCCAGGATCAACTCTAAACTGTTGCCGGTGAGCACTTGACTGAGTACACTGACTAAAGCTTCCTGTAAAATGAAAATTAATATCAATACACTACCACTGGGGCACAGCTATGGGACACGTAATTATTGTTAATGTCATTTTACTCACTTGAATTTTAGAGTAATCGGAATCCAAAGTCCTGAGCATTCGTTGCAACGTAGGTTCAGTTCTCATAATAATCGTCAGAACATTGGACGGTGGGTTCGGACTGCTGAGCGTTGAAACAACACTGGCTCTAAGTAGTCGAGATAACACGAATTAGTCGCCAATGACAAATGGTTGAATAGTTTTATATTTGTAAACGGAATCAATTATGGTACCTTCTAGCAATTATCGAACTACATTGGCTCTCGGTGACAAAGTCCAGCTTCATCAGTTCGTTGAGCAAGAGCTCTATGGAGCTACAGGCCGTGTGCGAGTCGATGAAATCCAGTAACGGAAACATCTCCAACAGCATTTCAAAGCCTTGTATCACTTCTTCGGACGCTTTGAAACTTTTAGAGTCCTCGCACAGATGTTTTATGATGTGCGGCAGTTTTATGAATGTAAACGCGCCCCACTGCGGCCCGTGATCTTCTTTGCTCAGCGAATCGCGCAAGCACATGAGACAAGCACGAATCAGTTCACAGTACAATCGCGGGTTGCTGTAGCCCTTTCGAAAAAAAATAAAACAATAGTACAAAGGTAAACGCGAAGAGGTTCAACCAGTCTGACTCACTTTGATTTGGCGAATCATTTTCAATTTATCTACCAACACTTGAGTCTCCGTAGTAGGGTTCAACATCACTCTGATGGCCAACAGAGGTTGTAATACATATGTGATCGGTTCATTGTACGTCGTTACCGATTCCATGGCCGTGAGTTTTGTAGAATTTTTGAATTCAATGTTGCATAGTTTTCTAAAAAAAAAAAATAAATAAATATAGAAATAAATCTATTGTAAAAATAACAAATACGACGAGAAAATTATTACTCACATTAGAACAGAGTGCACGTGCGGAATATTCGTGTCTATTGAATTCTGTACGTCCTGATTGATTTCTTGACACTTATTGACAACGACCAAGTACAGATCTAGATCGACAGGTATAATGATTATACTACATATTTTCATGACATTAAATCATGATTGTTTTCGACGACTTACCGGCGTCGTCGTGTTTTGCCAAGTAAAGCATGGCAAATACAAAATCATTGTTCAAGAGATATTCTAAAATCTTTATGGACTTGTTTGCGATTCGATCTTCAAGCCGATTAGTGGTGCCGTTTTTAGGTATGTGTCCACTACGAACACACGTCAGCAGCCAATCTACCAATGACAATAGCGCTCCGGCGAGCACGCTTTCTTCTGGTTTTCCTCGACATGTTATGCCGTGCTGACAGAACAAAAAAAAAAAATGAACATAAAAATAATATAGTTTAATTAGGTAGATGTCAAAATTCATGCTTACCAATGTCGATTCAAGGAAATCGAGTAAAACAATGACGCACGATCTCTTTTGGAACTTGTCATACTTGCTGATGCGTTGAACGATCGCTGCATAAGACACGAGCTAAACAAATAAAACGTATTAATATGTTATGCCTTCGGTGAAGTATGATTCACACTTACTTGGCAGTTTAGTGAATGCCTCAAGTAGGAAAGCACAAGTTCATTTGGATAGGAACCGACCAACGCTTGAGATAATATTATGTCGGCCAGATTATAAACATCTCCGCTCACGCCCCTGGGCAGAACCTGAAATCAGTAAAAATTATAATTATAAAATGAATTCCAATGGAAATAGGATTTCATTAAATTTGAATAATATGGAATTACTGCAAAATTTATAAACACCATAATGACACGCATAACGAATACAATCGTTTTAAAACAAAATATAAAAAACCGTAGAAATTATTTCCCCTTTATATTGCCAGTTAAATGTTCCGGGTAAATGTATGACAATTGACAATAGTGGTCAAACCAATCAGTTTTACAGAAATCAAGAGACATCCAATACTTTTCAAATTAAACACCATTTGTTTTCCAAAATAGTCACATAGAATATTTCATAATAATCAATTAAACTATAATACTACCTCGCTGAAAACACTATCACATACGGTCGATGAGTTTTTTTTTTAAATATTGCAACGTTTCGCAGTGTCTCTTATTCAAATTTTCTCACGGTTAAGTATTAATATTAGTAAATTTCACTTTTTCACACATGTCCTGCAATCATTGATATCAAAATTATTAATTACATTTATTAAATAAACACTCTGAATCATAATAAAATAATATTTTATTAATCGTCAATACATTTTTAAAAATCATTCAGACTTTTAATTATAACAAATGTAGCTTAAACGATATATATATATATATATATATATATATAAATATATATATTATTTTTGACAAAAATAAAATAAAATACAAGTTAAATAATGATAAGATATGCAAATATAAATGTATTATTATGAGAAGTTTCTTGAATTTATTTAACTATATTATAGTAAAACATTATGTTTGACTTGAAGACTTGAACCTATTCAGACTAATCTATAAGAAAAAAAAAATATATATATTATGTATATTTAAATACAAATTAAAAATTATACCGAGACAATTAATCAAATTTAATTTTTTCACGACGTTCATAGACAACAGGTACTGTGTTGGCAAAACTTCCAGGGTCCGTCAGCGATCCAGATTTTCCGACCGGTATTTCAGCCGTGTAACACTCTCTGCGGCAAACCTCTCTCAGCACATAATTCCATTCGGCCGCCTTGTACAAACGTGTATCGTGTATGCGCATCATGACGCCGTCCACGCGCAAGAAGTATCGTAACAGAGCAAAGAAACCACTCGGCATGCAGCGGATTTTCACAGAGCACACGGCCACGCCATTGTCGTGCAGTTCGTCTTCAAACAAAGTCAAGTCCGAGTAGAACAGTATTTCTTCTTGTTCTTTGAGCTTCTCCATGTCTATGCGCTCGTCGGTGGCTTCACAAATAGAACGACCGAACAATGTGCCTTCGTAGTGCGTTGAGTATGTCCAATCAAACTGATTGACATTATTGTCCACGAGCCCCGAGTCCAGTCTGGATTCCTTCCATTCTTTTGAACAGGCAATCTTCACGGGCGCCCTACAAGGATCGACATCCCTGAGTGCATCCAAGGCACAGAAACGTATGCCCGAATGGCCATCGTATTTGATTTCTAACCGATTATTAGGAAACACCATTTCGGGCAAATGATGGAGCTGTAATTCAGTGGAAAAATTACAGAAGTCGCAACATGATGAGGACGGTACACTATTGCCCGAAGAACATCCCGATCCGAGTATATGGCTTTTTGAAGATGTGATTGTCCATTTGTTAGTTTCAAATTGTTCACATTTGGCGGTCATTTTGAGAGGATGTTATAACACCTGATCAACAAAATTATTTAAACACTGTCACTTCACTGTACATAATACTTAATATACTAACAAACAAATTAGGTAATATTCAAGTAACTAACGTATCAAATGTTTTTTTCTGCGTTCGTATTATGATAAGTAAAAGGTTTGACCACAATTGTATGTTTTCCTTTTTAACAATTATGAATTGGAGTCGATTATTTTTTTATGATTCAAGTTATTATAGGTACTCTGATTTTGCATACCTATTTATGTGAAAAAGAATACAATAACCATTGTCTAATGTAGTGAATAAAATTATAAAGTATAATTTAAAAGACGATGTATTCGTATCTATTTAACATAATATTCGTTAATAGTTGAAGTTCAAAAATGAATTCAGATACAATACCATACATTAATAAAATGTATGTCTTATGACAAAAATATATTGGACGGCCTAAACTATAAGACACCTAAAACAAATAATGAAATGATTTCTAACTACTCTTATTGTTGTATAGTGCAAGTAAAATAATGTTGATGTATTGTCATTGTGAGCTAGTTTAAAAACTCAAATTTATTTATTGAATTTATTATAAAAAAAAAATTAAAATAGAACTGGTTGAACTTGAAACAATATTTTCTAGCCATAATAAAATAGAAATCTAAAAACTAAACTCATATTTTATGTGAATCCTAAATGAAAAAAGGAATTTGAAAAAACTGCCAAAAAAAAAAAGGTCCAAAAAGTTTAACTTATAAAAGGAATTAAAAACTGAAAATTAACTTGGCTATATGTATTTTTAATAATTCATGAAATAGAAGAGAAATAACCATATCCGTTTTAAAAGAGGATTAAAACAAAACGAACTAAAAACGTTAACTATTTTAAGTTGTAAAGAGTCCAGACAATTTTAATTAACCAAGCAATTATTTGCAATAAAATCATATGAGATTTTGAAAAATACTATCAATAATATGGAGTAGAGCCTACGATATAAGCGCAGAAGAAGTTTATTAAATTTTCCCTAACCATAGCATATTTCTTTGTTTTAACTACGCAACGGCGATGGGTTTATAGGTGCGTAATAATAGTAATACGATAAACTTAAAATATCAAAACTATTACGACGACGAAAAAATCGGGTGTACGGTATGAAACTCTGTATAGCTCAGCGGTACCTACACGGGAATCCGTGTGTCACACTAAAGTCGTCGGAAGAGCGTCGTACGCGCATCGACGACAGGATTTAAACTGCGTCTGACGTACGGCTCGGCGCGCGGCAAACGACGTTACGTTAGTACTCACCGATTTAATAGATATGCCCCACTGAATTTCCGTCCAACGTTCTCCCCACGCTTTCAGCACCAACGATTTCAGACTGCTCGTTTTGCTGGTCACTTTGCTGGGCTCCATTTACTACTACGATGACGACGACGACGACGATGACGACGGACGTCCCGCGACCATGTCTCGTCGAATCCGGGGCGGCGGAAATCTGCCTGAGGGAAAGCAGAGAGAGAGAGAGTGAGCAATAGAGAATCGATTTGGAACGACGCGCGTCGCCACGACAGACGAAACGCTTATATTGCGCGGGGGAGTAAGTACTCACTGTGGATATCGCGAGCGAGTGAAGCCGTGAGAATCCGCAGGATCACGCACACACACACTCGCCTCGGAACGCGTAGTTTCGGTTTTTTCAAAAACGAATCGGCGACGACTTGGAGGAGTAAAACTCTGTCTGAACGACGGGCTTCGTCGACACACGGACCCCGGTGAAACGTCTCGGCGTACGCGGCGACGTAAACAATCAACATCGCTCTGCTGATAACGCCCCGACCGTTCGCGTTCGACCGCGGTAACCGAACCGGTCGCACTCGCGGTAACCGCGACGACGACGACGACGGTCGCGCGCGCGCTCATGACGCCGCCGCGACGACCGATTCCGTTACAGTTTTTTCGTTTTTTTTTTTTTCGCGTTCGCCGTTAAATGTTCGTCTGAATTGCATTTCAAAGTCGTATTTTCCTCGAGGTAAGCAACAAACCACTAGATATTTTATTCGTTAGCATTCTTGTAAATAGAATTTGAACGCTGTAAAAAATTCAAATATTTAAAATCGTTTGGAAAAAAAACAATAAATAATGTAATATTCGCTTGGGGAACGGATTTATATGCAAATGCATTTATTCTATTGAAATGAGCAATTCGATGAGAATCGTCTCAGATTTAGATCGTTCTAATGGAAATAACACCGATCGTATTTTACGTTATTATATTTTGCATAATATTTTTATATTATCTCGTATTATCGCGAGTTTTATTGTGCACAGACACACTCGTATATTATATTTATCAAATTCGGTCTGATTTAATCGGTCCAAACACACGTTTTAAGCACAATAAGGTGTATATAAAATACGAATTCGATTTTTTTTTTTTTCACTTTTTATTAAAAAACATTTTTTATCGATCGAACAATGTTATCGACGAAGAACGCAATGTCGAGACGACGAAATAAACATTTTAACAACTCGCGTTTATAATTTCAGATAAAATATTTTCGATTAAATTTCAAGTGCACGTTTATTATTTAAAGTAACGCCGAGATTGAAATCGCGTATAATACGAATATGTAAATCGCCAATAGTTTTCGCGGGGAATTCAATATCGTCCGACGACGACGACGACGTAATCGACTCGGCCGCGAAGGGTGCGACTGGATTTGATATTATTACGAAAACGTAGGCCGTTATTTATCTATCGAGACAGTATTTTTATACAATCGAACGACTATAAGAATTATGACGAAATATATAACGAGCGAGTAAAAACGTCCGATTCACGCGGTACGCACGCACTGTTATTTACAAAGTATAAAATAAATAGTTTTCTTACGCTTTATCCGAGGCCCTCTCTAAGACGACAAAACAATTGGCCAGAGTTCTAGATACTAAGTGGTAGTACACGCACATATCGCGCGTTTCCGATTGCGTATTTTGAATTATTTGCGGTCGCCGTAGTCGTAAATAATAATAATAACGACACCGGTGCAGTGGTTTCGACCGTCTCGCGTAGTTGTTTCGATATAAAATATTATAGTATTCTTCGGACGCGGCAGGCACTGGCGCCGACGCCGCCGACGTTATTGCGCCGAAAAAACATTCATAAAAAAAAAAAAACGCGAAAATTCGAAATACGAGGGAGCAACATACCGGAGTGATCCGTTTCGGTGGTGAAGAGAAGCTTTCGAAACGTTTGAAACCACCACAGTGTTGCGAGTTAAGGAGGATAAAGGACCTCTTTTTCAAGTAAATCTCTATAAAACGAGCAAGATAAAAATATGAACAAAAGCGCTATATTTTATTCGCCATTAACAAATGTCACTGGGACAGTTGGCACAGCAGAGCGACGCCTCTCATGACCCAATGGTCGGCCGATTTTTCGGTGGGCAACGCAATGGCGATCACAAAGTTGGTCGAATGCCCCGTGGTGGACAGGGTGCCCTTCCTCTCGGCCGTCTTGTACATCGGGCACGTGTACACGAGACCGAGTTTCAGGTCGGTCCGGATCACCGGTATCATGTGAATGATCGGCATCGAGTCGAAAAGCTGTTTCGGCCTAGACTCCTTGACGACTCCTCGGCTGTTGCTCCACCGGGCCCCGTCCAGGAACAGACCGTACACGTAAACGCCGTCCTCCGGAGCCGCGTCCGGCATCAGCGACTTGTCCATCAACTATAATTTAATCGAGAGATTAATATAACACATATAGATATATTTAAATCGAGGGCAGATAGATTTTATTTTTCGGGAGGTACGTTCACAAATTAATCGACGCTAAAAACGGATTAATTTTGATTTTTCAACATTTTATAGGCATTTTTTGTAATTTTAAATAGTTTTTTAACTATTTTTTGAAGTCCTCCTATACGCTCGAAATCGAAAACAATTCACTAATATCAACACGTTATTTTTTGTTTTTCTATTGCGCCAGTAATTTCATACCGTTTTTTTTTTTTTTAAATTTTCGTTCGAAACGCGTTTAATATTCTATAAAAAAAAGAGACCATAAACACACGAATCAAACGCGATAGAATAAAATTTATGCGATGACATTTCGGCAAAAAGAATTGAAAATATTACCGCGAGAAAAACGAAAGGGATGTTTAAATTTATTTAAAACTCAATCGAGTTTTGGTTTTTATACGAATTTAATATTGGTATTTGATTTCGCGTGCAGCGGGCCGCCGACTAGGAAACTCACGTCGCGACCTCTTTATTAATTAAAAAGAGAGTCGACGTTACATCACTCGCATTCAAATTTAATATTATACGTGGACGTCTATTCCGTTAAACTATATATTATAAAACGGTCCGTATGGAATCGTATAATTATTATTATTATTATTGTCGTCCAATCTACCCTCTCCTTCCCCGCGCGCGCGCGCGCGTAGAAATTCCTTATAGGCCGTCGGTGTGTAACTATTATAGATAAAAATATAAATTATTCAAACGATAATAATACGGTGGTCGTCACGTACCTTATAATCAAACGTCAGCAAATCGATCGGTATCTTGTATTTTCTCGCAAAGTTCTGCTGCGCTCCGGTCAGAAAGGCCTGAGTGAAATAGAATCCAGACAGCCAAAATATGTGCGGAGCGTCGTAAACGTACCATTTCTAAAGCACATCGATAACGAGATTAGTTTATATCGTATTGTAATTACTATTTCGTACTTGCAGGACACACCATTTTCGAACCCCCCCCCCTCATTTGACTTTCGTTCAATGGCCAACAAGAGAGAAAGCAATTTTCGTCGAATTTGACCGCTACGTGACTCGCCGCCCCCTCCTCCTCTTCTTCACGTCCCTCGGGAGGGTTGAAATATTTCCAAAAGGGAATAATATAGTGTTTTTTTGGAAATCGAGTTGTTATTTTTCATTTATATCGGAAATTCGAAACGGTTTTCGGGGGGCGACGAGACAAAAGAACGAACGAACGAACGAACAAAGTACATCCATAAATAAAGACCACCCCCTTCCCACACCGGACACGTCATAGAATAATAATAGTAATATCTAGTCGCGATTAAAATAAAACGCGTTTTATGTTTTACACGACCGTGTTTTTTATTTTTCTAGACAGAGTAAGCGGGGAGGGGGGGGGGGTTTACTCGGCAAAAATAAAAAAAAATCCACTCGTCGTCGTCGTCTCGGAAGAGACGGCGGCGGAGTGAATAATCTCAAACGCAGAGATTGAATTATCGTCGTCGTGTGAACCGGCGCGTTTTTATCGACGGAACAATAATATTCAATTATCGTGCGCGCGGTGCAATGACTAAATACAATAAATAATAAATAATATCTCATCTTACTTTCAGAAATCCCATTCTTTGTAAAAAATCTTTTATATAACTCCCCAGCGGTTTCAGCGACGGATATGAATTTCTAGCCCAAGTCGTCGGAAGTTTTCCGATTATAATACTTTGACAAAGCTCTTCCAGTTCATTAGATATCAATATTTGACCTAAACAAATACGCGTACATATTATTATTATTATTATTATTGTATATATATATATGTGTGTGTATAGGCGCGGTTAGACATTTCTATGGGTTTTCAAAAGTCAAAACCGAGAATTTATTTTCTTTGTTCCAAACGCACTCCTCGGTTTTAAACGCACAACAAAATCTATTTTCTATTGGTTATTATTATTATTTTCATTTTTACATTTACATCGATCGGCTAAAATTATTTAAATATAATGTTATTATAGACAGAGCTGGGCGTAAACGAGTTGATAAGTTAATTTAATTAAAATTTTTCAACTCGACCAACTACTCAAGTGTTCCGTTTATTCAACTCGATTGTTTTTCCGTTTAACGCGAAATCAACGAATTCGATTTTAAGAAGTTGAGTCGATTTATTTCGTTTTAGATTATGAATGAGACACGAGGGATACCTGCGCGGTCTGTTCTTTTTATTATGTCAGTGGGAACACGGTTTTGACCAGAACAAGTGGGTCCGTTATACGTTATATTATGAAAAAACAAAACAATTAGCATCTCTAACTCGATAAAAAGTTTAAAAAAAAAAAACGTACGTATCAACCGAGTCGACCCAAAACTTCGACTTCGATCGTAGGTTATACAGGGATACGGGGGTCTAGGGGCCGAGTAATTTATGCATTTCAAATTTCGAGTTTATATTATTATTATTTTACGTCACCTTTGATGGCCTTTTGAACGTTGACCAGGCTCGACCGGATCGCGTGTAAAAGGTTGTTGAACCGTCCCATTTCTTGAACCAACACCGTGTTCATAGACTGATTATAGCTGGTGGGATATTTCTCCAGCACGAGGACCGTGTCGAAAGGCTCCGGCAGTTTGTCGAGAACGTCCGTGGCGAACATGACGATCAGCTCTTCGGACGACACTTCTTTCCCTCCGTCCGAACCATCCATATTCTACGAGCAAATTATTTTTTTCAACAAAACACGGTTATATACAGTGTAGTTGTACTAAAACTCGGTCGAGCAGGGGTCATAAAATTTGCGAGTTATATAATAATAATTTATAGTTTTAGCGTTTTATTACGACAACACTCACTTGGGTACTGAGCACGGACGTGAAAAGCACGTCGCTCTCCTGTTGTTCTTTGATCAAATCGGCGTTCTCGTTCAGGCCGAATATCGTGGGCCGGGTGATCGACGGCAACTCCCGAATGTAATCCACAAACTCGTCGTATTTGTTCAGATCCGGACAGTAATATATTCCTGCGACACGTCGTAGCGATTATAAATAAGTTTTTACGCCCACGCGCGCGCGCGCGCGTGATAAAGGCGAATATATCAAAATACGAAAATCAACCCCTCTCTGACGCACGCGACCGACGTGTGTTTCGAAAAAAAAAAAAAAGTAAAATTCAACAACAACGCGCGTCCGATAATATTTCCTAAAAACGATAGAACGCGTACTTTTTATAAAGGGTTTTTAAATTTCATGAAATCCGGGGGCGCCGTTCTCGAGGGAGAAAAAAAAATTATACGTTACGACATTCGTCGCGATTTTATCATAATTATTCTAATTTATAAACGTTGGTTTATCGATATTTTAGTTTGTTTTTTTAAACAGCGATTAGTATATTTAATATTACCCTGAAATATTTTAATAGCGTGTCGTCATAATACAAAGGTTGAGAAACACCGATCTAGACGAGACGGAGTAGTTTTCGACTACTTCATCTCTAGGATACGGGGCTCTCAACACTGCTCACGGCGTGTTTTTTTTTTCAAAACCCTTACCGGACCCGTCGAAACGGTAATTTTTTCGCGTGACGATCTCTCGCGCGTAGAACTTGTTCAGGAACGTGGTCAGACACCGGCGGTCCCAGTCGTCGGTCACGCGGCCGCCGTAGTTGCACTCGCCCGTCAGGTAGCGCAGCGCGTCCAGCTGTATGCCGACGTACTCGTCGAGAAAGTTGCGCAACTGCATGGCGCTGATCTTCAGGTCGGTCTCGTTGAACTCGTACGGCCGGTTCCATCCGATGGGGCCGAAGTGACGGCGCTCCTGGACCAGCGCGTGGAAAAAGCACAGGCCGAACAACATTTTCTTGAAACTGCCGCTCTGCCCGCAGCCGTCGAAGAAGTCTTCGTTTACCATCGGGTCGCCGGTAAACGATCTGCGCCGACGACGATATCGCATTACACGAGACATTTATAAAAAAAAAAATGTCAAAATAACGATCGAGACGATACATACCTGTAGAGGTTCTCCCGGAGTCCCTTGGGCGGCTCGTTGGTCATTTTCACACTGTTTTGCAACACCGACACCGGAAAGTAGTCCACGGGATACGACGTCAGCCAAAGTCTAAACTCCGAATGGGTGTTTTCGGTCGACAAGTTTTCGCACATCTGTAAATGGAAAAACGGCGAGACGAGAGGTTTTTAATAAAATCGAACGTACGAAAAATCGTCTAATAACGACGCTTTTATACCGTCTCGAGCTGTGACATCCAACTGCGGGCCAGGTGACAGTTTTGCAACACGACCCAGTTGCCCATCCTGGTGGCTTCGGCGATGAGTCTCGAGGCGATCGGTCCTTGGCCCTGACCCAACGACAAGGCGGTGAAACGTGCGCCGTATCCCTGGCGGTGTGAACAAAAACAACGACAAATGAGTTATTGCGCGCGCGCCAAAAACGGTCGGGATTTCGTACCATTTTTTCGGAAAACTTTAACAACATCGCGGTCGGATCTGCTCCGGGCGTCAACACGAAAACCAACGGCGTCGGCGAACTGGAATCGGCGAACGCCGAGGCCAAATCGAACGGCGGAGGCACCGTGAACTTTGATTCCAGCACAGATTCGTCTGCGAGATAATAATATAACAATATATAGTAAAAACGATACACACACGCCGACGTACAACGTGTTTTCAATAATATTAGACTCGGGAGATTTTTAAGGCACAGAGATGGAAAAAATACGGGCAAAATAAAATGTTATTAATATTATTATAAGAGTTTCATTAATTGTTCTCGTTTTCTTGCGCGTTTTATTTATTACGAACGGTATTTTTATATTTTAGAGTTTAGACTCGTAGGAAATTCAGAAAGTCCGACGCGTGACACGGAGGAAAACAAACCGCATTAAATATGTATCAGTCTCTCTTTTTTTTTAAATTATATTTTTACGAGTTTGATCGATACGATACGACAAAGACAAGTACGTATATATTTTATATATCATACGGGGAAAAGTGTAAAAAGTCACTAAATGTAAAAAGAAAAAAGCAGATCGTCGACGCGTGTCCTTCGAAAACCAGACTATACTCACTAGATATGAAATGTCGGACGGCGGGTATGATTTTATCGTATCTGAGTACGCGCAGCACGAGGCATTTTTGGAAATAGTCGAGTCGCTCGTGCCACGGATCGGGAAAGTGCGCAAAGTGCGGTTCCAACGAATCGTATATCGTTTTCCATTCGTCCGCGTTCGATTCGAAATCAGCTCTTATGCCCTGAAAGAAAGAAAGAAAAAAACACGCCATTTACGACTCTCGATAGGCTAATAATATTATTGTTATCGATTTAACGCAGAACGCGACCGCCGCGCCGCCGCCGAAACGCTATGAAAAATCGCGTAAAACGCGCGACGGAATACCTCGAATCTGGGCAGTTTGTCGAGTCTGCACAGTTCGTCCCAGTTCTTGTCGGCCAGCCAATCGACGCGGTTCTTGAACGGATTGTCCAGGCCGACGCCGCCCGTGATGAGGAATATCCACTCGTCCGCGTTGATATCTCCGGACAAATTGATGGCCATGATCAGCGACAGCAACAGTTTGTCCTGAATTTTTACAACAAGAACAAAATGGATATTTCAAGGCTCAAATTATTCGCCAAGTCGATGAGATTAATTATTATAAGTATCGAATAGACGAGAAAAAAACTCACTTTTTCAAACAGACTCCTGCAAACGTTAACGTACAAGGAATAAGTGAAATATAAAATCAACTGGTGCGTCCGTTCCTCGATAATCGGTCGCTTCGGGCTGTTTCTGATGGCCGTCACGAACAAATTTATGAACCACGCGAGTGAATACTGGTACATGGGGTCGATGTTGGCCAACGTGTCGATGGTGAAAAACAGTTTCATCGAATGGATGGCGACCACGCGGTATTTCTGTCGGATCGCGTCTATCGACCGTTCGGTGATCTCGGCTTTCGCCTGTTTCTCTTGTATTTCGGTCGCCAACACTTTCGAAGAACTCAACACGTTCACGGCGCCCTCGTCTTCTAAAATGTTCCCTTCGGACGAGCTCAAGACTTCCAATATTTTATCTTCGATGTTCTTTAAAGATCTTGAAAAAAAAAAAGAAGAAGTTTTAATAATAAAAACAACAATTGAATACTGCGATCACGGCGCACACGGTTTATAAAATTAAAATCATTTTAAGTCATATTTACCTGGCGTTTTTGGCGCCTTGAACGATCAATTCGTTTTTCTCAGCCTCCAAATCCGGCCTGTCTCTTGCCACCACTACGCCCAACAGCTGGTCTTCGAGGCCGATCGGCGTGATCACAAAGTTCAACAGCACCACTTTCACGGCCACTTCCGGCAAGAAATGCGGGTTTCTCAGTTTGGTCGTTATGTAAAACCTAGAAACACGACGCGGTATTATTGGCGCGTACTCGGGGAGAAAGCAAAACAGAGTACGCAGTTTTCTAGAAATTATCCCTAGTAATTTAAAAAAATAAAAACTTAAAGGAAAACGCGTCGTTTCGACAACTAATAGCTTACGAAAAATAGATACAAAACGTATCAATAAGTTTATAGTTTAATTATTTGATCATTGTGTGTTATATATATGAAGGAGGATAATATTTATAAGACGTTTTTGTTATTTGGTTATCCTTAGGGACCTGAGCGGGGACGTGTCGGTTTTTTTTTCATTAGTAAATTTAGATCTTTATTTTCCAGAGATCAACGAGTATCTCTAGTAGTTAAAAAAATAAAAACTTAAAGGAAAACGCGTCGTTTTCGTTTTAAATTTTTGTTTTTATCATTCCACAACTAATAGCTTACGAAAAAAAATTAAATATGCACTATACATAAACATTGTAAAAAATATATTGTATTTCTTGTTTAAGTCCTAAAAGTTATGTAAAATTATTTACGTCGTTTAAAACACATCGCATACGTACAAAACGTATCAATAAGTTTAATTATTTAATCATTGTGTTATAATCCGGAGCGACTACTCGCGGGTACGAGTCGGTTTTTTTTAAAACAGAAAATCGAGTAAGTGGTACGATCTTTTTTTTTAAAAAGTGAAATTTATTAATTTTTCCGATTCCGGCGGAATTATAATATATAATATGACTAACCTGAAATCGCGATTGTATACGACCACGGCGTCGCCAAGATTTATGCAATAAGTGCCGCCGGTCAAATAAACTTGTGTCAACAATATGGGATCCAGTATGGGATCTAATTCTTCGGAAATGTTTTCCAACAGTACCTGAAACAACAACGCGCGACAGTAATTATAAAATTTTATTTAGTCTTTCGTGTTAAAAAGCGACTCGAAATCGATTTATTCACATCCACAATAATATATATAATAATTATAACAAATTGAAATATTCAATTATTATAAAATATCTTTGAAACAATGAAAAAACAAAATAAAATATAAGACAATAAGAGCGCGCTTTTTCTACCTGACGATTCTGATTTTATTCCAAAAACGGTCGTGTAAATATTTAAGCGCTTTTCAATTATTTTACATAACACCACTCCGGGCGAGACCTATATTTTCTTTTTCATTTAATTTTCTTTTTTCACTATTAAATATTGTATATATTACTTATAGTTTTAATAAATTATGTATACGTATAATATTATAATTTTACCGGTTTGCCGTTAGTGATGGCGTGTTCCAGGATGTTGATAAAGTTCGGCGTATCGAAACGAACGGTGGACAACGAGTTGTCCGCTTCCATCGTCTTGATCCACTTGTTGGCCTGTCCTTGAGGATCGACCATCAGGGCCGATCGCCGAGCGTTCCTGTGTGCGCGGCGCGAGCAAATCGGAAAAATTTCTTTTCAATCGAATCTCGGACGAGTAATAAAAACATAAATAATACTCACATGACGATTATCCCGTTGTCTATGGAAAACAAATCCGTCGGCAATCCGGCCACGTTCCAAGCTCTGATCTCGACCGGTTTCCCGAGCACGGCGCTCAGCTGAAAGTCTCTGGTGCACACCACTCGGTTCTGGACCACTTCGTCGACCCAACTTTTGATCTGCCGACTCCGGTATTCCATCGTGAACGGGCCCAAGTACGCGATAACGCCGGAACTCAACAACAAGTCGCCTGAGGGTCATGAGATAAAATTCACATTATTTAGTTATTAGGATTTTGGTGCCCCGGGCAGACGCATTTTTTTTACGCCCTCTTCCTCTCGCCGGTTTTTTAGTGGCAATAATTTTTCTCGCCTTAAAAAAAAAAACTTATAATACAAATATAAGATGGAAATAGCGTAATTTTTTTGTTATTTCATCATTAATTAATCAATAAAACATTTTATAGCAATAATATGATTTTTTTTCCATCTCTTTAAGCTTGTGTTGAGATAGAGAGCGTATCATATACGTATAAGAGAAAAAAAAAGAAAAAAATCTAAAAAACAATAAAAATGTTTAACTAAAGAATTACGTACAGTATCTGTAATTATATTAATCATTGTAAAATATAAAAAAAAAACTAGAGAAAAAATGTTTATATACTTAAAATTACAAAAGAAAAATTAACAATTAGAATTTTCAAACACATTTACAATTTGAGATCAAGTATATGATATAATAATAATAAATTAATAAGCAAGTTTTAATATATTAAACTAATTCTAGAATTAAATATTTTTATACACATTTTTTATTATTTATTCGGTGTAAATGTATGTTTTTTTTTTTATATTCATATGGCATTTTGATGCATTTATAATGCAGTTGTTTGTATACGTAACTCAAAGGTTGACGCACACAAACACATATATTTTACAGTCGAATAGGTATTTCCTAAGGTTACTTTACACTCGAACAACCGACCACGAAGAATCGAGCGCTGGACGAGGTTTTAAATAAAATACTGTTTTCAGTGTTGGGCAAAAGATGAATAAAAATTATCTAGACAAAGATAAACGGTAAAAAATTATCTAGATGAAGATAAAAAGATGAATGAATTTTTATCTAGATAAAAAAAAAAGATAATTTATTTTATTATTTTAAACCAATCATTTATTTTATAAAAAAAAAACTTAAAATTAATGATTTTTATTTAAGACTAATAGCCATAAATTACATTATTTACATTGACAAAACTATACACAGTGTGCCTATCCACAATTTTAATTTTAGAACATTTTCAAGTAGGTATACTAAACTAATCCAGAATATATTATGCAATTTTTTGGACAAATTTATCTAGTAATTTATCTAGATAAATCCCAATACTGACTGTTATTTTAATATAGTTCTAAAAGTAGCAAACCTTGACACTGGTTTTACTCGAGAAGTAATAAAAAATGTAGTTTTCACTACAGTGCTTTATATTTTTAAACAATTAAACAAACGCACGAAAATAAGACAAAACGAATCAGTCGGCACTCTTACTGTCGTGCCCGTACGACAAAAGTGAAGAGAGTGACCCACGTCCGCCCTCCTCGTGGGACTCGAATAATATTGACAAACTATAATATTATTGCCTCGGCATATTTTGCTTCACGGGCTTAAACTAAACTGACGATTTTAATTTATACAAAAAAAAATATATTACATATTATACTAGCGTATTTCCAGTGAATTTTGTAGTATAAAAAATAATCAACTTATTGTAAGTATACGAAACACGTATATGTTTTTCAATTGAAAACGACGGTGTCTATTGATTAACTTGCGACGTCCCATACAATTTTTTAATATTTAAATGGATAATATGAGCGTCGTTTGACGTTTTCACTGTCGCCAACCAATGGCCGAGATTCAAACCTGAACCGATAGGATTTTTTTATAATAATAGAAATGTTAATAATAATAATAATAATAATACTGATCAAATTAGCAATAGCTAGAATGATAAATAAAGTATACACCCGCACTCTTCACGAGGACAATAATAGATATATATATATTGATTATTACTATAGCACGATTCACTATAAAAATACTAAAAACAAAATAAAACCGAGAAAAATATAACTTAATAAAATGGAAATCGCCACAACGAAAAAATACGTGCGATGCCGTTCATGATGTTCCGACACGACACCTTGATAATTCACTCCACACACTTCGCGGCGGCTCTGTCGAACACACACCAGCACACCACGAAGTGCGGAGTGAATTATCTTAAACGCGTTTATTAAGATGTTTAATTCTATTATGTTACAAACTATAATCGCTAAAAAATCGGAGTATACTTCGATCATGAAAAACAGGATACTGTGACAATGACAATATGGTCACTATGGTTACAGTATACGAGTATAGGTACATATAAAACGTTAAATTTTTTTGAGTATTCGCCACCCTTAACACCTAGCCACCTGCCGGACTGATTTGTGAATTTAAACCATCCAGAGGGCGTCAGCAAAACGCATAGGAAAAAAATTCGTTCAAATCGGTCCAGCCGTTTAGGACACGTACAGTAGGAATTATATAAATATATTAAGATGTGTGTACGTGACGTCATACATGTACACAACACAGTATAAAAATCTATAGAGTGCCCAAAAGGATGTCGAGTATATACTCTCGTACCCACGATGGCGAAATAATCAAAGCAAATTGTAAAGTGCTTAGAGATCGTTTGAATAATTTGAGAAAAATATAAAAAAAAAAAAAACCTCTCATTTGCTGCCCCCGAAAAAGTGCTGCAAGGGGGCAATTGCAAAAAAAAAAGAAGAAGAAAAACGCATAAACTCTCGACGTTACCTCGCGAACAATAATAATAGTAATAAAATCGGTACTACTTACGGTTTCTGGTCGTCGTCGTCGAAGTGTTGGTATTTTGAAATAAAGCGAGTACAGGTGGCGGGCGGGGCGCAGATATTCAAAAGTCGCACTCGGATAAAAACAACGGTAATGAAATCGAAAGAAAAAGAAATTAAAAAGTTTCATCGGACGCGACGAGATCTGGTGAATTATAAACTGTGAAAAACGCGAAAACTGCGATGTTAAAACGGAGACGAACTTCGCGAACGGCTGTCGACGTCGGACTGATTCGTCTGCACAGAGTGTGTGCGTCGTCGTCGGCAGCCGCTCCGACTATTCGCGCGTGGGCGCTGCTCGGCTGCCATTGGTCGGGCGGCGCGCGCAACTCGGCCCTCGTTGGACGTGGACCCACGCAAACTCTCTCTCCTTCCGATTTCACGCAAACACACTTACACAATCGTTACGTAATTATGCATAAACAACTGTTTCGCAATGATATTATTACGTGAATTTCTCACACGCTTGTATAATCATTAACTAATCGTTACGTAATTATGCATAAACAACTGTTTCGCAATGATATTATTACGTGAATTTCTCACACGCTTGTACAATCATTAACTAATCGTTACGTAATTATGCATAAACAACTATTTCGCAATGATATTATTACGTGAATTTATCCGACCCAATCGATTTAGACGAAAATAAAACGAGCGATATGATATTTACGGAGGAAAACGACGACGCGATCGATAAAATTACTTTTTTGCACTCGATAAAAACTCCATACTCCATACTCTAGAGCAGTGATTTCCAATTAGTAGATCCTGGGGGGGGGTGTAGTGTTGTAGTGATTTTTTTATAATCAAATTGAATATACAATCGAAATTTAGTAATTCATAGGTATTATTGTATTAATAACAAAAAAATCACATATTTTAATTTTAAGTGTTGTTCTGACAAATTTTAAAATTTAGATTGTACCTAAATGTTTAAAATATTTATATAAGGCTTGTTATTTCGATAAGTTTTCTAAAAGAATTAGATTAATTTTAATGATTTGCAATATATAGCAGTGGATATAATCATTTATTTTGTTTTCGATAAAATATTTAAAATTTTCCTTGGTGTAATTGTGGTTTTTTTAAAAAAACACATTTTATTAAGTGTAACATAATGCATATTATAATTGCATATTTAACCACTTTTTCTTTGCATATTTGACACTTTTTAAATGCATATAAATCCGGGCTCTAATAATGATTATAATGATCTAACAAATTTGTTAAACTAAAAGACATATTACCTTTACAAACTCTACGTAATGTCTATTTTGCATTCTATCAATCCATATACCAGTATGGCATTCTAGTTTGGGGAGGTGTCAAAGAAAGTTTTTTAAAACCTCTTCAATCAAATCAAAATAATGTACTAAGAATAATATCACATAAAAAATCGTTAGTTGGCTCAACAAAAATGAATTACATACATTTAGAAATTCTTCCTATAAGATACCTATACAAAAAATTTGCAATTTTATTTATAATAAAAAAAAGTATGAACCCCAAAGACAACACAAATTTTTCACATATTAGAGAGCATAGAGCCTATACAATCTACCTGTAAAATACTCTAAAAAATCCTTTCGGACAATCTTTTATTGATTATTTAGGTGCAACGTATTTTAATCAAATGCAATTACTATATAAAAAAAATATTCATGAGGGAGTAATGAATAAAAAAAAATTAGTCTATAAATGGTTATTTTATGAATTAATGACTCCCTAAACAAATAAAACTCATATTTTATTTTTTTTTAAATGAAATGAGGCAAAAGAATTTTAATTTTTTAATTTTTTTATGTTCTCTTTTATTTTAGTTATTTATAAAAATTATATTAGTATACTTCATTATATTGAATTTCGTTAACAATCTGATTTTGCAGTTT